>CM067221.1:92143408-92743408 GCA_034190945.1 Octodonta nipae
AATTCATCTTTGAAGTTAACTGGAATCCCTTGGAGCTCATGACATCCATTCCAATGATGACTTCGTCTCGATGTCTGCCACTAATGCCCGATGTAGGAAGGTTGTGTTTCCCAAGGTCATTTCAATCACTATTTCACCATGGACTTCGCTGCTTCTCCTGCGCTGTTCGCAGTTGCCATTTGTTGGTTTTATCATTGCCTTGTCTAAAACAATGTGGGCCTTATAACTGTTTTTGTCGCACCTGTATTCCAGCAGCATTGCACATTGCTTCTTATTAATAAAGCCATCTACAAAGACACTGTTAACGTGGTTGCGTAGCGAAGCGACAATATGCGTAGATAGTTGGGGCTTGTTGGCTACAGGTCGACGAAGTCGGGCCTACGTTGCTCTCCTTGCAACGACTCCTAATGTGCCCTACCTTACCACACTTCAAATCTCCGTTGTCTTTTCTCGGTAAGGACTTTCTCTATTATCTTTCTTACAGAGGCTTCATCGTTTTCGCCATCTTCGGATTCTCCATCAACGATTCGGACTCTGGCTTGACCTCTGAGGTATTTTTCGCAGCCTCGAATTCTAAAGCTCGAGCCAGTGCATCTACTAATTGAGTCGGTCGAGCTAGGGTCAATGCTTGTCTGGCTTCGTGGTCCGAAGTCCATCCAAAAATGCTTGCACTGCTAACCTTTCTATTACATTTTCTGTGTGGCTGGATAGGCAAGGCGAACCAGACGGGCAATGTCAGCTTCATACTCTTGTAGGGATTCAGTTGATCTCTGTTGGCGATTTTTCAATTGAGAGTAGTAAACGTGCTCCAAATGTTTCTGTCCATACCTCATGTTCTAAATGTTTGACGAGTTGTTCGTAGTCTTCTTGCTCCGAGGTATTCAATGTTTGTAAGATATCTGTAGCATCCCCCTTAAGGCTAGGGTTAATGCGATTGCCTTCTCCTCTGCCGACCATCCGTTTAGCTTAGCTGCAGCCTCGAATGGCGACGATAATTAGTCCATGATGATTTCCATCAAAATGGGGAGGTTGCATTTTCTGTCTTGTCCCCTCGAGGCCAATTTTGAATCCACTACCCCAGACTGCTTCTGCTTTCGGTCTTTGATGGTGTTTCTCCCTTTGTTTTGCCACTACCTGTTCTTTATTTTGCGAATCTCACCCTCCATTATCTGTTTTAGCTCTTCTATCCGCGTTTCATTTCGACTATTGTTTGCTTTAGCTCTTCTACCTGCGTTTCATTTTTGACTGTCGTCGCTTTAGCTCTTCGACCATGTCCGCTTTAGCTCTTCCATCCGAGCTTCATTTTCAACTATTCTCTCTTCGAGCAGTTCTGAATTTTCTGTACCATGCTTTTTAAATTTCTTCTAAGGATTGCGCATTTTCGTGTAATTTTTTACTAATTTCTCTTCTAGGGATTCAGAATTTTCTTGTAATGTTTTTCTAGCTTATCTTCCAAAATCTTAGAATTTTCGAGCAATTTATCCTCTAAAGACTTAGAATTTTCGAGCAATTTATCCTCTAAAGACTTAGAATTGTCTTGTAATTTTTTTTTAAATTTTCCTCCATTTTTTTTTAATAGCATACTCAGGTCTCCATTGCCAGAAACTTCAAACAAGTAAGTATCAGGATCGTTACCTTCATTATTAGGGCATCTCGTAGCCGTTGCACTAATTCACTTTTTTTCCACAAATTTCTAAATCCTTTTTCAAGTTCTTTTTTTAAGTCCGTCACTTTCAATTGGTCCAAATTCACGTTTCTAAACATTGTCAGTTTATTTATTTTCCACTTCTAAAGTTCCACAAATAAACCGCACACCTGTCACCACTGTAATGTTTTTATTTTCACACTCGGGTTCAGTTCAGTTCTTGGATTTATTTAAAAACACAGTCTAACTCACTCTAATTTATTTCCACTACTTTTACACCAATTTATATTCACAGAAACTACTATTTTATCTTAACTGTACAAACGACCGACGAAAAACTGAATCCTCCTATCGCTAGCTCTTCTTATTTATACATTTGTCTTGGAATTATCTGGTACGTCCACGAACCATCGGGAAATTCCATCACGTTCGGGAAGCTTTAAAGGAATTCCCAGTAACGGCAGCGGTCCGCCGGTTGAGAGACAAACATTTCGGGTTCCACGAATTTATCGGAATAATGTCCCTTCCATGAATTGGTTGAGGGCCGATTGCACCAGCTGTCTGATGAATTCTCGTAACAATAACATAATCACAGATCAAACAGAGAGAAAATATAACTCTAACGACAGAAAAGAAAAATGGCTCATTTTCGACCCTTAGTTTCGAACATGCGCATGAGGCACGAAGTACAAAAATGATATAGACATATATAGGGTGTTCAAGACCACTCGTACACCCCCAATAAGATGCCATCAACCTATTAAACTGACAACGTTTCCGTCGGAAAAAGGAACATGCTCTATCGATTGGACGCAAAATAAAATTCCGGTTTAAACTGGAAGTGAAATAAACAGACCGGAAGTTGATTTTTGCAAATGAAACATTTATATTTTTATAGCAGATTCGGATTCTACGTTGAAAAACAGACATCTTTTGTTAGATTTTTTTTATAAAATGCAACTTTAATCCTCTGAAGTTCTTTGGAAAAGAAGATCCGAATAAAACAGCTTTATATTCAAAACAAACAGAATACGAGCTTACCCTAGAGTATGAACTGTTCGTTCGAGAATACTTTAAATAAAGCAATAATCACCTCCGGTTCCTTCTGTAAGTGGGAAATTTTAATCGGAAGTATGGTTTTCTTGAGCGAGATATTTACATTCTAAATTTGGATTAGGAGTCTACGTAGAAGTAAGCGTAGCATGGCAGACTACTCACTTCCAGTACTAACCGGAAGTGGAAAATTGGTCCTGGGAGTTCTTTTTCTCAAACTAAGAAAATATATGGTATTTCCCACTTCTGGAAGAAAAAGGAAAGTGATTATTGCCTTATTTCAAATATTCTCGGCTAAAGAGTTCATATATTTGGTTATAGTCTTATTTTGTTTGTTTTGCATATAAAGCTGTCCTATTGACCGACTTGCAAAAAGGAGGAGGTTATGAATTCATCTGCATTTTTTATGTATGACGAGCGATTATTCAAAAACGGCTTGGGCAATTTTGATGATTTAAACTGCATTATTTTAAGGAACATTACAAAACGGTCCCATATAATTGTTTATAACATGAGATTTAAGGTTTTTCCAGAAAATTAGAAAAAAAAGTAAAAAAAGAGCTAGATTTCAGTGAATTTCAATGAATCTTCACTGTTTTCTCTAAAACCGCCCAAGAAATTTGAGTATTATAAATTGTAGTCTACAAAGATATGTTCTAGCTTGATTCCGTATATTTTTCTATAACGTAAAACTTACCATTTTTCTGAAAATCGGAAAAATATATGCAAAAAAAATGCAAACATCTTGGTATATATCAAATTTACATCATAAATATCTAGTTTAAATGTCAAGATATGCCATGAAAGTATATCGTACAGGGTATTTGTAATGATTTTCAGTTTAATTCGTTTGAAGTAAGTTTTTTTTAAGGCCAAGTTAAATTAGAGGGCTTATAGTCGCGTGAACTGGCAGAAAATATTGCGTTAGTTTATCGAAAATATTAGTGTATCGAAAGGAAAACTTGTTATGTCGGTGAACTCTTCTATACGGTATACGGTTGTCTATGTAATACTGTAGGTGAGTGCGTGCATGCATGTAATATTAGATGGTACATAAGCAGTTGTATACATAGGATGGTTGAAATATTAAGTTTGAATTTGAATTAGTTATACAGGGTGGTTCTAAAAATATTGTATTGGGTGTCACATAAGTAGATGCGTAAACAATGTGGTTGAAATAAGAGAGGAGCAAAACTATATTTATACAGAGTGGATATTTGCGTTCTAAGACGGATAATAATTAGTTATACAAAAAGCTTTAAAAATTGTCAGAAGCAGGTGAATATTACCGTAATACAGGGCGGTTTAAAATGTTATATAGCTTGGAACATAAGTAGTTGTTTAGACAAGGTGTTTGAAGTAAGAGTGGTGTAAATTTATTGTTATTCAGGGTGTATCAAAAATTTGTTATATTTGAATTATAGGACGTAGACGGAGTATAATTATAAACATGGATTCAAACAACTTTAGAAGTAGTGGCATCTACAGGGTGGTTGAAATAAATGGTAAAGTAAAATTATAGTGATAAAATTTGTTTCAAAAAGGTTATATAGGATAGACCATGAGCAGTCGCATAAATGGAATACTAGATATTTGGATCGAAGTAAAATCATTGGTATACAGGAATAATTTAAACAATAAAAAAAATAGAAATAGTCAATAGTATGGAGAGGATTTATACTTATACGGTGAGGTTTTAAAGATTTCAGGACCGTTGTAATATTGTGTTGAGTTGAATTATAGTTGTACAGGGTGATTCAGAAAATGATAGACTAATAAGTTATAGAGGGGTGACCAATACACAGAAGCATATACAGTGTGGATGCAATATAGAGTTAATTAGTTACATATATAGAAAGTGGTCCAAATAATAAAACAAATAATAAAGTTTAAATATATTTGGAAAATATAAACAAAGATTAAAAATTAGAGAGGGAGACAGAGAGAGGGAGAAAAGAAGAGAGAGATATGAATACGCTAAAATTTTCAATTAAACTGTACCTTAAATCAGATAAAAAAGAAGATATGTCTGAAAATAGTGATTGATTGCACATGGATTCTAAATGGTTTTTATTTTAAGTCAGATAAAGTCGGTTCTTTTTTAATATAAATTATTAAAATCTTCTTTCTAAGGTACTTCTGAGGACTTAAAATGCATTTTATCAAAAAAAAAATCTTACAAAAGATGTCTATTTCTTAACGTAGTAAGAAGAAACAATTTCTGACCTGTTTATGCCACTTCCGGTTAAAACCGGAAGATTATTTTGTGTCAAATCTATGGAGCATACCCCTTTTACACATGGAGCCGTTGTCAGTTATTTGAAATAATAGGTTGATGACATCTTATTGGGGGTGTACGGGTGGTCTTGACCACCTGCACTGTGATGATTGCGCTTTTTTCTACACTCCGATAGAAATATATTAGTATTAAGTATTTTTTTCTATGGCGTTACTACAGCTTAGGCCGCTTCCCGCTCTTCATGCGCCTTTCTGTACCAGCATTCGTATTCTTCTAATCCCCGGCAACTCATTGCTTTCTCAACGTTTTGTTTCCATGTCCCTATGTAATAGAAAATACCGTAAAAAGCGTATTTTCTTCAATTTATGTCTGAAGAGGGTTGCCAGGCCAATAGTATATTCAAAATTCCCACATTTGGGACCTTTTGCGATAAAATTCTCAAAAAAATTATATCACCAAATTAATTAAAAAAAAACAAATATGTTTCTCGAAATGACATAGAACATAACAAGTAAAAGCAAAATGACAATCCTTTATATATTTATACATACAGGGTCTCTCGGACAGACTAAATTTTATATTGGAGAAACCCTCTAGACACCTAAAAGATCGACTAAACGAACACAAAAATTACATTAAAAAATGACAGTTTGATAGATCCAAAAGTTGTGAACATGCTTGGGACCTTGGTCATAAAATACAATTTCAGAATTCATTTATATTACATGTATCATTAATACCTGCTAGAATTCAATCCTTCCTGGTTGCCGATGACTAAGGATGAAATTGCTAATGGGCATGTCCCCAATATCGGGATAGTTCATAAGGTTTTTCCTAGGTTTTCCCTTATGATTTTAATGGGATCACTGAATCAACAATATTCTTTGGTCGCATTTTGGCGACTGCACTATATTACAACATAGATGTACTTAGGAGTGCCACATAAAATTCTGAAGATCACCCCTTTCTAATTCTTCCAATTTGAAAGGAACTTTGTTATTATATGATCTTTAGAAATACTATTGTCATTTTAAATTTTAGAATTGTGCTTTTTTTCATAGTTTCTTTGCCATTAACAAACGTTTGGAAATATCCAGTAATTTCGTGAATTGTGGTGTTATGTCCCAAAAAAGTGCTTAAACATTGACAAACGATGCCACAACTATCCTTCAGCAAACATCTATCCCTTTCATTCCATATACATTTTGTGGGAGAAACTGCCCCGCTAATAGTCAAACAAAACACAAAACATTCACCTTTTGCGATTTGAAGGCACAAGTTCGTCTGTTAAAAGTACTTTTCTGACAACTTCATTCTGCACTTTATGTAGTTTTGGTGCGTGTGATTCAAAATATTTGCTGTTATGAAAGTACAACACCCAGTTATTACATTTAGAAACTAAGTAGGTATTCGAATACGTTTTTAGGCAGAAAAAAAATACTACTTATTATACTTAGTTTATAGGTATTTGTCAATGCTAGCTAAAAATGCAAATAATAATTACATCAATGTGATCTTTACATGAATACCATTGTAAGACTTTTGCGGTATTTTAGTTACGGTTTATTGGCATAGACATGAAAAAAGTATAATAATTAGTTACGGCTGGATTATCGTTACTGGGGTAATAGGTCACGTGACCACTGCTTTTTTCGAGCGTTTTTTTTTAAATTTTAACTAAAATACTGATTTTAATGGAAAACACCGGAAATAAACAATTTAAAATAATTCTCAAATATTTGTCAAATACCATGTTCTATCTACACAATTCTAATAATTGTTTTTACTATTTAGGAAAGTATTACTTGAAAGTATGGTCAAATCCTGGTATTCAAGACCGACCTGTGGAAAAAATTATTGTTCACGAGAAGTACAACGCGCAAACATTCAGCTACGATTTAGCGATAATCAAATTATTAAAGCCAGCACAAATCACTGATTTCGTACGTCCTATTTGTTTATGGGAAGGACAGACAAACTTAGAGTCCATTGTCGGAAAACTGGGTGAGTAAATATTTTAGTTTAAACTAATTTCCAACAAAGTGACTGGCATTAATTGAAAATATGAAATGCGAATTTTGCTAATTGTGATAACATTACAAAATGTATGAATGAGTCTTCAACTTGAGATAAGCAACCTCAAGCATTGGACATTTCAATATACTGTTATAAAATTTATTCGCCTCCACTATACATGTATATATATATATATATATATATATATATATATAGGTCATTCCGACGAAAACAAAATATCAATCTCTGGGATAATAATAAAAGAACACCCTGTCCGGAACTTTCTTCGGGACAAAAAAAGGATTGAGATCCAACGCTGAGCGAACAAGAAATACCCAGAACAACAGTGGAATGTCCATCGAGAACTAGGAGACAAATCGATGTGAAATTTCTAAAAAAATAAAAAGAAACCTAATATACACATTCTTGGACGTTTTCTATCTGTTTTCCATTAATTATAATCCGTATCTTTACCGAGCTCATTATTTTCCTTTATTTAGATTATCTTTGGTCCTATATTTCTCGACTCATTTTCTAGTTCTGGTAAAATTTGTGTGAGATCTTTTTCGGCGTTTACGGGTCTTAAATTATTGGAGCGATAGTGCTTGAAAAGTGTTCTATATCACCTTTCACCTTTTTTAAATAGAATTGTTGTAATTGCCTTATTCCATGTCTCAGGTATAGTTTGTTGTAGTAAACAGCTGTTGAATAGTGGTTTTAGCATTGGTATTATTATATCTTTTTTTTTTTAACCGACTTCAAAAAGAAGGAGGTTCTCAATTCGTCTGTATCTATGTTTTTAACCGACTTCAAAAAGAAGGAGGTTCTCAATTCGTCTGTATCTATGTTTTTTTTTATGTTTGTTCACCGATTACTCGGAAACGGCTCGAGGAATTTCGACCATTTTACTGGATCCTGTTTGGGGGGATAGCGAAGTGGTCCCATATTTTTTTCATTAAAATAGCTTTTACCGTTTCTTAGAAAATGGGGAAAAACTATTTTTACCTATTCTCTTATACTCTATGCCATGGTGGAGGAGCCGGTATTATTATATAAAATTTTAAAAATGTTATTCGGAACGTGGGGCAAATTGAAAAGGGATTGGATTAGTTCCGTGATATCTCAAAGTGGTCAGAACTTTTTTTCAAATAACATAGCTTCTACCGTTTCTTATAGAATGGGGAAAAACTTTTTACCTATTTTCTTATATTCTATGTCTTGGTGGAGTCGCGGGATTATAAGATTAGATGGAGTTACTGGTATTAACTATCGGAACTTGGTGTAAATTGTAAATAAGATGAATTAATCAAAATCAAAATAAGTGTCAGTTAATATGAATATACAGTGTGTATTCATAAATCAAACGATTTCTTTTTATTCATAATTTTCAGAGAAAAAAGTTATTCTTCACAAACAGATTTTTTACATGGTCTAAAACATAAACAGTAATCATTCTATGTCAATTTTTATTAACTGTAGACAAAGTTTGCCTTCAAAGAGGGCTTTTAATTACAAATTAAACTATCTTCATTTCTGTTAAGATATAAAATTGTTATTAAATAGAAATAATCTAAGACTATATTACGAACGAACAAGGTTTGTTTATATATATATATATTATATAATATATATATATATATATATATATATATATTATATTTGGTAACCCACGTAAGAGTAAGATTCGTCTTGTAAAAATTCTTTCAATACAGGGTGATTTGAGAGTGAAACTGCTCTTGTAATCATTTTTCCAATACAAAATATATTGTATGTTCCGAACAAGTAACTATTTAATGCCTACCTCATATTTTCCTAGCATTATATTTTTACACCTGGAGATTTCAACTTTTCAAAGCGATAAAATTGCCGAGACGGGCGATTTTTGAATGAGTAAAATCTTATGAATTTGCATATTAATTTCATGCATATAAATACACATGTGGTGGAAAAAATAAAATTTAATAGGGTAGTTATTAAAATGTTGGTGATCCATAAGATTTGCTATGCAAGATGGTTAAAATATAACGTCGAATGTAATTATATCATATAGGATGGTTAACGTAAAAAGCAAGAAAAAATAATTATATAAGGTAGCTCATAGCAGTTGGAAATTTATGATAGCTGACATACAGAGCGGAGTACAAATATTGTTATGAAAAATGGTAAAGAAATGTTAATAGAATGTTACAGCTGTAGGATAAATCATTAACAATTACAGACATTGCATCACTGAAAATTGTAAAATAAATACATTTTTAAAAACAAAAAACCGACAGCGAAGTTGCGAAGTATAACTCATCAATGTACCTCACAAAATATTTTCACTTTCGCTTGGCACCGACTTCATAAAAGTATTTAATTGTAGCAAAATATTGCAATATACTTCGTGGGTTCAATTGAAAATTATAACAACAGATATTTACTTTCACTTTTCTAGAACTTTATTTACATTCAAACATCTGATTCAAATACAATAACAATCCCATATAAGCTAGTCGACGCGGTATCACTGAACTGCGATCGTGACGTGCTTCTTTTATAATCCCCGTGGAATTCTCCAGTAGAAATTGTCATCGCTCCTTCCGCTGCCGAGTCTTTTCGAGAATCGTATTTTTTATCGTAAAGCGTTTGTTGTCGTGCTGAAATGACACAGGGTCGGCTTTGGGTAAATTTCGTAACACTGCCCCCCCTTTAATTCTGATCGTCCCGATCAGAAACATCCCCTCCTTGGTACGGAGCGAGTCGATCTAAATAAACCACCTTCAATTTAGCCTTGGGGTTTCGACGGATCCGGTAGACGACGTCATTAAGCCTCTTGACCACCTCGTATGGACCATCCCAGGCGGGTGTAAGCTTTGGGGATTTACCCTTGCTCCGTTGGGAGTTGTACAACCAGACTTTGTCCCTCGCCTGGAACCCGACTGAATTGGCTTTGAGGTCGTATCGCGTCTTCATCCGGCCAACATCTGTGTTCGGGCTAATTCGATCGATCGTCGATGTCTTGGGGAGGTTCTTCGGGGGAGCCAAATGCCAAGTCGCATGGTAATCGCAGCTCCTTTCCGAATAGGACCCTGGCTGGGGTCAGGCCTGTACTATTATGTACAGCAGAGCGATATGACAACAGAAATAGGGGAATATGCTCATCCCAATCACGCTGGTTATTGCTGACGACCTTGGATAGGTGTTGTTCCAAGGTCCTGTTGAATCTTTCCACCATTCCGTCTGACTGTGGGTGTAATGGTGTTGTTCTCGTTTTTCTGATCCCCAACATCGTGCAGACCTTCTGGAATACATTCGATTCGAAATTACGCCCCTGGTCTGAATGTAATTCCATCGGGACGCCAAACCTGCTGAATAGTTGTTCTACTAACACCGTCGCTACCGTGGTTGCCTCTTGGTTGGGTATCGCATATGCCTCAGGCCATTTGCTGAAGTAATCCATTGCGACCAGAATGTATTTGTTCCCCCTCTCAGACTCGGGAAACGGACCGGCGACATCGATGGCGATTCTCTCAAATGGGACGCCCAAACATTGTACTGCTGCATTCTGTTCTGCCTTGGTCCGGGTCTTCGGGCCCTTACTGGCGGCACATGTGGCACATTTGCGGCACTAAGCTCTGACGTCTTCGAAGTAATTCACCCAGTAGTACCGGTGGCGAACTTTGTCTAGGGTTTTATTCATGCCCAGGTGGCCTCCGGTAATTCCATCATGTACTTCGGAACTACCAGTTGGGACTTGGTTTCTCATCCATCAGCGCTTTCCCAAACCCGCTTGAGCATTCCATTGTCTACTCTTAGAGAGTCCCACTGAGCCCATAACGATTTCAGCACGCCGGAGTATCTAGCTACCTCGTCCCATCGTGGCCTGGGTGCCCCTCTCATTTTGAGTGACAAGATTGGTTCTATGTCTGGATCAGCCATTTAGTCCTGGATGCACTGTTCCGTTGTCCAGTCTTCATTGGCCTGCACCCGGATCTGCCTGATGGAGATACCCTCTCGCTGTTCCGTCTTCAGACAATGCTTGCATTCCGCTCTACAGGGTCTTGTGGATAGGCCATCGGCATTATTGTGCAACCGGCCGGCACGGTGTTCCACCTTGAAGTCGTATTGCTGTAATTTCTCCATCCATCTGGCCAGTTGTCCTTCCGGTGTCTTCATGTCCAGCAGCCATTTGAGTGCGGCATGATCTGTTCGGATTAAGAAATGGCGACCATAGAGGTATTTGTGGAAATGGTCTACAGCCCTTATTATTGCAAGAAGTTCTTTTCTGGTGACGCAATAATTTCTTTCTGGCTTCGAGAATCCACGGCTGTAGTACTCGATCACCCTCTCTTCACCATCTTGCACCTGGGATAGGACGGCCCCCAAACCTGTGTTGCTGGCGTCGGTGTCTAAGATGAACTTGCCGGACTGTGTAGGAAAGGCTAGGATTGGGCTGGAACATAGTGCTGCCTTCAGTCGCCTGAATGATGTTTCGCAATCCTGATTCCAATGGAAGGTCTCTTTATCAGTGGTCTGCCGATGTAGAGGGGCGGCGATGGTGACAAATCCCTCAACAAAACGCCGGTAGTATGAACAGAGGCTCAAGAAGCTTCGGAGTTCATGCTTGTCCCTCGGGACTGGCCTATCACGGATCGCTTCTATCTTGTCCTCGTTAGTGCGGATTCCGGACTCGGAAACGACGTGGCCCAAAAACTCTACTTCTTTTTGGAACAAAGAACACTTCTTCGGGTTGAGTCTCAGGTTGGCATTATTAATTCTGGAGAATACTTCGTCCAGGTTCTTCAGATGGTCGTCGAATGTCTGACCCATGACTAGAATGTCGTCGAGGTATACTAAGCACGTCCTCCATGTTAAACCGCTCAGTACATACTCCATTAGCCTCTCAAAGGTTGCGGGTGCATTACATAACCCAAAGGGCATGACCGTGAACTGAAACAGCCCTTTACTGGTGGAGAACGCTGTATTCTCTCTGTCGTTTGCGTGTAGACCAACCTGCCAATATCCACTTTTTAGGTCTAGTGTGGAGAACCAACGGGAGCCTGCTAGTGTGGTCAAAGTGTCATCGATTCGGGGTAGTGGATAGCTGTCTTTCTTCGTGACATCATTCAGCTTTCTGTAATCCACGCAAAATCGGGTGGTTCCATCCTTCTTTTTAACTAGCACGACGGGAGCAGACCATGGACTGATGGATGGCTCAATAACTCCATTTTGTAACATGGACTCGATGTTTTCCTCGACTGCCTGTTGTTGCCCCAATGGTAGTCGTCTAGGTGGTATTCTGATGGGTTGAGCCTTTCCGGTATCTATTCGATGCTGGATGATGTTGGTGCGACCGGTGGTTCCATTTTTACTGTTAAAATTTGCCAGTGTTTTGTGATAAATTGCTTGGCTTTCTTCTGGTTCTCTGGCGTCAAGTGTGTCAATGGTCAGCAAACTGTTGTAGGAACTCTTTATCGGGCCCTGGTTCCTTCACCGACGTCTGGTACTCTTCTTCGCAATTGATGATGGTCTCTACTGGCTCGAAACAAGCTATCTCTTGACCATTGGTAATTCTGATGTCGTTGTTGGACAGATTCAAAACTCTGATTGGTATATCTCGTCCGGTTTTCACTATAGCCCGTCCAACTAAGTAGTCATGAGCTGAGTGTACGGGCTCCACCATTCCAACGCAGCTCCCAGGATTGCTGTCTAGCTGCCCATGAATAATCTGTTCCGTTCGTCCGGGAATTCTAGCTGAAGACTTTGCCACAATTTTTATGGGCGTGACTGATGTGTTGACGGGCCGTGTCAATACAAATTCCTCATTCAGGAACCGAAGAACATCATATCTCGGGTCGAACATAAATCCATGCTGGCTAATTAGGTCCATTCCCAGTATAAAATCGTCCTCAATATTCGCTACCAGGACCCTATGCCGGATCATGTTGTCCCCTATCTGTAGCACGACATCTGCCTCACCCTGTATTGACATGGACTCGCCGGTGACTGTTCTGAGCTGGATGCTATTGGTAACTGGCCGAATTTCTGATGCTCTCAAAACCCTGGACTTGGCAATGGACACAGCGGCGCCGGTATCGATGGTGATGGTAACTGCTCGCCCGTTGATGGTGCCTCTGATGACTAGGCTGCCGCTATCTCTGCAAAATCCCCGGATGGATACTGTCCTGGGGGCTGGTGGAGGGTGAGTCAGCATTCGCCCCCTTATGCTGACTGGTTGGAGTTTCCCTGACGCCACTTAGTCTTAAATTTCTTTGAACTTCCACATCTCTGATGCCGTTTATGAAACTCAGTGTGGCCAACTCGTCTTTCGTTTCCTCTGGCAGGTCTGGGTAGGACAAGTGTACTAACCGTCTAATCTCTGCTTCGAATTCTTGAAGGCTTTCACCGGATTTTTGCGTTTTCCCACTGAGTTGGACTTGGTATACCTGGCTCAAGGATTGATTGTCGTATCTCTTGTCCAGAATGGCGATGATCTTGTCGAAATTGCCTTGTTCTTCGACTGGAATGCTTTGGAGGAGTTCTAGGGCCGGACCTCTTAACGAAATTACCAGAGAAGTAGACTTTTCTTGATTATCCCATCCATTAGCTGTAGCCACGGCCTCAAATTGTCGTTTATACATGGGCCAAGATGAAATACCGTCGAATGTGGGTGGTTTACTAAAGGAACCTTTGGTACTCACGGTGTGCTGGTATTTTCCTCGCTGTAAGTCCTGTTGCATTTTTTTGATTTCTGTTTCTACCTTGTTTTGGACGGCACTGATTTTATTTTTTACTTCACTTACTTCACTTTGTACCGTGTTTTTAATGGAACTGATTTCAAATTTCACCTGGCTCTGGATGGAATCGATGTCATCTACTTTGATTTCAAGAGTCTCCACATTATTTTTTAGGATCTTTATGTCGTCGTTTATTTCTTTTATGTCTGATGCAACTATTTGCATTCTTTCATTAACTGTTTCATTAACTTGCGATACTATTTGCATTAATTGTTCAAACTGCATTTGTCTTTTTTCTTCAGTTATTTTAAATTCATTTTGTCGCTTATATTCAACTTGTTCTTGTTCTCTTCAAATACTTTAAAATCATTTTGTCGTTTTTTCTTCTAATAGTTTAAATTCATGTTGTCGTTTTAATTCAGTTTGGTCTTGTTTTTCTAAAATTTCGAGAATAATCCTTCCAATAAATTTTGTTGTTTTTCTTCCATCGTGGAAACAAGATTTTGTTGTTCACTTTTCATCGTGGAAACAAGATTTTCTAATTCTATTTTACGTTTTTCATCGATATTAGTGACAAGATTTCCTAACTCAATTTTAAGTTTATCATCAAAAGATTTCACTAACCTTTGTTGAATTTCTTCTTGATGTTGTTTCTCCTTCTTGTCACGTTTTTCTAGAATCTGTGCAATTTTTTCGTCTATCTTTTCCATACTACGAGGTTCCATAAATCAATTTAGGATGTTAACTGCACTTAATCCTTCACTTCTGACACCAAATTGCAATATACTTCGTGGGTTCAATTGAAAATTATAACAACTGATATTTACATTCACTTTTCTAGAACTTTATTTACATTCAAACATCTGATTCAAATACAATAACAATCCCATATAAGCTAGTTGACGCGGTATCACTGAACTGCGATCGTGGCGTGCTTCTTTATAATCCCCGTGGAATTCTCCAGTAGAAATTGTCATCGCTCCTTCCGCTGCCGAGTCTTTTCGAGAATCGTATTTTTTTATCGTAAAGCGTTTGTTGTCGTGCTGAAATGACACAGGGTCGGCTTTGGGTAAATTTCGTAACAATATTATTTCATGCTTTTTAGTTAATTTTCTTTTGAAGTCGGTTTTTGTTTTTTTAAAAATGTATTTATTATCATTTCAACTACTATTTCAATTTATTAGGAATTTTAGACCAAAGGAGAATTTCTTCTGTGGTTATCTCTGGTATGTCTTCTGATCGCACGTTCATTATATCCTTTCCTACTGTTCGTAGAGATTTGGTTGTTTCTGTTGTATATAGGTCTTCATAATTTCTCTATGTTATAATTATCTCTGCTCTGTTTCTTATGCCTTCTCCGTTGTTTGTTAGCTACAATTTGATACATCTCTTTTTTTCTTCTCAGACATTTAAGGTTCTGGTTTTTTTCTGTGACATTGCATGCTATTTTTGTGTAATATTCTTCTAAGACTTTGCTTATCATAGCTCGGGTTTCTGTTCCGGTTGTCTGTAATGGTCGGGAGCATATTGTCGTTCTTGGTATAGTTGCCTTCTTTTCTATTTTCTTTTTTGTTTCGTCTGATATCTTGTTTTCCTTTTTTGTTTTTCCTTTCACACCTCCTTTGTAGGGGTTGTTATATTTTTATTAATTTATTTGGATCGTCGGTGTCTTTCATGTTCTCAATGTATTTTTAACCGACTTCAAAAAGAAGGAGGTTCTCAATTCGTCTGTATCTATGTTGCTTTTTTTTATGTTTGTTCACCGATTACTAGGAAACGGCTTGAGGGATTTCAACCATTTTACTGGATCATGTTTGGGGGGATAGCGAAGTGGTCCCATATTTTTTTCATTAAAATAGCTTTTACCGTTTCTTAGAAAAGGGGGGAAAACCATTTTTACCTATTCTCATATACTCTATGCCATGGTGGAGGAGCCGGTATTATTATATAAAATTTGAAAAATGTTATTCCGAACGTGGGGCAAATTGAAAAGGGATTAGATTAGTTCCGTGATATCTCAAAGTGGTCAGAACTTTTTTTCAAATAACATAGCTTCTATCGTTTCTTATGGAATGGGGAAAAACTTTTTACCTATTTTCTTATATTCTATGTCTTGGTGGAGTCGCGGGTATTATAAGATTAGATGGAGTTACTGGTATTAACTATTTGGAACTTGGGGTAAATTGTAAATAAGATGAATTAATCAAAATCAAAATAAGTGTCAGTTAATATGAATATACAGTGTGTATTCATAAATTAAACGATTTCTTTTTATTCATAATTTTCAGAGAAAAAAGTTATTCTTCACAAACAGATTTTTTACATGGTCTAAAACATAAACAGTAATCATTCCATGTCAATTTTTATTAACTGTAGACAAAGTTTGCCTTCAAAGAGGGCTTTAAATTACAAATTAAAGTATCTTCATTTCTGTTAAGATATAAAATTGTTATCAAATAGAAATAATCTAATACTATATAACGAACAAGGTTTGTTTATGTATATATATATATATATATATATATATATATATATATATATAGAATTTTGGAATTTCCAAGAATAATGGGAAAGTAGCCAATTTTTTATTGTATAAAGGGCACTAAAAAAGTGTACTCTTTTGTTATATTATTGAAAGCTTTCGAAATTATTTATTTCTTCTTCAGTCAATTTTCTAAAAGATTACACAAAATTAATAATAGTAAAACTTAATCTAGATCAACCAGACTTACAACATCGAGGTTAGAAAATTGTTAAAACAGGTTCTCATTGCAAGTGCTATAGAATGCGTAATGCGTTTTAGACAAACATTACAAACATATATCAAACAATTGAATAAAACATTATTGTAATTGGATCACACATCCATTGAGTAAAATTTTTAAGATTAAAACCATCACATTTTAAAAAAGGTTATGCACAAGCCATTTGTCATATTTAACCAGTGACATGGAACGGAAACAAAAACAAAAGTCGAGCCTCGGTGTTACAGGACACTAAGATTCTTAGGTCATGGGGTGTAAATACAAAGAACATTGAAGGAATTTGTAGATAGAGAGTGTCCAAAGGACTACTGATTCGATGATATATAAAAAAAAAACACATATACATATACACACACAAGTACATATATACAAACATTTAAAACCTAAAAAACAGGGGGAGATATAGCTTGTAAAATTACAGTTAATGTTTATGATTTTTGTCCAACTCAAGTAAATTGCAATATATTGTTTTTAGGTTTTTTATGTCTGTTTTTTTATTGATACTATTGTTTTGTCGATGTATGCATACCATCTCCAGAAACTGTCTTTTGAAGGTATTGGATTCACAAGCTAAAACCCCTGGATTGTCAAAGTCAGGTGAGTGGTTATTTTTCAAACAATGTTCAGCCAGAGCACAGCTACACTTGTTGAGGCGTATATCACTTTTATGTGTTGTTAATCTGCTTTTGAGGTTTCTTGATGTTTGGCCTATGTAACTAGACTGACAGTCTTTACAATCCACCTTGTATACTACATTGGTCTTTAAAAGTTTTGGTGTCCTGTCTTTGACCTTGCTGAAAATGTGACCAACTGTTTTGAGAGGTTTGTGGGCAAACATGATGTTGCGTTCAGATTTAAAAACCTGTTGTATTCTGTGGGAGATAGTATTTATGTATGGAATTGAGACATAGTTCACCTGGATGTTAGTGACATTCGAACTATTAGATGTGGATGTAGAAGTTCTGGGTCGCCATCCGTCAATAATGGCCCTTTGTGAATTTTGAAAAATCAGTTTACTTAAGAGTTTGTGTGGGTAGGAATTGTCTAAAAGAAGTTGAAAAAGAGTTTTTAAACTTTTGTACCTGAAATTTGGATGGCAAATGTTGCAAATTCTTCTCTTCATGCAATTGACTAGATTTATTTTCATTTTCAGAGGGTGTTGTGAATGGAAGTTAAGAAACCTACCTGAACATGTTGGTTTAATGTACCAGTCTAATTTCAGACTGTTGTCTACATCTCTAATGACCCTGGTATCTAAAAAAGGTACACTTAAAGACTGGTCTTCCTCTTCAATAGTAAAGTGTAAGAACTCATTGTAGTTATTGAAAATTTGTAACAGTTCAGTTTTGCCAGCAGTAGGAATGCTACAAATGATGTCATCAACATACTTCCTCAAGAAGGGAACCTTAAAGCTTAATTTCGACAGACAGTGTTGGACTAGGTCATCCATGATAAATTGTGAGATTATAGGTGATAGTTTTGATCCCATTGGGGAACCGAACACCTGTTTGTAGTATGTTCCATTGTACGAGAATACCGTCGAATCAAAAACGAATTTAATGAGTTTGAAAAAGTTGGATTTATTTATTTTTGTGTGGGATGAGATGGTATCCCAATGTGCTTCCAAACTGTTCAAAACTAAGTCCAACGAAATATTGGTGAACAATGATTCTACATCTAAACTTACAATGATATGGTCTGGAGGTAAGATAAAATTGTTATATAATTCAGCAAAGGTAGCTGAGTCCTCAATGTAGTATTGGTTATTTTTGTCATATGCTTTGTTAAGAATGTCTACCAACAGACTGGCAATTCCAGAGACAGGAGAGTTTATTGACGAAACAATGGGACGTAAGCATAGTGTAGGTTTGTGAATCTTTGGGAGGGCATAAAATTTGGCACATACCGAATTGTACACAGAATAGGTTTTGGCAATTCTTTCATCAATTTCTCCATTAATTTTTAATTCGGAGATCAATTTTGACGCTTTTTGTTGGATTGTTGATGTGGGATCTCTATTGATGATCTTATAATACCTTTCATCCCTCAATAGTTCAATGGACAGAGAAGAGTAAGTATCTCTGTCGATAATGGTTGTAACATTGCCTTTGTCTGAATTCATGACTAGGAGATGTGGATTGTCCTTAAAGAAACGTCTAGTAACCTCAAATAAATTGTTCAAATGATTATATCTGGGTGAATTATGATTAAAATGATTTGTGAGAATGTTGGTTATTCGGGAAGCATAAATATCATGCGAACTTTTATTCTGTACAAACTGTAATGCCCATTCAATGTCTGCTAAAAATTTTGGAATAGAAATGTCTGAGGAAGTGGGCGAGATACAAAATTTAGGGCCCAAAGACAACAGGTTGATCACCTCTTCAGGAATTGGAGTGTTAGATAGGTTCTTAAACCAACCCTCTTTAATGTTGATAGGGAAATGGTACTTTTGATTACTAAGATTGTTAAATTTTTTGATGTTAGCAGTTCTAATTTTGTAGAAGGTTCTATTGTAACTGACTGTGAGTCTTCTGGAAAATTCATCAACTACAAACTTTTTTTTTTTTTTATATATCATCGAATCAGTAGTCCTTTGGACACTCTCTATCTACAAATTCCTTCAATGTTCTTTGTATTTACACCCCATGACCTAAGAATCTTAGTGTCCTGTAACACCGAGGCTCGACTTTTGTTTTTGTTTCCGTTCCATGTCACTGGTTAAATATGACAAATGGCTTGTGCATAACCTTTTTTAAAATGTGATGGTTTTAATCTTAAAAATTTTACTCAATGGATGTGTGATCCAATTACAATAATGTTTTATTCAATTGTTTGATATATGTTTGTAATGTTTGTCTAAAACGCATTACGCATTCTATAGCACTTGCAATGAGAACCTGTTTTAACAATTTTCTAACCTCGATGTTGTAAGTCTGGTTGATCTAGATTAAGTTTTACTATTATTAATTTTGTGTAATCTTTTAGAAAATTGACTGAAGAAGAAATAAATAATTTCGAAAGCTTTCAATAATATAACAAAAGAGTACACTTTTTTAGTGCCCTTTATACAATAAAAAATTGGCTACTTTCCCATTATTCTTGGAAATTCCAAAATTCTATCCAGATTCTTAGCCGTTAATTGCTACGTAGTAATATATATATATATATATAAATATATATATATATATATATATATATATATATATATTATATAATTGAGTTTGTGGAAAAAAGCTCTAACGATTTCGATGAAATTTTCTTATTTAGAAGTTTCAATACATATAAATGGATTGGTTAGGGTCTCATATTTGGGAAAATTGTTTTACGGAGAAATTAAATAATTAAAAAAGTTATTGGCAGATTGCGACAATCAAGATAGCTGATTTTTAATTTAAAGGTGTTCAATACAGGGTGATTTAGTAACCTACGTAAGAGTGAGATTCGTCTTGTAAAAATTCTTTCAATACAGGGTGATTTGAGAGTGAAACTGCCCTTGTAATCATTTTTCCAATACAAGAAGTAACTATTTAATGCCTACCTCATATTTTCCTAGCATTATATTTTTACACCTGTAGAATTAAACTTTTCAAAGTGATAAAATTGCCGAGGCGGGCGATTTTTGGATGAGTAAAATCTTATGAATTTGCATATTAATTTCACGCATATAAATATACATATGTGGTGTAAAAATAAAATTATATAGGGTAGTTATTAAAATGTTGGTGATCCATAAGATTACCTATGCAAGATGGTTAAAATATAACGTCGAATGTAATTATATCATACAGGATGGTTAGTAAAAAGCAAGAAAAAATAATTATATAAGGTAGCTCATAGCAGTTGGAAATTTATGATAGCTGACATACAGGGCGGAGTACAAATATTGATATGAAGGATGGTTAAAAAAATGTTAATAGAATGTTACAGCTGTAGGATAAATCATTAACAATTACAGACATTGCATCACTGAAAATTGTAAAAAAAATACATTTTTAAAAAACAAAAACCGACTTCAAAAGAAAATTAACTAAAAAGCATGAAATAATATTTTGCTACAATTAAATACTTTTTATGAAGTCGGTGCCAATTTGAACAGCGAAGTTGCGAAGTATAACTCATCAATGTACCTCACAAAATATTTTCACTTTCGCTTGGCACCGACTTCATAAAAAGTATTTCATTGTAGCAAAATATTATTTCATGCTTTTTAATTAATTTTCTTTTGAAGTCGGTTTTTGTTTTTTTTAAAAATGTATTTATTGTGTTTCTTTGTTTTGGATTTGATGTCAATTTCAGTCTTCTCTGTTATTCTGTATTTGTTTCTACTTTTTATTATTTGTTATATTTGCTCTTACCATCCTATTATCGCTTCCTGTATTGAATGTGTTTAGAACTTACATCTTGTATAAGATTTTGTGACGATGTTAAAATAAAGTCAATTTGTTTTTTTTATTTTCTCCTATGAATAGATTCATGTCTACTGTCTTTGATTTTTTTTGTTAAAAAAGGTATTTATCCTGTATAGTGTTTGCTCGTCTAAGACATTTGCCAAATCTTCCATAACGATGTCCTGGTTGCTTTTGTTTTCGTGCCTTGCTTTTCCACTTCATCTTGATCATAGGTAAATGGTGGAGCATATCTATTTACTATTATAAAATTGTAGTTATCTGTTTGTTTGTTCGGGCATCACGTAAAAACTACTGAACTGATTTTGCTGAATCTTTTTTTGGTAAAAAACCTATCATTACCCTTAAAATCTGGTATATATTTCGTCTGCTTACATTGACGGAAACGGTAGGTATAGCAAAAAAGCTTCGACCATGTGGATAACAAACAATTACACAATTACCCTCATTGACCTGAAAAATTTGCTCCTCTCTCTAGGACAATTTTTTTTTTTCGATTTACCCATCTAGGACAATTTTTTTGCTAATTTTGTCCCTCCCTAAACCAAAAGCTGGGTACCCAATTGGTTCCACCGCCTGCTCCAATTATTATCGATTTAGAAGAAATAAACTGATATATTATGCGTAAATCACAGGGTCGTTAAAAAAATGCTAATTGTTTTATATGGTATTCCACAAGCAGTTTAATTACAGTTATACAAATAGGTTAAAAAATCTTAAAAATAAATCTTATATACAGGATGGTTGAAATTTAAGATGAAATAGAATTATTAGGGTAAGCCAAAAAAACTTTTAATATTTATCTTCCATTACAACTCTGAATTTTGATGTTAAGAGGTTAAGAGGCTTTGGGATTTTATTGATTTTCAACGAAAAAAAAAAAAAATTAAACAATTTATATTTATTTTTATAGATCGTTTAATTTCCTACAAGAATTGGCATTGCCTTTTATAATACAACGATTCGTTGAAACGTAATAAAATTCAAAAAAACAAAAGGGAAATCAAAAAGCACCGAGCGCCCTCTCGTAACATTAAAAGTAAAAGCTGGCCTTTTGACAGGCTCATTTTTTTGTCATTTAGAACAGTAAGTCATGGTAATAATATTATATTATAAAAAATTGTATTAGGTGGTCATTAATACATGCACATAAAATGTTGTTGAAAACTGGCTGGAGTACAATTATAGTTATATATAGGGTGGATCAAAAGAAATGTTATTCTGGATGGCCCATAAGCAGTTGCATTAACAAGATGGTTGAAATATAAGGTGGAGTAGGATTATAGTTAGACATGATGTTTAAAAATTGTTATATTGGGGGTAGTTGCATATATCAAGTTGCTAAAAAAAGGGTGGAGTAGATTGAATTGTACAGCCTGGATTAAAAATGTTATATTGGGTGGATCAAAAATCTTAAAAAGAATGTTGTAGTGGGTGGGACATAAGCAAATGCATATATACAATGTGGTTGTATTAAGGGTAGAGAAGAATTATAATTATACTGAGTGTACAAAAAAAAACTTAGAAAAAATGTGTTATGTAAGTAGTTATAATATCTGGATTTATAGGCCTGAGTATAATTATAATAGTTATAAAATAGGTTGGAAAAAGGTTAGACGCAGTTGTTTGTATATATAGGGTGGATTAGAGTTAGAATTTATAGGGTAGTTAAAAAATTGTTTTATAAATTATCCCCAAGTAGTTGCATATATAGGTTGGTTGAAATATATAGCGGAATATTATTACAGTCAAGGCCGTGGCAAATTTGTTTTGAAAGCGAATATATCGATCAGGACCGCAAAATTTATATTTCTAATTAATATGTTTCGAATATAAAAAAATGAATAAAATATGTAGTTGACATACAACATTGTTGAAATATAGGATGAAGTAGAATTATAGTTATATAGGGTGGGTAAAAAAATGGTAGAAAACTTTTGTTTTATGTGGTAGAATACCATCAGTTGCATATATGGAATACCTGAAATATGGGGCGAAGTAAAGTTATAGTTACAGAGTGTGATTCCAACAATGAATGCATATAAGGGTGCTTTAAATGAAGGGTGGAGAGAAATTTTACTTTATACTGTGGTTAAAAAAATATGAGGAAAAATTGTGAAATAGCGTAGCACATAAGCAGTTACACAGATAGGATGAAATATAGTGTGGAGGAGAGTTATAGTTACATGTTTAAAAAATGTTATAATGTGATCAATAAGCAGCAGCATATACAGGATGGTTGAAATATAGGTTGAAGTAGAGATATTGTTAAACAAGCTGATTCAAAAAAATGTAGAATAAAACTGTTATATAGCGTGGCCCACAAGCAGTTTCAGTTTGGATGAAATATGTTGGGTGAATGGTCGATTTATAGTTATACAAGGTGGTACACAAAAATTGTTACATTGGTTGACCCACAAGTAGTTCTATATAAAAGGTGATATTATTATAATATAGGGTAGACAATGAGCAGTAGCATATATGGAATACCTGAAATATGGGGGCGAAGTAAAGTTATAGTTACAGAGTGTGATTCCAACAATGTTAGAAAAAGATGCATATACGGGTGCTTCAAATGAAGGGTGGAGAGAAATTATACTTTATACTGGGGTTAAAAAAATATGAGGAAAAATTATACAGTATGATTAAAACAGTGTTTCTTGTAAATGGTCGTTAAAATAATACGGTAAAGAGAAATTATACTAGACAGGGTGACTAAAAAATTATTATAAATAAGTGCTGTATAGCATAGCCCATAAGCGTTGCATAGATAGAATAGCTGAAATATAGGGTGGATTAGAGTTATATTTGTGTTTACAAAAATATATTGGGTGATCAATAAGCCTCATCATATATAGGATGGTTTCTCTATAGGGTGAACTCCAGTTACAGTTATATAAGAGGGTGCAAAAAATGTTGAATAAAATTGTTATGTAGGGTGGCTCATAAGCACTTGAAGTTTAGGTGAAATATATTGGGGATTGATTAGGGGTATAGGGTGGTTCAAGTTAGAAGAAAATTGTTATATAGGATAGCCCGTATGTTTCATAATCTATTTTTTTGCAAATTACTGTACATGTCATACGCGGGTGAAACCACGGGTAACGGCTAGTAACTATAAGTTTAATCTTTCGTTTGTCTGATATTTTTGTGGTTATATGGACGATGTTTAGTTTTTATTAATGAGGAAGTCGTCTGCTTTTTGGCTATCTGTATCGAGGCATTTTTAAATAACGCTTTGTCTGGTTTTAATATTGTCAGGCTCTCTCCTGTTATCATGACTTCAGAGAGCCGATAATATGCAATTTTATGTTGGTTATTTCATTTTCTATGCCACAAAAGTGGTCATTATTTTTCAAAGATCTGAGTTGTAGGTGGCTATATCATTAGTGTCGCAGGGTAATTCTCAAATTTCTTGCTTCCACAGAATCCTTGAGGTAGACTGACAGTTTGTCAATACGGTACTTTGGTCTTCTAACCCTACCCGCCTGGGCTTATTTTTTTAGAGCATTACATTGTGAATTGTAGAGGGGTTATAGACTTTTTTGGTTTCTCCTTCGCCTCTTTGAGATTTTATCGGTATGGGTGGCCCTGCCAGTAGCTACGCTACCGCCGGTATCACTCCCTAGACATTAACAATTTCTGAGCCCTCCCATCTCGACAAGGTGAAAGTCCCTTGAGGGACCTTAAGTCTGAGAATATATTTTTTTATAATAAGTGTAAACAGAGAGTTGAGTATTAAATGTCGAGTTACGTTACATCCAGGGCTGTGTGGAAACAATTACTTGGTACCATAAAAAAGGTTTGAATTGATTTTAGAAACAATGTGGTGAATGTATTGTCGTATTCAAGTAAATTAGTGGAAAAGCCTGCAGATATCGGAATATTAATTGAAGCATTGGTTGCTACTCATACCGGCGATGAAAGTTGTTCTGTTGTGTAAGATTCCACCAACCAATTCTTTAAGAACGGTTGTTTATAAGAGTTCCCATATGGAAAACTGTTTGCGTTATCTGCCTTATCGACATACATAAATTACCTTACAAATTCATTCAGGTTTGTTAAAAATTAGCGTATCAAGTGCTGCCCCCACTGCGTTACAGTAGAAATACGGTATTAATCAAATGTCCTCTATATCGCAAATTACACATGATGCTTAAATGTTTAGCAGTGTTAGTAGCCAAAATGTTAATACTAATTGTTATATTTAATTTTTCAGGCACCGTTGTCGGCTGGGGTTTTGACGAAACGGGAAAAGTGACAGAACAGCTTCATAAAGCACAAATGCCAATTGTTTCTCAAGAAACCTGTATATATTCTTTCCCTGATTTTTACTCGAGGTTTACTTCTGACAGGACGTTTTGCGCTGGATTTAAAAATGGTAAATATTGTAATAAATTTATTATTTTCTACAAACTAACGCAATAACCAGTGGTGGACTAAGGCTAAGGCGCTAGGCAACATTGTAATTCCGGGACTATTTTTCAGTCATGACACATACTTTGCATTTGGTAGTTTGGTTTTAAAGCATATAGTATGCAGTTTTATTTAATTATCGGATTCCAAAAAAGCAAAAAATAATACATGTAAAATAATATGTAAAAAAATTTTTGGGGTCCCCCAAATTACTTACCGTAGAGACGTGCCTACGTTGCCTAGGCCTTAGTCCGCCCCTGCTAATAACTAAATGCCATTTATTTAATTATAGAAGGGAAATTTACATTGACTATCAGATAAATTTGATTAGTTATATTTGGTCGCGTTTAAAGGTTCTTTAGGTACTTTTAAATTATTTAAAAATCATTTTCTCATAACATATTAGCTCATAACTCACCCATATGATAATTCTTCACTTGGTTGTAATTGTAGAATTAATGTGGTGGTTCTGTAGGTTTATTCTATTCTTAATGTAAGGCATTTCCCTTTACCATCTCTTTTCCGACTAGATTTGCCATTGCTTGCTTTAAAGTTGCTACGTTTTATCATCGTACCGATTATATTGTTTATTTCATCAGGTACTTCCGTATGCAATGGCGATTCTGGTGGGGGCCTAACCTTTCCCAGACCAGGAGGCACTCCAGATAACGTTGTATGGCACTTAAGGGGATTGGTCACAATAAGTGTGGCCCTCCAAAATCGGTTTAAATGCGATGCGACTCACTATGTCGTCTTTACTGATATAGCCAAATTTTTAGATTGGATCAAGAGAGTCTTAGCTCTATGATAATTGTAAATGTTTTGCTTTATTTTTATGTAAATTTATATAATGTTAATTTTCTGTGATGTTAACTGCTCAAGAACAAAGAATAAATCTATCCAGTTTCGACAATGTTTTAATTTTGGCTATTTAAAATTATTTTTAAATCATCCAAAGTTTTAACTGGTTTATATAAATATGTTTAAAGGGTTGTATAGATAATTGCAATGAATCAAACGTGCATTATCAGAGCAAACCTTATATCCCACCTAAATTGTGTACAAATATAATAATTATTAGAAATCGTCATTGTTTGGAAAATGCTAGCAGGAAATGTATTGTCAGCTATAAATTCGCATTGCAAAAACTTATTTCCATAATATGTTTTCTTGGGATTATTTGTGGGATCTACTAGATTCTTTTTTCTCTTGAACAAAAAACTGTATATTTAAAAAACCTTACGATTCACGCTTCCAATTTGACCTAGTTGGAATTCCAAATTTAATTAAGTAGTAAAATATAAATATGAAATTGAGAGTTTAAGAATGTACTTAAATGGCCAGAAAAGTCCAATTTTCAATTTCAAATTTAAATTTTATTAACTCAGTTTGTTACCGTTGATATTTCAGATGTTTTTAATGTTTTTGACATTTTTGTTATTTTCTACATTTTTCACACATTGAAGTTCAATGTTTTCACATTAATGTTGACATTTCTTTTATTTTTGTTAAATTTGACATTTTTCAAGTTTTGTACATTTGAAATTTTTGAAAGAATATTTTATCAATTTTGTCAATTTCTATATTTTGCTGATGTTGGATGTATTTAAAATTCTTAACATTTAAAAGTTTTTAATGTTTTTCTTATTTTTGGAATTTAATCTAATTTTATAAATATTTGTGATGTCATAATTTTTCATATTTCCAGTATGTTGTAATTTTTTGGGAGATTTCACCTGTTATTAATCAGTGAACACTGTCCAATTCCCACCCTTTCACAAATTCAGTATCGGCAAAATGGCGAACAACTCCTCTTTTACATTAAAAAAATAGTAAATCTATTAGTTCACATGCAATAAATAAATACTCCTCTAAACATTTATCGAATTCATGAATTTTGCAATGTGATTAAATTCAGTTTTACTCATTTCAGGAGCTTATGTACCAATTTTCGCACCAGCATCCAGTAATAGAATTCTCGCACAATGTCATATCAAATCTCTATTAATTTAAATAATTAATTTCAAAATTTTTATACCCCTATTATGTATTTCGCGAGGAATTATAAGTTTTTGTGAAGAAACTTGCATGGATTTAATTTGTGTAAGAGTATATATAGCAAGATTCACACCAGTATTACTTTCTATTTCCGCAATATTGAATTCCCTTTAAAACAATATTGACCCCTATTTCCTCATTCAATATTTCAGTTTTCAGTAAAAGAAAAGAATCAACCTTTTAATTCTCTTGCCTATATTACTTTTTGTTCTCGAAAAATAATAAATTTTTCAGAATATTTTTTCTCACCTGCCTTCCATGATTATACTCGTTTTTATTCATTTAGAGTGAAGAATATATATATACCAATTTTCAGCCCTGTGTCACTTTTGTTTCCAAGATTTTAAATTAAATAAAAACAATAGAGACGCCACTGCCACTCAACACGCAATTAAACATTTAAGTCGCGGATAGTGTAGCTTTCTATTCGTGAAAGAATTTTAAAAATTGGTTCACTGCTCACCCCCAGTGAGTAAATACATCTTACTCAAGGCTTACCCCCTACACACAAACATTTTACCTCTTTCTATATTAGTATTGATTTAAAGCAGGGCGGTTCTGGGGTGCAATGCTGGCTACAACACCCTCCATGAGTCTCATAGTCATAATTTAAAACTAAAAGTAAGAAATCTTGTTTTACGTTATAGATAATTATAGGGAATTATCACTATAACTGATATCATTATGAATTTTTAATCAAGGCATAATTTTGCATCAAGACGCAGTTTTACCTCATTATACTACATATTTGGGTATGTAATTATTTAAACGTCTTTTTTTCCGACGAAGGGTTAAACGACTTCGAGCCATAGAATGACCTGCGAGATCTCCGGATCTTACTCCATTAGATTTTTTTCTGTGGGCTTACCTTAAATCGAAGGTGTATACGAAACCGCAAACTATTGGTTGGTGACTTGCGACTGAGAACTGTAATAGAATGTATCAATATTACTAGAGAAATTTTACAGCAATTTGGAGCAGAAACACGCAATCTTATACTACTGTCAACAAGTTAATGGTGAACATATGGAACATCTTTTACAGTAGAATATATATTTCTTATTGCAACTTGTTAATGAAACTCTAATTTTTTTAGAATTATGTGAGGGGAGGGGCTAAGACTTAACTCTAGTGATATAGTATAGATACGTATAGATCTCATCTTCTACTTTTCTGCACTTATAGTGTGAGTAGTATCGAGTTTAAATGTGGCTAAGCAATGAACAGAAGAATAGGGTTAGAAATTAATAGTCTGTTCAAGAAAATCTGCGTGATACTATTTTGTGCACTAAAAGAATTATTGTGGTCAAACTTGCGGTTCTCAAAAGTCGAATTAATTTGTTCACCAGTATTCACCAGTTGTTAAGTGCACTTTTATTCCTGTGTTAAAAGAAATAGAACAGATGACGATACGGTTTGTCTGTTGACAGTTCTACCATTTTTCTGGATTTGGTTCATCCGATTAATCTGATATTTGTAACAACTTTTTAGAAAAGATTACGGTGTCAATATTAGTAGCCACTTTGTGACGTCTGCTTTCGGAAAAATGTACATCCATTGAACAAACCTTTATGTACTATCCTTGTATCATTAGTATTTTTCTTATATAGGCTATTGCACAGCAGTGTCAATACTTCTAATATACTTAGTTAAATCTGATTTTTAGTACCTATCCCAATATTTTAACAGAAGTCATAATTGATTTTTAATGCTAATGGATGTACCGATTAAGATTACTGTGCATAATTAACTGATTATTTTTTACAACTGATGTATTTTTAACCGACTTCCAAAAAGGAGGAGATTATCAATTCGTCTGCAATTTTTTGTATGTATGACGAACGATTATTCAAAAACGGCTTCAGCAATTTTGGTGATTTAAACTGCATTATATTAAGAAATATTACAGAAAGGTCCCATATAATTGTCTATAACATGAGATTTACGGTTTTCGAGATAATCAGAAAAAAAAGTAAATATGGGACTAGATTTCAGTGAATTTCAATGAATATTCACTGTCATTATAAATTGTATTCTACAATGATATGTTCCAGCTTGATTCCGTATATTCTATAACATAAAACTTACCATTTTTCTGAAAATAGGAAAAATATCTGCAAAAAACTGTAAACATCATGGTAAATGTCAATCATAAATATCTAGTTTAAATGTCAAGATATGCCATGAAAGTATATCGTACAGAGTGTTTGTATGGTTTTCCTTTTATTCGTTTGAAGTAAGTTTTTTTAGAGACGAAGTGAAGTTAGGGGGCATACAGTCGCCTGAAATGGTAGAAAATATTCCGTTAGTTTATCGAAATGAAAATTTGTTATGTCGGCGAATTCTTCTATATGGGATAAGGTTGTAGGTGAGTGCGTGCGTGCATGTAATCTTAGGTGGTACATAAGCAGTTGTATACAAAGGATGGTTGAAACATAAGTTGGAATTGAATTAGTTATACAGTGTGGTTCTAAAATATTGTATTGGGTGGCACATGAGTAGTTTCGTATACAATGTGGTTGAAATAAGAGTGGAGCAAAACTATAGTTGTACAGTGGATATTCGCGTTATCGGACGGAGGATAATTACAGTTATACAAAAGGCTTTAAAAATTGTCAGAAGCAGTTGAATATACAGGATGGTTGAAATATAAGATGGAGTACAATTACAGTTATACAGGGCGGTTTAAAAAAGTTATACAGTTTGGAACATAAGAAGTTGCTTACGCAAGGTGTTTGAAGTAAGGGTGGGGTAAAATTATTGTTAGTCAGGGTGTATCAAAAATTTGTTATATAAGCATAAGCAGTTATGGTTGAAATAAATGGTAGAGTAAAATTATAGTCATAAAATGTAGTTCAAAAAGGTGAATTTTGTTAGAGAGAGAGAGAGAAACGAAAAATTACGAAACCTTCTAAATTAATCTTTTCAATAAAAACAACATGTAAACATACAAAGTGGCTAAAACGACTTCGATAAGGTTCTTTAATACACTCTGAAAAATCAGAAATAATCATCGAATTCTACACTGGCTATTTAGATTAGTTTAGATTTTGCGACGTGCATTGAATCAACTGCGAAAGAAGTGAACAGTCGTTTCCGATAGTATTGCTCATTGTGTTTGTAAACAGTGAATTTAATTGGTAAATAAAGACAGTTGAAAGTGAGTGTGAACATTTATGAAATTGAACCCACAAAATCTATTGCAATATTTTCTTTAGTTTTATCTAAATACTGTCTACTTACTCTACCAATTGTACTTGCCGACATTGTAAAATTATATAATTGCAATCTGTAATTGTGGACACATATCCCGGTTGATTACTTTAAATAAATAAATATGAGTGCTTCCTACACCACATATAATTACAGTTTTGCAGTGTTATTGTAGACCAAAAATTAAAAGTTTTTGTTTAATGTAAATATTATGTAATCGCAATCGCGCATATTTGAATGTTTTTGTTCTGATCAACTTTTCGAAATTTTCAAAAATAACTCTTAAGAACATTTATATTTTTTGTCAAACATGTAGAACTTTTTATAAGCAATAACTTTTTTTCATAATTAAAAAAGTTTTCCATATTGTTCCAACTTAGGGAGACATATTGCATATCTCGGGACATTGGGAGAGATTTGAAAATTATTTTTTTTTATTTTAACTTTAAATGGTTGAATCTTTTTATTGTAGTATTGTGGTGTTTACGTAAATTAGGCTCATACAAGATATTTTGACCTCCAATTTTCGCCATAGAAATTTTGTTACATAGTTTAGTATCACCCCGTATAAATCATACATAATTACAACGTATTTGTTTTGAAAATCTTAGAATGACAGTAACTCGATTAGAATACTAAAAAGTGCTGGTATATAGGTGGTTTCGAAGTAGGACTTTTCATTAGGCACGCAACTTTGAATTGCATAATTCTGTAAACTTAGGTGAAACAAGATTCAGGATCAGGGCCGCATCTTCAACATTTTGATGGGGGAACAAGAAAAATAAAAGAGCTTTTTAGGGGGAGAGATAAACAGAATACTGTGTAGGAATTAAAATTTAATTTATCGTCAACATTTTTAGGTGGCAATTGCAATTTGTTCATTTACTCACTTTTTAATCTCCTTCAAAAAAGAAAGGGGTACTCAATTTCGTCTGTATATATGTTTGTGTTGTATGCGTGTTCAACGACCACTCGAAATCGGCTCAACTAATTTGGGTAGTTTTAACTGTATTTTATTAAGGAGGATCACGAAATCGTCCCATATATTTTTAATAGCATGACTTTACCGTTTGCAGAAAAACTGCATTTACAGTAAACATTGGCGAAGGCGAGAGTAGTAAATGAAAAGAAATTATCGTTGTTCGAAATTTGTCATTGAAAATTAAATCAAAATAAATTTTAATTAACCGATAACAACATGAAGATTCTCAAGTCGTCTACAAATACAGTGTGTCTACATAAGTTGAAATCAAAACTTTTTTAAAAATATTTAGGAAAAAAAATCATAAAAATATCTGCATGGTTTGAAATCTATACTGAAATAATCAAATGTTACTTTTTACAACGGTATACGAGGTGTGTAAAAAATATGAATTTTGCTTCAAAGTAAAGTACCTTTTGTTTTTATAATATCGAAACTTTTTTTGAAAAAAGTTAAATAGAACTGAAACAGCATGCAGTTATGTTATCTTGCTAAAAAAAAACTATTTTACGATAAAATATCGCGGAGGAAAGAGTATTAATTAGAATTAAAACAATTGCAATGAATGTTAATTAACAAACTTTAAAAAATGGTGGTTCTCAGTTCGTCGGCATATACAGAATGTCCACTTATATTGGAATCATATGCAAAATTACATATTAATATTTTGACTTTTGCAATAAAATTATAATACCTTTTTTATTATATATAAAAAATTGCATGGTCTGAAACCTAAAATGAAATTATCACATGTTACATTATTCAATAGAAAATGAAACAGTTATTTGTAAATTGTAAAATAAATACATTTTTTTTAAAACAAAAAGCGATTTCTAAAAACACATAGTAAGTTAACTAAAAACAAAAATATTATTTTTATGCAGCAATTAAATACTTATTTTGAAGTCGGTAACAAGTTAAATAGAAAATAATTTAGTTATTAATATTCAGTTTAGTATATACTTGGCACCAACTTGCTTTTTGATATTTTTTATATTTATTTATTTGTTTTAGATGTGCTTTGATATTTAAACACTGTTGAAATATATGGTATATGTGACAGCATGAAAATGCCTGTACACAGCTACTTGGTGTACTCATCAGGAGTTAATTGATATATAACTGGTTCATTTTATTTTACTGAAAACTATAGTTAAAACAATTTAATAATAGATCAATGACTATATATATTTAAAATAAAATAGTGTTTGCAACATTTATACCTACATGTTGCTAGAGTACTCAAATTTCTAGCGACATGCTTGAAATGTTTGTTATTAATAGATTTATGGTCTCATTTATCTTTTAAGGAACCTCAGTATGTAATGGTGATTCCGGGGGTGGAATAGCATTTTCAAGACCTAACAGTCCTGTCGAAAATCCTATCTGGCAAATCCGTGGTATGGTTTCCATTAGCGTAGCCCTGCAGAACCAGTTTAAATGCGATGCATCTCATTACGTTGTTTTTACTGACATTGCCAAATATCTTGACTGGGTTAAAAGTGCTATGAGTTTGTAATTATTTTTTATTATCACTGTGATGTTTATGGCAGTTCAAAATAATATAGACAATAGAATAAGGACTGATACGAAAGTTTTGATTTTTTATAATGTAAGTATATTTCTAATAATTATTAAATGTAATTTTAGTTATGACTTCCAAACAACTGAAAGTCTTGTACAGAAAACATATGAGTAGTTTAAAAACCAGAATTTCATTTGAGGCCATAGGTAAGGTATTTTCCAAATGAATATCCTACGATAGTTTTGATATTTTAAAGAAATTTCAATTATCACACGAATAAACACGAATAATTTTAAAGTACAAAATTTCAAATTAAATGATTTGATAAAATACTTTTAGTTGTTGGAGTGTGCAAACGTATTTTTGTTTACATTTTATATAAAACTAAGCTCTGAGAACATTTGAAATACGCCGGACGTAACAAAAAGCATGGTTATATCAAAATAGAACAAGACATTACGTATTAAGCCCCTTTAAGAAAGAATATATTATTAACAATTGAATCTGAATACCAAAGAATCATTAATATTTATTGATTTTTGAAATAAATGTACCTTAGCACTTTGTGAACATATTCGTTTACTTTTATAGTGTCTTATAATTTGCCAGAAGACAGATTGGTTGACTTTACCATCCCAAATAATTTAGTCACATTCAGAGTTATAACCATCACTGAATAACACCATATACTTTCAAGAACCATATGATTTATGATCTTAAGATGATCTCTAAACATCAAAATTTGTATACATTATACTCTATAACCACGTCAATATTGTTGATATCTTTCTTGAAGACCATAATTTATCATAAAACTATACAAATATAACTGGTTGTAGTTAGTTGATAAATATGTAATAACTATTTCTTGGTAGTCAGATTTTTAATTTTTAATATAATTTAAAAAATTATATGTATTGTAATACATGTGTAGATATATAACGTTATTTTGATCTGTAAGCCGTTAGATTTGCCCCCTGACCACTGCAGTTTAAAACCTAGATTCATTTTTTTACGTTGTAATTATAAAAGCTGTTATTTAGTATACATCATGTTTAGAGTATTATCATTATAGACTTTTGTTTCAAGGAAATGGAAATTACATGAAATCTTTACTTGAAAAATATACTAACGATTCTGAATTGATTTAATTCTTTCTTGTAGCATATCCATGTCATATTTAACGCAATTTTGAATTACCTGAGTATTGAGCATTATGTAATTCCATCTGTGAGTTGAAGAGACTGCCATTCTTGTCTAACCTTTTGGTCAATGCGAAAATCCCTTCTACAATCTTTATAGCATCACTTTAATAGCTCATTTCATAAACACAATTTTAACGTAGAGTTAAAACGGGGAACAGAGACCACTTTTTCCATAGCACTTATCCTTTAAAACTAAATGATTAACATCTTCACTAATACGGAAATGTATTTGCTTAAATTTTACGAATTTTCCTAAATTCCTGTGGAGTGGTGTCCAATATATAGTACCCAAAACTTCAATGAATGAAAATAAATTAATTAATACCTACACCCATTATTCTTAAGGTACCTTCTGTTTCAATTAAATAGGGTAGACATAGAAAGTAAAACTTGCCTGAATTCAAACAGAAATCGGTTCTTTAGTCATTGCAATTAATTCAATTTGTCTCTTTGTTATTTAACAATGTAAATATGTTCAATAAAACAATTAAATTTCGCCGGAGAAAGTAATTATACTTCACCTTTAAAATGTCTTGTCATATCAAAAGGTTTTTGCCTAACATATGCTATCTTTAACGAGAGCCAGAAGTTCAAGCTTATTTATTTGGTCATCGAATTCTCTGATTTTAACCTGTTTATATGAATTCCCTTTTCCAGTATTCCAGATATTTTTTAGAGATGCACCTGAAGATTTTTAAGTGTCCGGCAAGTTTAGAAACTCGGCATATATAAATTGGTTCACTATTATCTTTTAACATACTGACAGGTCACCAAATATTTGCAGAAAATTTTTTAAATATTTGCAGAAAATTTGTGCGCAAATCTACATTTTTTCTAACGAATTTTTTATTTTCGTTGATTATACTTCTTAAAACTGTTTCTTATTGTTTTTCTGTCATATTTATGTATCATCATGGCCGGATTTTTAAACATTTCATATTTCTAAACGTTATGAATTTTTTTTGTTTGAAGATCACCATTTGTGGAGATTAAGAGTTTCTCCATTTTCATCCCATTAATAACAAAATCGTATATAAGTGTATATATATTTAAATACAACACATTACGATAAAGAAACTCATTTATTGTTTGTTTTTTGAAAAAAGCATCTGCACAATCGATTCATCAGTAAAATTTGAGATTTTTGTAGTAATTAAATTTGAAATATTTTTCAATGTAGGCAGATGCTTTGAATTATTTCACGTTTTTCAATAAAAATTAGAATACTTACAATTAAGTAAACAAAACAATGAGGTGCCAAACTATTTTTACGTACTTTCTTTTCAATCAATTAATTAAAAACTGATAATTTAGGCACCTTAGTATTCTACAAAGCACCTCCCCTGCCTTCGTACAACAAATTTGGGCAAGAGTCAGATATTCATTTTATTCAAGCAGCTTTTGATCAAAACAAGAAATTAGATGTCCAAGAGTTTTAAGAATATTAGAAATCTGTTAAGGTGAAGTTACATAATTCAAAAAACTCATTATTTTGAATTTCTTTATTTTGTGAAAAACTGCTTTAATAATAGATAATAACTGACATAACAAAGTGGTGCCGTCAGTATGCATTTTGAATTTTTTTTTTATTCTGTGAGCCAAATATTGCATTGGGTTAACTTTTCAATACTGAATATTTACTGTTTAGAAATGGAAACAATTGGTTTACTAGCTGATTGAAATATGATAATGAAAGTAAAAAATATGGAATGAAATTCTTTATAATAAATGTTGAATGATTGTAAATATTTGGTCACAAACAAAAAATGTATTAAGTCTTAATTTACTAAAATAAATACATTCGTTTTTTCAGACTTAATTTTTATCACATATAAATCTTACACCCTAATGTTTTTTTATTTTGATGAACATTTCTTGAAATTTTTTGCTGAGTATTAGATTCCTACCTCTGATAAAACTGTAATTTTGTCGTGTTGATTTGTGACCACTGATTTCAAAACCTTTTAATTTTTAGTAATAACAATTAACAAAACTAAAATATAACAAAAAAATAACAAATTTTTGAAGGGGAGTAATTATTGAAGGCTGGCATTTTAAATATTACATCAAAATGTAGAAATACACATGGTTAAATCAAATCTAAATATATGTACAATTTTTTTTGTATTTTAATTTTTAATTAATTTTTTAAACAAGTTTGACATATTTGGAAAAAATATTAAGTATTTGTTATATAAACAAAATTTAATTGATGTTGTGAATAAAAATAAACTTACTTAATATTTGCAATTTTACAAAGTAAAAAAAGATTTGATTGCTTAAAATGAAAAGGATTTGTAACCTGATTTATGAGCTGAATTTATTTGCCAACAAAGAAATCAATAAAACATTTAAATTTTGAAATATTATTTTAAATATTGTAAAGGTGTGTCCAACATACTTATTTTGTGATATGTAAAAATATACAAAATAATATTTACATTTTCTCATTCAGTTATGAAAATTCCAGACTAGTCCCGCTTTTACAACTTTCACATAAAGCAATACTGATGATACTTCAATATATGAAAAATAAACTGATTTTTTTTAATTTTGACTTAAAACATTTACAGAATTTACATTTTTAAGACTAACCTATTATAAAAATTTTCCTATTAATTAATCTTTGCGGTACTGGAGTTGAAATAATTTATATTGAAAACCTTAGTACAAACTCTTCTGTGAAAAATACTAGATGAATACAAAAATATTATTACCCTTTCGTCACATCTGCACATTTTCAATAATGGTATACATCTTAAAAAAAGTTTGATAGTATAATATTATTACAGAGATTTTACATTTCGTGTATTTAAACAATTACAATTATCATGCAATAAAAATCAAATTTCAGTTAACTTTATTAGAGTTTATTTTAGATTTTATATGCCAGTTACAACCTTATACAAGTGAAAATAACGAAACAAAACATGGTAAAATACAAATATAATAAAACTTACTTATGTATCTGTTTTGGCAATATATAAGAAAAAACACAATGATGTTAACAACAGCTTTTATCAGAATAACAAATTATCAAAATACCAAAATGATTATGAAATCAAACAACAAATTATAGGATGAAGACAAAGCGAAAGTGTTCCATTAACTATTTGGGCAATGCCCGATGATGGTTTTATATCTTATAAGCAATGGTATCATCGGAAAGTTTTCTGAACGGGATAACACAAAAGTGGAAAAAGAATATGTTAATTCACATTACCTATGTGATCAAAATGGCTATGATTCATAAAACAATACAAACACCAAATCTCGGCGACAAGTATTGGAATGCATCCTGATACACTTATAGCAAGTTTCATCCTTACCAGTATGATAAATGAGTAGCGACTAATATTGAGATGAAAATTTCACACTACATATAGTTTTCGAAACGGAATAATAAGGCCTCACATATATTTTTTTCAAAACAAGTTTTATTGAAAAAGAATTTATGAATGGATACAATAACAGAACATATTTTTACAATAATAATAAAAAAATCAATAGCAAGGGATTAAACAATGGGATAAAGGAAAGAAATTTCACTGAAAACGTAGTGTCTAATGAATGCCTCAAGGTTAGTCTTTTTTTATACTTGGACAATTAAGTATTGGTAAACGTCTAATATTTATTGAATTAAGCAGTAAAATCAGATTTATAGGAAGAATGATATTAAAATATCTCTTACAAACAAGCTTGATCACAAGATAATTTGCTTCATAATGAATTGAGAATTAACAAATCAATAATTGTTTATTATTTGTAAAATTTACATGCTAGACCTAACTTCTTGAGATATGATGCTGTATCAAGCAAAATAATGTGAACACATTTTCCGTAAAAAAATATCATGGGTAAAAATTGTGTTTATTACAGTAATTAACCATTCAATCGGATAGATAGCTTCTTAAATTGTCAATATTTATTTTTTCTCACACTTCGTACACGAACTAGACGAGTTAAACGCCTAAGCTTTTCTGACATACCCATGAAATTAACCCAACCTTTGGGATGTTCCAGCCAGCAGAATAAAATACAAATATATGTAAAAAAAAATAATGTTATGTAAACTTTGTAACAATCGAAATCTTGTCCACATTTAATTTACACCAGAGATAAACAACAGAAAGAAGAGTGCTAGCAATACCTGCAAATATTATAAAAGACACAGAAAGTTACCCAATAGTATGAACTGATGTTCATGACCCCATCACTATCTACAAAAGGTGTGCATGAAAACAGGGTTTCATATCTCTAGACCCAAGATTGAAGATATATAGGAAATGTTTTGATTTGTATGTACATGTTTTATCATAAAAAGATTTGACTTATGTAAAGTTATACTTTACCTGCTTTACTTTGATAGTAAATCCTCCACATGGTCAATTTTATCTGCTTTAAATCAGCCCAATAATATTGATCTGAAAATTTCAAACTACGTATAGTTTTCGGAATGGAATAATAAGCCTCATACATTTTTTTTCAAAATAAGTTTTATTGAAACAAAAATTTAAGAATGGATATAATATACAGAACATATTTTAATAAAATCAGGAACCAGAACAAGATAAACGAAATTACAGCTTCATTCCAATCAAATGTATCTCAGATCTGTAAAGAATATTGCAGTATTTTTAATAATTATAAGAAATCAATACCAAATGGTTAATGATAGGCTAAGGGAGAGAAATTTCTCTGAAAATGTAGGGGTCAAGTTTACAGTCTTTTTTTCAGATTCTATATAGGATTTACTTGGGACGCCAAGCATTGGTAAATATTGAATATTTGTTGGATTTTGCAGTAAAATAAGTTTATTTATAGAAAGAGGGTATTAACCTAGGATTCTACAAACAAGCCTGATCAAAACACAAATTGCTTCATAAAAAATTGAGACTTAACAAAAAAATTGTTATCTAGGTATCTTAAAGTATATCTGCCTAATTTCTTGAGATATCAAGCGAAGTAATGTGAACACATTTTGCTTTTTGCTACTGCTTACACTTCGTATACCGTTTAGTGGTAACAGAATTAAGGAGCATACTGAATCATCAGTGACATCTTTTCATAACTTTACGACTGAACAATCCTTAATAAATCATTTATGCGTGTATAGCATTTAAAACTGTCAATAATTGTTTTGTGAATGCACTGCGTCCATGGGCGTACCAAAGGGAGGCAGCTGCCCCCTGGACCTGAAAAACCTGCCATGAGCCATTAAAGCTTCCCATACAATTGCTGACTGGTCCCCCTCCTGGACCAAAAAAAAATTCTGATTTATTTCTCTCTCTAGGACAGTTTCTTCCGGTTTTCCCCCATCTAGAACATTTTTTTTGCTAATTTTGCCCCTCCTTAAATCAGAAGTTGGGTACGCCCCTGACTATGTCTACAAATTAGACGAGATAAACGCCTAAAGCCTCTTCTATTACATAATTTTCACTTTGTTGTAAAAAAGTGAACAACACATTAAATAAACTAAACTCTTGGCATGTTCTAGTCAGCCCAATAAACTATAAAAAGTCTTCACAGGCAAAAAACGTGTTATGTGTTTATAACAAGGTTGTAAGTTTTTAAACATTTTAAAGGGAACCAAGCATTAGTAAATGTCGAATTAAAATTCGTTTCTAAACAAATTATATTGAAACAAAATTTCACAAATGACATAAAATACAAAACATGTTTCAACAAAGTCAAAAATTGGAAATGTGTGTTTTTTTTTTAATTTTGACTTCAATATACGGAATTTAATTTTTAAAGACAGATTATTCAAATCCTATTTTTATTTTTAATGTCATTTTTAACATCTCTGATAGGTACCTCTGTGAAAAATAATATTATTTATTTATCATATAGCCCTAAATGCAATTGATGTTTGGAATAAAAATAAACTTGGTTAATATTTACCTACAATTTGACAAAGGAAATGAGGATTTGCTTGTCTAAAATTAAAAATATTTATATCCTGATTTACAAATAGAATTGATCTAACAATACAACCCCAGCAAAACGGCTGAATAATTCAGCGTATAAAAATGAATCTACAAAAATTATTACGTGCGTATCTTTTTATATTTTGAACTAAAATAATTACAGAATTTATATTTTTCGAATTGAATTAAATAATTTTTTGTGGTAATGAAATTCAAAATATTTATAATTAAATTCTTGACATAAAATATTATAATTCATGTAAAATATTGTTACAGTACACATTCCAATTGTCATTTACATTATTTGGTTTACATCGTACATAACGTTGTAAAATATGTTTCAAAACTGTTATATTATCATTTTGTATTGCCATTGGTGTATAAAGTTGGAAATAAATATATATTTATAACATTTTTTAATTTATTTTATATATCCCGTTACATGTAAAACCAGAATTATAATGAAATAAAAATAATTTCTTTCGATTTTATCAGAGTTTATATCATAATGTGTGAAATTTACAAACGTTTGCATAGATAATATTGACGGTTCCTAGTGATTTGCTGCTCTGTGACAATATTTGTCATTAGACATTGATAAAAAAATCGTTTAATAATAAAAAAGGAAGTTCAAAATATGCTTACAAATACATCAGTTTACAGAGCAAAATGAACTTATTTTCGAACAATAAATTCAACAGCATTCGCTTATACCATCAAGTCAGTAACAATTACTAGAGAATAATTGCTAATATTTTATCGCGAAATGAATTCTGACATTCAGGAGTTTCGGGAAAATCTAGCTCACAGAGACTCCAAATCGGGAATCGTACTGCGTGTAACGCCGTTTCCCTGTGATTCCTCGGATAGAAATTACACGAAAAAATTCACAAGTTTACTAAAACCTGTCGAAGAAATTACGATACTAACTTTTCGAAATTATTCAATCCATTGAACGCATGACAATATATTGTTTCTAGTCGAGAACCTTCATCAGTTTTGCTCCCCTACATAAATAATTAATCGAGAATTCAATCAGTTGAGGGGAGGGCAACTGATGAAGGTTCTCAACTAGAAACAATATATTGTCTTGCGTTCAATGAATTGAAGAGTCTCGAAAAGTTAGTATAATAATTGCTAAGATTTAAGAGCAAACTCGTGGAAGTAAACTTTAAATAATAAAAACCTGCAAAAATACGAATTTCTTTTATTTCTTGCTTATACGGGGAGGACGCGTGGGTTGAAACAAATTCATTTAAAATTCAAAATCAACATATCAAAGTAAATGTTCAAATTGCTGACCATTAACTTCCTGATAATACCTAACACGGTTTTCAAATTCTCGTAACACTTCATTTAGCGTTTGTGGCAGGATTAGTTATATTTCCGCTCTATTTATATTCTTTAATTCCTCGATATTTTCCGGTTTATTGAAGTAGACTTCTGATTTCACGTAACCCCAAAGATAAAAATCTAATGGGCTTAGATCTGGAGACCTAGCTGGCCATTCGATCCTCTCCTTCCGATCCATCTATTTGGGAAAATATTCTCAAGATAATCTCGCACTGTTCGCGAGTACTGCGGGGGCGCTCCATCCTGTTGAAACCATACCGAATCTGCCAGTATATTGGGGTTTTCACCATTCCGGTAAAGTTCTGTTAAACAGGGTATTATGTTATTTTGTAATAGGTCTAAATACTTTTCCGAGTTAAGTGTTCCCTCAATAAAAAAGGACCCACAATTGAAGTACCCACAATTCCGCCCCATATGTTAACTTTCTTGGAAAATTGTGTATGACTTTCCATAAAGCAATGTGGGTTTTCTTATGCCCAATATCGAAAATTTTGCCTGTTTACTGAACCATTTAAACAAAATGTTGCCTTGTCGGAAAAAAACTATCTTACTTGAAAAGTGCGGGTTGGCATTGCATCTATACATCATTATTTCGCAAAATTTTACTCTCCCGTCCAAATCATCTTGAGTAAGTTCCTGAACTAAATGAACTTTGAGGGGTGCCGTCTATTTCTATGCAAGCATTTTAGAACAAAAGATTTACTTATTGACTCTTCTGCGGCTATTTGTTTAGTGGATTTGTGAGGATTTTCTTGTAAATCGAGCAAAACATTTAATTGTGTATTTTCTGGAAGATGTTTGGTTTTGTAATTGTCTCCTACGCCAAATTCTAGAAATTTTTTTTCTATTTTACTAACTACCGATCGTGTAATAGGCCGCTCCGGGTACTTCATATTAAACAATTCGCAAACTTCAGCTTGTGTTCGAGTTCCGTCGCCATATCCTACCGTCTATTCGCTGCTTTTCAGTTAAACGCGCCATACTTTGAAACCTTGCAACTGCACTTGATAACTACTTATTTGAAGTAAAATTATAGTACAGTTTCTATGGAAATAAACAAGTGTTAAAAACTCCAGCATTAAAAAAAGGTTTCCATTCATGCGACTAAAATACCGCCAACAAACATAAAAACCAGACGTAAATAAATGGGTTCAAACCAACAAACACCTTATTTTTATCGTTGTTCTCTTAACTAGAACTAGAAAGAAATTTATTTTTTTTAATAACTGTTAACTTTCGGTACATGTACATGAAAAAGACCTAGAATTCAATGCAGAATTCAAAAATAAATTAAAAACAAATGTTTCCATTTGAAAAAATGAAGTTTATTTCTGGCCCACCCTGTATAAATGAGTTTATCATCACAAAAACCGCCGTCCAAAAAAAACCGACGTGTCCGAGCTTTTTTTGACAAAAAACAACACCTGACTTTTAAAAGAATTTGTTCCAACCCACGCGTCCTCAGTGTATATTAAAAAGTAATGAAGGAATCGTAGACGGCATCTACAGAAAAGTTGTAGAGAATAGGAAATCCTGCTTAATGAAGCGTTTATACATTCAAAACTTGATAACTTTCTGGTAACTAACACTGGAATATTAATCCTCGTCAAAACGATAGTTTATGAAGAATGGATGAATTGGAATTTAAAAAATTTAGAGAGGTATTTTGCACATTCTATCGCATTAACGAGAGTTGTCCGGTCAGGATAAAGATATTTTGAAAGTTGAAAGATTCTACTTCAATTTGTCTCTCTTGGATTTTCGCTATAATACTGGAAAATTGGTTTAAAATAATAGTAGTTAATGCATTAAAATTACCTATATGTTACAGCCAGTCAGCGGTGTACCGACAATAGCTGTCAAGACACATAGACGAAACTAGGATTTTCTTGAGGTTGAGTTGAAAATTATTTTAATTACTTTATTAAGTTAATTGTTCTCCACTCATTGGAACCGCTTCTGTCAAGACATCTGAGAAAAAGTAAGGGTCGGGCGTTTAAAACAAAATTCACAAGCAGTGTTAATACATTTTACAGCACTATAACAAAAATTCAAGATATACTAAGTGTAGTACATTTTATGAGATTTCGACTTATATCTGCACAATATTTCTACAAATTATTTAAATTGCAATTCTGCAAGATCTACTTACGGGCAAAATCGATCTTCAGCCTTATTAATCTCAACGCCATAAGCTATCATTAGGATGCCGATTAAGTTTCCGGCTGTTATTACAACCAAGTTATACAATTTTTTGTCAGTTTAAAAAAACATTGGTGGCATCTTGTTGGGGGTATACGGGTGGTCTTGAAGACCCTCTATATACCCACATTTTTTATGAAACCTTGAATTTACTAGTGAATTTCGGTCCATAGGTACTGGTATATAATTTCCCCAACTATCTTCATGATGAATGTAGACCTAGAGGGTTTTTTTGGCCGATATTATGAAATTCCATAATTTTAATTTAGTGTGCAAGGATCTAGTAAAATGATCGGATAAATGAGGAATAACATATTCAATATTCGTATATGAAGCTAAACTTCAATTAAATTTAACAATATATGTTATCCTACTTGAAGGAATGTTTCTGAGAAATTATAAAAACATTTAATTATATGAGATATATTAAGAACTGTTTTATTTTAAAATTAAAATATCACATCGTGAAAAGCAAGAATATATTGAATTTTTGGAAAATCTATCTAGTAACTTGCCGATAATTTATTTTGGCAATATTTTTAACCAAGAAAAGTAGTTGGATTGAGTTGGCCGTTACTTGGTAGAAGTTGAAATTCATGATGAATTAAGTAATATAACTGATTACAAACTTAAACTTTATTCAAAACTGTTACAATTTTTTCGTGTCCGATGGAACTAATTCACACAATGATGGGACTTTATGAAGTGCAATATTTATAAAGTATAAAAAAATAATTTAAGAGATTACAAATATTTAGTTAATTTAATAATTATGTTAATATTACAGATAAGTGACCGTAATACAATAATGGTAAATCACTACACATTATAAAACAAAGTCCTCTGCCACGTCTGTCTGTCTGTTGGCGATAAACTCAAAAACCACCTCACCGATTTTCATGCTGTTTTCACAACTGGATAGAGTGGTTCTCGAGGAAGATTTCAGTATATAATTAGTTAAGTTTTTATATGAATTGGCTAAAATATAACGATATTTGTTGGAGGTGTAGGAAAAAAATAAGCCGTCTGGGAGCTTTCAACGAAAACGCTGCCAACCCTTTGAGATATAAAAAAAATGTATGATGGAATTGTGTATTTTATGAAAATCTACAGAAAAGTCCGGGATGGCATATGTCTATCTTTTAAGGATAACAAACTATATCCATTCTAATACTTAAAAAAATGGGCAAATATAAAGCGGTAATTGGAAAGCTATTTAGACAACTGCGGTATTAATCCTTATCATTTTAAATACGTTAGTTGCTTAATCATTTCATGAAGAATATTTTTTCCACTTACACCATGCAAATAAAATGATTACCTTAGGAGTTGTAGCAAAATGAAAATAATGCCCAAGGAAATTAATTTTGTGTCGCCGTGATTCGACCGGACGACAACAATACATACGAACAGAGTGGTTACGTTGGACGCGAAGTCGCAAACAAGTAGTACAAATCGCTGCATATAGTTCTTAGTGTTGAAGTGCAATGGATTCAGCTACAGAATTTTACTAGTTGGAAACGCCTTTAATAACATTTCTATTACTGCAAAACAGATGACGCTGCTGGGTAGACGACTATTTTTTATCTAGAACTGGAAACGGAGAATTTGGAAGATCTTACGAAGAACTTAGGAAAAATGATCAAAATTTTTTTGGTTATAAAAGTTGTAGATTGTAACTTAAAAAATACTGCAATTTTCGCGAATGCATTTCACCACAAGAAAAATTGATTGTAACATTACGGTAAGTAAAATAACTTTTTACTAAACAGGGATTTATTCAATTATAATCGTACAAAAAAATATTCGTTAAGGGTTAGGTTGGAACTGAGAAAAATATTGGGTTGCCGTTTGTGAAGGTTTTTGTTGTGCATTTTCCATATTATAGTTCAATGCATCACTTCTGGAATTATTGATTGGTTGGACTGATTCATTTGAAAAATCCGTCGAAGTACAAGTATATGCAGGTGAAGGTGTTGAAATTGGCACATACTGACTGGATCTTTCTATAAATTGATGTTGCGGAATGTATTGGTTTCGGGTTATTGCTTCATATTCGTGCATTAGTAATTCTTGAAATTTTGTTCGGATAAATAATTTTCTGTGTGTTGGTAGCTCTCTCAAATAAGGAACGAGGCTTAGAGCGAAATAATAATCATCATCCTGCTGTTGTTGGTGTTGTTGACAACCCTTCTGTAGATGGTTCAATTTTTTTTCTTCAGTTGCCAGTTGTGCAATGTGGTATCTTTAATACTTTTATTTTTTTTAGTGGAGTGCTTGTCTCAATTAGAGGTCGTTTACTGCTTGTGAACTGTGTAATAGAAGGCAAAGCATTTTCTATTTCTCAATTCCTTTCTGTGTGTTGTTCATCATTATTGGTGTCTACTAATTCCGGTGGTACGTTTTCTTCTGCCTCTTCATAAGTAAAATCTTGTATTATATTCGGAATATTTCTAGTTGCTTTTCGTGGTACAAACGGGTCTTTTATAAAAAACATGTGTTCGAAAAAATTCCATTTGGGGGCTGTTTCCTCAGTACTACCACCGCTTCTTTTTTCCCGTAATTTAGCAAGCTCTTTTCTAAAAGTGTCTCCTACTACCCTCCACTTCTGACGAACTACACCATCTGAAACAAAATATTGAATAAAGACTGTTGAACTTATTCTATTTTATTGGTACTTTTTATTTCTTTTCATTGTTAATCATTTTAGACTATTTTACATCCTAACGAAATGTTTTTTTTCAGGTATCTTGCTACTGGCGTTTCTTTTTGATCTTTGGCTTTCTCATTTCGTATGTTACACACAACAATTAGACAAGCTGTTCATGAAACCTGTGAGGGTATATGGGATACTTTGTATGAAAAACATATGCCTTTTCCAACTGACGCAATGTTTTTATCAATTGCACATGAATTTTATACGAAATTGAAATTTCCTAATTGCATCGGAGCTATTGACGGGCAAGCATATCAGAATCAAATGTCCCTTCAGGATCTTATAATTCTAATTATAAACAGTACTTTTTTATAGTGTTACAAGGTTTGGTAGACGCTAATTACAGATTTATAAGTATTCATATCGGAAACTACGGGAAACAAAGTGATGGTGGAATATTTGCAGAAACATCATTGTAGCATCATCTCAAACAAGGTACTTTTAACATTCCTGCACCAAAAAATTGAACTATATATATTTAATAAAAATTACGTACCTGTTACTCTCATTTCCTCTGCTACTTCCCTCCATATTTTTTTGTTTAATGCCCTATTATGGTATTGTTTAGACTTTTGATCCCAAAAAGACCGCCTTTCTTCCACAAGTGCAATTAATTTTTCAATATCCATGATTTTTAAATTAGTACGACTAACTGACGAAAAAACAAAATATTTTGTTAGCATCAGAACAGTCGTACAAATTCGTGAGACACCGTACGAATTAGTCGTATTCACTGTAACCGCGTGTACTTACGTATTCGTAAGAAATTTGTTCGTAATAATACGTACGAACAGGGTGGTTACATTAGAGGCGCAAAGTAGTGCAGCTTTGTGCATATAGTTCTTAATTTGTGTTGAAGTGCTGAATCTTGCTCCTTGGAAACGCTTTTAATAAAATTTGTTTTACTGAAAACAGAAAAACGCTTTTGGGCACTTGATATTTTTTATCTACAACTGGAAACGGGGAATTGAAATCATATGAAGAACTTTGAATTAATTTTTGGATGTATTAGAACAATAATTTACGTTCAATTACATATTAAAAGCTGTAGAAAGTAAACTTCATAAATACTGTTATATTTTTCATCCCATAAATCACCTTACTTCGACAAGTGTATTTAATTTTTCAACATCCACGTCAATCTCTTTGAATTCGTACGAAAACTGACCAAAAAACAAAATATTTTGTTCGTATCAGAACAGTCGTACGAATTCATGAGACGTCGTACGAATAAGGCGCTTATACTGTAACCGCCTGTACTTACGAATATGTATTTGATCACTTTTGATGAATTCGTACGAGTTCGTAGTAAACCACCCACATTCGACGGCAGTTCATCTTGGCCCATGTATAAACGGCAATTTGAGGCCGTGGCTACAGCTAATGGATGGGATAATCATGAAAAATCCACGTCTCTGGTAGTTTCCTTAAGAGGTCCGGCTCTAGAACTCCTCCAGAGCATTCCAGTCGATGAACAAGGCAATTTCGACAAGATCATCGCCATCCTAGACAAACGTTACGACAATCAATCCTTGAGCCAGGTATACCAAGTCCAACTGAGTGGAAAAACCCAAAAATCCGGTGAAAGCCTCCAAGAATTCGAAGCAGAAATTAGACGGTTAGTACACTTGTCCTACCCAGACCTGCCAGAGGAAACGAAAGACCGGTTGGCCACACAGAGTTTCATAAACGGCATCAGAGATGTGGAAGTTCAAAAAAATTTAAGACTGTGGCGTCAAGAAGAGTAATGAAGCTCTACTTCGGGCTTTGGAAGTAGAAGCCGTCATGAACATGTCCAAGCCGAGGGTCCGAGCAGTTTCCTTCAACCAAGAAGAGTCAGAGTCACCATTTCAAGCGCTGCTGGTTGGTCTGAATAAAATACTAGATCGGTCACAAAGAACTGGCACCAGAGGGGCATGTTAACGCTGGAGACGGACAGGGCATCTCCAACGCGATTGTCGAGTGAGGCCACCTGAACGATCACCGACCAGGGGTAACCAACAGAACAGCCACATGTCCAGGGACCGTCAGTCAGTCAGCATAGGGGGGCGAATACTGACTGTCCCTCCACAAGCCCCGAAAACGTTATCCATCCGGGGATTTTGCCGAGATAGCGGCAGCCTAGTCATCAGAGGCACCATCAACGGGCGAGCAGTTACCATCACCATCGATACCGGCGCCGCTGTGTCCATTGCCAAGTCCAGGGTTTTGAGAGCATCAGAAATTCGGCGTTACCAATAACATCCAGCTCAGAACAGTCACCGGCGAGTCCATGTCAATACAGGGTGAGGCAGATGTCGTGCTACAGATAGGGGACAACATGATCCGGCATAGGGTCCTGGTAGCGAATATTGAGGACGATTTTATACTGGGAATGGACCTAATTAGCCAGCATGGATTTATGTTCGACCCGAGATATGATGTTCTTCGGTTCCTGAATGAGGAATTTGTATTGACACGGCCCGTCAACACATCAGTCACGCCCATAAAAATTGTGGCAAAGTCTTCAGCTAGAATTCCCGGTCGAACTGAACAGATTATTCATGGGCAGCTAGACAGCAATCCTGGGAGCTGCGTTGGAATGGTGGAGCCCGTACACTCAGCTCATGACTACTTGGTTGGACGGGCTATAGTTAAAACCGGACGAGATATACCAATCAGAGTCCTGAATTTGTCCAACAACGACATCAGAATTACCAATGGTCAAGAGATAGCTTGTTTCGAGCCAGTAGACACCATCATCAATTGCGAAGAAGAGTACCAGACGTCGGTGAAGGAGACAGGGCCCGATAAAGAGTTCCTACAACAGTTTGCTGACAACTTGACACATTTGACACCAGAGAACCAGAAGAAAGCCAAGCAATTTATCACAAAACACTGGCAAATTTTTAACAGTAAGAATGGAACCACCGGTCGCACCAACATCATCCAGCATCGAATAGATACCGGAAAGGCTCAACCCATCAGAATACCACCTAGACGACTACCATTGGGGCAACAACAGGCAGTCGAGGAAAACATCGAGTCCATGTTACAAAATGGAGTTATTGAGCCATCCATCAGCCCATGGTCTGCTCCCGTCGTGCTAGTTAAAAAGAAGGATGGAACCACCCGATTTTGCGTGGATTACAGAAAGCTCAATGAGGTCACGAAGAAAGACAGCTATCCACTACCCCGAATCGATGACACTTTGACCACACTAGCAGGCTCCCGTTGGTTCTCCACACTAGACCTAAAAAGTGGATATTGGCAGGTTGGTCTACACGCAAACGACAGAGAAAAGACAGCGTTCTCCACCAGTAAAGGGCTGTTTCAGTTCACGGTCATGCCCTTTGGGTTATGTAATGCACCCGCTACATTTGAGAGACTAATGGAGTATGTACTGAGCGGGTTAACATGGAGGACGTGCTTAGTAAACCTCGACGACATTCTAGTCATGGGCCAGACATTCGACGACCATCTGAAGAACATGGGCGAAGTATTCTCCAGAATTAATAACGCCAACCTGAGACTCAATCCGAAGAAGTGTTCCTTGTTTCAAAAAGAAGTAGAGTTTTTGGGCCACGTAGTGTCCAAGTCAGGAATCCGCACTAACGGAGACAAGATAGAAGCCATCCGTGATTGGCCAGTTCCAAGAGACAAACATGAACTCCGAAGCTTCTTGGGCCTCTGTTCATACTACCGGCGTTTTGTTGAGGGATTTGCCACCATCGCCGCCCCTCTACATCGGCAGACCACTGATAAAGAGACCTTCCATTGGAATCAGGATTGCGAAACATCATTCAGGCGACTGAAGGCAGCACTATGTTCCAGCCCAATCCTAGCCTTTCCTACACAGTCCGGCAAGTTCATCTTAGACACCGACGCCAGCAACACAGGTTTGGGGGCCGTCCTATCCCAGGTGCAAGATGGTGAAGAGAGGGTGATCGAGTACTACAGCCGTGGATTCTCGAAACCAGAAAGAAATTATTGCGTCACCAGAAAAGAACTTCTTGCAATAATAAGGGCTGTAGACCATTTCCACAAATACCTCTATGGTCGCCATTTCTTAATCCGAACAGAGATCATGCCGCACTCAAATGGCTGCTGGACATGAAGACACCGGAAGGACAACTGGCCAGGTGGATGGAGAAATTACAGCAATACGACTTCAAGGTGGAACACCGTGCCGGCCGTTTGCACAATAACGCCGATGCCATATCCAGAAGACCCTGTAGAGCGGAATGCGGACATTGTCTGAGGACGGAACAGCGAGAAGGTATCCCCATCAGGCAGATCCGAGTGCAGGCCAACGAAGACTGGACAACGGAACAGTGCATGCAGGATCAAATGACTGATCCAGACATCGAACCAATCTTGTCACTCATAATGAGAGGGGCACCCAGGCCACGATGGGACGAGGTAGCTAGATACTCCGGCGTGCTGAAATCGTTATGGGCTCAGTGGGACTCTCTCAGAGTAGACAATGGAATGCTCAAGCGAGTTTGGGAAAGCGCTGATGGACGAGAAACCAAGTCCCAACTGGTAGTTCCGAAGAAAAAAGTACCAGCCATCCTGACCGAAGTACATGATGGAATTACCGGAGGCCACCTGGGCATGAATAAAACCCTAGACAAAGTTCGCCAGCGGTACTACTGGGTGAATTACTTCGAAGACGTCAGAGCTTGGTGCCGCAAATGTGCCACATGTGCCGCCAGTAAGGGCCCGAAGACCCGGACCAAGGGCAGAATGCAGCAGTACAATGTGGGCGTCCCATTTGAGAGAATTGCCATCGATGTCGCCGGTCCGTTTCCCAAGTCTGAGAGGGGGAACAAATACATTCTGGTCGCAATGGATTACTTCAGCAAATGGCCTGAGGCATATGCGATACCCAACCAAGAGGCAACCACGGTAGCGACGGTGCTAGTAGAACAACTATTCAGCCGGTTTGGCGTCCCGATGGAATTACATTCAGACCAGGGGCGTAACTTCGAATCGAATGTATTCCAGAAGGTCTGCACCATGTTGGGGATCAGGAAAACGAGAACAACACCATTACACCCCCAGTCAGACAGAATGGTGGAAAGATTCAACAGGACCTTGGAACAACACCTATCCAAGGTCGTCAGCAATAACCAGCGTGATTGGGATGAGCACATTCCCCTATTCCTGTTGTCATATCGCTCTGCTTTACATAATAGTACAGGCCTGACCCCAGCCAGGGTCCTATTCGGAAAGGAGCTGCGATTACCATGCGACTTGGCATTTGGCTCCCCCGAAGAACCTCCCCAAGATATCGACGATTATGCCGACCAGCTCCGACATAACATGCTGGCAATACACGAATTAGCCCGAACGCAGATGTTGGCCACCAGTGACCGGATGAAGACGCGATACGACCTCAAGGCCAATTCAGTCGGGTTCCAGGAGAGGGACAAAGTCTGGTTGTACAACCCCCAACGGAGCAAGGGTAAATCCCCAAAGCTTACACCCGCCTGGGATGGTCCATACGAGGTGGTCAAGAGGCTTAATGACGTCGTCTACCGGATCCGTCGAAACCCCAAGGCTAAATTGAAGGTGGTTCATTTAGATCGACTAGCTCCCTACCATGGAGAGGATGTTTCTGATCGGGACGATCAGAATTAAAGGGGGGGCAGTGTTACGAAATTTACCCAAAGCCGACCCTGTGTCCTTTCAGCACGACAACAAACGCTTTAAGATAAAAAAATACGATTCTCGAAAAGACTCTGCAGCGGAAGGAGCGATGATGATTTCTACTGGAGAATTCTACGCTGGTGATATAAAAGACGCACACCACGATCGCCAAGCAGTTATACCGCGACGACTAGCGTATATGAGAATGTATTGTGAATCAGCTGTTTTAAATGTAAATAAAGTTCTAGAAAAGTGAAAGTAAATATTAGTTTTATAATTTTTAAATTGTACCCACGAAGTATATCACAATAAGATTATAGGTTTTCTCAGGTCTAACATGTTCAAGATTCGTAAAGTGAATAAAATTAAAGGTATTAAAATATGTATGTTAATACTACAGAAACGTAACTCAGGTAAGCAGATAAAGGGATAATAACCAAATAGTCCCATGCAGAAATACAGGAAGTGTAATTTTTGTATGCAGTATAGTAAAGAAAATTTGCCAGATATCTGTTAGTACAATATTGGGAGTTTGCTTTATTGAAATTAATTCGATTTTAATGCATCTCGTAAATGTATCGATTCTATATAGGATTGTATATCTGGTTGTTTTGTTTGAATCCAACTTAATCTTTTAAAGTTTTCACCTCTCTATTTAATGTGCGAAAGTTGTAACTTCGTATAATTAGACATTTTTAGTTCCTCCATAAGTATAATAAAAATAAGTAATCACCTTTTCTATTAATCTGATGTATAATGTTTAGTAACGACTTGTCTTTGTTTTTGATATTTCTGTGTTTGTCTCTTGGTCTTTGTACTGTTGGGATACCAACTGAGAACCTCCATCTTGAAGTTGATTAACTGACATTTATTTCGATTTATTTCCAATCAAATTTCAATTTATTACAATTTTTAGTAATACAGCACAATTGGATGCAGTTTTTAATTCTAATCAACGTTGTTTGATTACAATTTGAGATATTATAAAAAATATAATTACCTCACTTTTAAACAATTTTTTGAACCTATAGTTGGAAAAGTTATATAAATATTTATTATACATTTTTAATTGTAATGTCATAAGATGATGCAGTTTTTAATTCTAATTACTTTTATTTGATAACCATTTTAGATATTAGCACAAATAAAGATACTTCACTTTTAATCAAAATTCCTATTTGATGGCAAATCTCGTCTACAGTTAAAAATGTGACATGGAATGATTACAGTGTACGTTTTAGACCATGCCAATCTGTTTATGAAGAATAACTTTTTCTCTTAAAATTATTAATAAAAAGAAACCGTTTAATTTATGAACAGACACTGTAATATAGACCAATCGAAAATCTTCACTTTGAAGTTGATTAACTGATATTTATTTTGAGAAATTCAATTTATTTACAATTTATCCCAAATTCCGAACAGAAACGTTTTCATATTTTTAATACTTATTGTATAAGAAAGTTGTTAAAAAAGTTTTACCCGATTTTCTAAAAAACGGTTCAAGTGGTCATTCTAATAAATATGGGATCAGTTCAGGATGCTCGGAACTAATCCAATTTCTTTTTAATTTATTATACCATGTTCCCAACTGAAATTTTTCCATATTTTTAATAACAGCGACTCCACCAAAGTTTACTGTATAAGAAAGTCGGTAAAATTTTTTCTAAGAAATAGCACAAGCTATGTTATTGAAAAAAATATGGGACCACTTCGGGATATCCCGGAACGAATCCAATTTCTTTTCAATTTATCCCATGTTCCGAATAGAAAATTGTCCATATATTTTTATAATACAAGCGGCTCCAACAAAGCTTAGGTACTCTATAAGAAAGTCGGTAAAAAGTTTTTCCCATTTTCGAAGAAACGGTACAAGCCATTATTGGCGATTCCCCGAAACAGGATCCAGTATAAACGGTCGAAAGCCGTTTGCGAGTAATCGCTGAACAAACATAAAAAACATAGATGCAGACGAATTGAGAACCTCCTTTTTTTGAAGTCGGTTAAAAAACTGGAGTTACTGCTCCTCTGTCCGCAGGTTTGCCAGCCACTTAGACTCTTTCATTACTAGCATCCGGAGACCAAACCAAGAGGTTTCCGGAATTGTTAAACCACTTGCATCAACTTAAGGCTGTTGGTACACGGGCCTTATGGTCTTGAGAGAACAAGTACTTGCTGCGGTCCCGAGAGATTCCAAAGACTCATTGTAGCAATGTAGAATTCCCCGTCCTCGTGCTTTTTGAATGCCCCTTAACCAGCAGTTTTAATGTTTTCTATTAGTAACAACTCTATTCAAAATGGAGAATTCACTGTTTTACTAAGAAACTTCCGTAGGTATTGCAATAAATTCCGGGAGTTCAATTTTATAAATGTTCACACTCACTTTCAAACATCTTGATTATTCCAAATTCATTGTTTAAAAAAAAGACAAATACTATCGAAACAGCTTCACTTCTTTCGCTGTTGATTCAATACACGCCCCAATTTAAAATACCCAACTCGTACGACAGTCGGCCTCAAATAAGGTCGTGGAAGATACTAGAATTCGATGGTTATTTGTGATTTGCCAGAATGTATGCAGAAATCCTATCGAACTCGGTTCTTTTATTAATCCGAAGTTTTCGTGTTTCGTAGTATTCGCAATGTTTTTATCAGAATGATTAAATTTCTAGAAAATCTCTTAACTTTTGGCGATGTAAAATAAATGTTTAATAGTGTATATGTGGATTGACAGCGACAAAATACATTAGGTTCTCAGAAGCTGAGATTTTTATCATGGTACGTCGGCCTGAACGTACCACTAGTAATCCTTTCTTTAGTTGAGGACTGGAATTTTCGTTCTTTTTTTTTTCAAACTTGCGTTCAGAGTGAGGCAGTTTTATAACACTAGATACATTTCACAAACTTTAGAAACCGTATCGTCAACTAATGGAAAACAACGAATTCAACGCACCAGTTAAATGTGTCGTTTTGAAAAATAGCTTTTAAAAAATGGTTAATTTTTATTCTAAAACTAAACTTTGCTTTAGTTTACAATAAGAATAATAAAATCAGACTGAAGCTACGAACAATAGAAAAGTTATTCAACTATAAAATGATTATTACATAAAATATACCTTTGGTTAAATTAAGTAAATGTACTTTTTGGAAAATAACTGATTTTATCAAAGTTGGTTTGCTTTGCACTAAAACTGTTGATCCGGGATAATCTTCGAAACGCCTGGATCGATTTTGGAACCATTCATAAAGTATTGAAATTTAACTATTGTCTCTGCATTATTATTTATGACGTTTACATGGTACATTAGTACTTAAATAAAACACATTACTATAAATAAACTCATTTATTTATTTTTTTTTTTGAAAAAAGCATCTGCACAATCGATTCATCGGTAAAATTTGAGATTTTTGTAGTAATTAAATTTGAAATACTTTTCAATGTAGGCAGATGCGTTGAAGTATTTCACGTTTTTCAATAAAATTTAGAATACTTACAAATAAGTAAACAAAACAATGAGGTGCCAAACTATTTTTACGTACTTTCTTTTCAATCAATTAATTAAAAACTGATAATTAAGGCACCTTAGTATTCTACAAAGCACCTCCCCTGCCTTCGTACAACAAATTTGGGCAAGAGTCAGATATTTCATTTTATTCAAACAGCTTTTGAACAAAACAAGAAATCAGATGTCCAAGAAAGTTTTAAGAATATTAGAAATCTGTTAAGGTGAAGTTACATAATCCAAAAAACTCATTATTTTGAATTTCTTTATTTTGTGAAAAACTGCTTTAATAATAGATAATAACTGACATAACAAAGTGGTGCCGTCAATATGCATTTTGAATTTTTTTTATTCTGTGAGCCAAATATTGCATTGGCTCATCTTTTCAATACTGAATATTTTCTGTTTAAAAATGGAAACAATTGGTTTACTAGCTTATTGAAATATGATCATGAATGTAAAAAATATGGAATGAAATTCTTTGTAATAAATGTTGAATGATTGTAAATATTTGGTCACAAACAAAAAAATGTATTAAGTGTTGATTTACTAAAATAAATACATTCGTTTTTTCAGACTTAATTTTTATCACATATAAATCTTACACCCTAATGTTTTTTTATATTGATGAACATTTCTTGAAATTTTTTTCTGAGTATTAGATTCATACATCTGATAAAAATGTAATTTTGTCGTGTTGATTTGTGACCACTGATTTCAAAACCTTTTAATTTTTAGTAATAACAATTAACAAAACTAAAATATAACAAAAAAATAACAAATTTTTGAAGGGGAGTAATTATTGAAGGCTGGCATTTTAAATATTACATCAAAATGTAGAAATATACATGGTTAAATCAAATCTAAATATATGTACAATTTGTTTTTGTATTTTAATTTTTAATTAATTTTTTAAACAAGTTTGACTTATTTGGAAAAAATATTAATTATTTGTTATATAAACAAAATTTAATTTATGTTTTGAATAAAAATAAACTTATTTAATATTTACAAATTTACAAAGTAAAAAAAGATTTGATTGTTTAAAATGAATAAGATTTGTAACCTGATTTATGAGCTGAATTTATTTGCCAACAAAGAAATCAATAAAACATTTAAATTTTGAAATATTATTTTAAATATTGTAAAGGTGTGTCCAACATACTTATTTTGTGATATGTAAAAATATACAAAATAATATTTACATTTTCCCATACAGTGATGAAAATTCCAGACTGGTCCCACTTTTACAACTTTCACACAAAGCAGTACTGATGATACTTCAATATATGAAAAATAAACTGATTTTTTTTTTAATTTTGACTTAAATATTTACACAATTTACATTTTTAAGACTAACCTGTTATAAAAATTTTCTATTAATTAATCTTTGCGGTACTGGAGTTGAAACAATTTATATTGAAAACCTTAGTATAAACTCTTCTGTGAAAAATACTAGATGAATACAAAAATATTATTACCCTTTCGCCACATCTGCACATTTTCAATAATGGTATACATCTTAAACAAAATTTGATAGTATAAAATTATTACAGAGATTTTACATTTCAATGTATTTAAACAATTACAATTATCATGCAATAAAAAACAAATATCAGTTAATTTTATTAGAGTTTATTTTAGACTTTATATGTCAATTACAACCTTATACAAGTGAAAATAATGAAACAAAAGATGGTAAAATACAAATATAATAAAACTTACTTATGTATCTGTTTTGGCAATATATAAGAAAAAACACAATGATGTTAACAACAGCTTTTATCAGAATAACAAATTATCAAAATACCAAAATGATTATGAAATCAAACAACAAATTATAGGATGAAGACAAAGCGAAAGTGTTCCATTAACTATTTGGGCAATGCCCGATGATGGTTTTATATCTTATAAGCAATGGTATCATCGGAAAGTTTTCTGAACGGGATAACACAAAAGTGGAAAAAGAATATGTTAATTCACATTACCTATGTGATCAAAATGGCTATGATTCATAAAACAATACAAACACCAAATCTCGGCGACAAGTATTGGAATGCATCCTGATACACTTATAGCAAGTTTCATCCTTACCAGTATGATAAATGAGTAGCGACTAATACTGAGATGAAAATTTCACACTACGTATAGTTTTCGAAACGGAATAATAAGGCCTCACATATATTTTTTTCAAAACAAGTTTTATTGAAACAAGAATTTATGAATGGATACAATAACAGAACATATTTTTACAATAATAATAAAAAAATCAATAGCAAGGGATTAAACAATGGGATAAAGGAAAGAAATTTCACTGAAAACGTAGTGTCTAATGAATGCCTCAAGGTTAGTCTTTTTTTATACTTGGACAATTAAGTATTGGTAAACGTCTAATATTTATTGAATTAAGCAGTAAAATCAGATTTATAGGAAGAATGATATTAAAATATCTCTTACAAACAAGCTTGATCACAAGATAATTTGCTTCATAATGAATTGAGAATTAACAAATCAATAATTGTTTATTATTTGTAAAATTTACATGCTAGACCTAACTTCTTGAGATATGCTGTATCAAGCAAAATAATGTGAACACATTTTCCGTAGAAAAAATATCATGGGTAAAAATTGTGTTTATTACAGTAATTAACCATTCAATCGAATAGATAGCTTCTTAAATTGTCAATATTTATGTTTTCTCACAATTCATACACAAACTAGACGAGTTAAACGCCTAAAGCTTTTCTGACATACCCATGAAATTAACCCAACCTTTGGAATGTTCCAGCCAGCAGAATAAATTACAAATATATTTAAAAAAATAATGTTATATAAACTTTGTAACAATCGAAATCATGTCCACATTTAATTTACACCAGAGATAAACAATAGAAAGAAGAGTGCTAGCAATACCTGCAAATATTATAAAAGACACAGAAAGTTACCCAATAGTGTGAACTGATGTTCATGACCCCATCACTATCTACAAAAGGTGTGCATGAAAACAGGGTATCATATCTCTAGACCCAAGATTGAAGATATATAGGAAATGTTTTGATTTGTATGTACATGTTTTATCATAAAAAAATTTGGCTTATGTAAGGTTATACTTTACCTGCTTTACTTTGATTGTAAATCCTCCACATGGTCAATTTTATCTGCTTGAAATTAGCCCACTGTAAATGTTTTTTTGTCTATTAAAATCTTGGCTGATTTTATTGTAGTCACTCTGTTTCATTAGTAGCGAAAGGGTTACAATATCATAGTTTGGTGGTAACAGAATTAAGTGACATATTACATTATCAATAACATCTTTTCATAGCCTTACCAATGAGCCATCCTTAATAAATAAATACATAAATAGTAACTAAAATAATATTTACAATAATATTTTGAATGCCAGCTCTCAAATTAACTTACACCAGTTTTAACAAGACCGAAACATGACTTGAGTGAGGATGGGAAAAGAGATGGGATACAACAATGACAAAATAAAGATTAATAAATTCTCCTAGTAATGCGTACCACCGACAAGTCTTCCTTGTTTAGCGTTAGGGATTGGGACCGTGGGGGTTACCTTGTGCCGCCGGATGCATTAGCATCTGCATCGGATGTTGTGGAGGTGGCGGTGCTTGTTGTAGATATTGCATACTCTGCATCATGTGCGGTTGTCCCGGTAGCAGAGGGTACACGATCGGGAATTGCGGTGGGGGTTGGGGCGGCGGAGCAGCTTGACACTGTTGGGGAGGCGCTTGCGGTGCGGTCGGAGCTCCTGGATTGTACTGGGGTGGTTGAGCAGGTGACGGCGTTTGAGAGGGATGAGGATTCGGGGGTAGATACTGAATTTGAGGAGAGCTTTCGTACATTCTTACGTGCATCGGTTGGTAAGCTTGGTTCATTGTGGGAGGATAGATGAATTGTTGTATGGGAGCAGGAGCTAGTAATGGTTGTCCTGTAGCTGCAGCGACTTGCATCTGGGTCATATCAGCGCGTACTGGTACTAAAACAAAAGTAAGATGTAAATACTTACAGATCAATCTATAGCAGTTACTTTAATAATTTAGGTCAGAAAATTCTAAAACATCAAATAAGTGGAAAATTGTGTAACTCTTTACTTTGGAGGTAAAATGTCTCCAAAAACAAATAAGGATTACACAATATATAAAAATATATCATCTGTCTCTCTCAGAATATAATATTTTTGTATAGACAACCAATAATCCGGGCAATTTTTCGAAATTGCTTCACAACCCTTTGTTTCACTTACTATGGTAGGAAAAAACTGATGAGAGAAACGCCTACGTCCAGGTAAAATTAACAAAAAAAAAAAAAAAGAAAAACCCTGCGAAAATGTTAATGATATCTTTGAAGTGTTCAAAACTAGTGAGATCGGTACAGCAGGAAATATTTATATTAATTATTATCTAATCTAGAAAAAAAAAGAAAAAAGAACAAAGGCTGGCGTTACTGTACAAAAGACTGCAAGATTGTTAGAAACCTAACATCCGGAAACAGTTTGTCACCAACCTATCCAGTCTAAATCAGTTTGACTAATTAGATTAATATACACGTCGTTAGTATTCCAGTACAGCTTTTATTTAACAATGGCTATGTCTATTTATTACCAAACTTAAATAACAAAACTAGCAGAATTTTTTATTTCGCCGGCACCCTTTTTTTCGGATGTCATATCTATAACAGAAACTAGGCATAATGAGAATATTACATCTATGAACATTTGTAATCATCAACTTTACAATGTCTTCAGAAAGGAGCGATTCTAGATTTCGGTGTACATGGCAGGCAGCCTTCTAAGAGTTATTGACTCCTACCTAAAAGGCAGAAGACAAAATGTTGGTAACAAGCGTTCCAATCTCTGCAGTCACCTTCAGTGTTATTTTCAGTTTTTTTTATGACACGGGTGATGGTTTTTTCCACTCCTGTTATAGTCTTAATGCAGACGACTTAAAAGTATATCACACAATAAAAACCAATAGCGATTGTCTAACCTTGCAAGAAAATGTGGATAGACTAAGAAGGTTTATCAATTTTGAATATTCCTTAAATAATTACATCCTACAGTCGGTTACAACTATTAAAGAACCTATCTCTTTAATAGTAATTCTGGACTCTAAGCTATTATTATTTCTCCCCTATTGCACGTTTGCGGCAAAAACTAATTGCAGATTCGTAATCAGCACGGTCAAACACATATATGTTCTGTGTTAGTTTGCTGCCACCACATTTTGCAGATTCAGACAAAATTTCAACGGACTATTAGCACAGGGTAATTCAAAAATGTATTTAAATGTGAAGACGCGAGATGTATAAAGTGTATTTAAATGTGACTGTTAATTGAGTAGCATATAGTTCCAACTGTTGGAAACTCATACTGTTATCATTCATAAACTCTGAGTGTTTAAAAATTCTCTGAAATCTAATTGTACTAAAACTGATAATTGAATGCCAAATCATTAAGACATTAAGAGAAAGGAGAATCTGAAATATAGAAAAAGAATTTAGTAATAACAAAAAATGTTCTCTAGTAGAGAATGCATTTTTAAATTTTGTTTACTATAATGAAACTATAATAGTGCCTTAAATTATAACTTGCACCAAACATCTATGGTCTGAATGAACCTTTTATTTAGTTCACATTGATAACTAATCTGACCTCATGTAGAAGATAGAGATTATTATATTTGATTAATGACAAATAGGAAAAAAAAACATATCTAAAAACTTACTTCGTTTTATTCTGTTTCCTTGTGGAGGCTGGTATTGTGGTTGACTTGTCATAACATGGTAAACTGGCATCTGCATAACTATAGGCATCTGCGGTTGGATGCCAGGTCCGGCAACTGCTGGTTGCATGTATGGACTCTGACTCGGCGTTTGTGGAGTGTGCGGTCTACTCGCCGAAGGTGTACTGGGCGACCTATTATTAACACATCTACATATGAAATTTTGATTTCAATCTGCTTTTAAAATAGATGTTATGAATACAATATCAACAAAAAAGTGTTTTCTATTTGTCCTTTGTTTTTTTTTGTAATTGTAGGTGCTGACGAAAGCAAATCTATTGCCGATATTTGAAGGGTCAAAACAATTGTAATTTTTGTAATTATTTATATTATAAATTATAAAAGAATTAGGAATGAATGAAATTAACCGAAAAAGTAAACAAAGAATTCTTGGTAAAGGTTAATAACATGCGTGTTACGCCTATTTTTCTATTATGTTCCGGAATTTGGTACCTTGAATTCAGGTTATGGATGCATTTTACATAAATAAATATGTTATTACGGGCAAAAGGGTGAGATGCACTAGGTTGGCTGATATGGCATACTGTAAATATCTTCTAGCAAGTAATTTTCTTGTAGAATAACAAAGTATATTATTTAGAGCAACCAGTCGCAACTGTAGAAAGCCCTTCTTTGACTGGCTCCATATTAACTGAGTTATGAAGAACAGACGAATTTGAAGCAATTACCGTTGAAAATACTAAGTTCTTTAACATAATAAAATTGTTGTTATGTAAATGGATATCATAAACAAAAAGCACAGTGACAGACCAAATGAGGCTTCAACTGAAACTTTGAACACATGGAAGAGACATATCCTGATAACTTCATCTCATCTGCAGAGAAGGTCATGACGTTAGTTTTTAGAGAAACGCGTGGGATGATCTTTAGAAAGGAAAAACAATCTAGAGGTAAAATTATACAAACAGTTGGAAAAAGCCTGTTTTGTTCCATCAAGACAATGCACCAGTTCACGCACTCGTCGCAAAAATAAAAAACAATTAAAAAAATAATTCGAATTACAAAATTTTGTGACCTATGATTATTTCTTCATTCAAATTTAAAAAATTGCTTGGTGACAAAAGAATTTCGAATAATTTATTGTTTGAGGTTCATAACTATTCTGAGAAACCCACGAGAAATAAAGATGTTTTTTCCCAATTTTTTTTGGTTTCTTTCTCAGATGGGATAATTTACAAGATTTGAGGTATTATAATGTCTAATGATGATAACATTTCATATTGCAAATCTGATAAACTATTTATTGCGGTAATGAAAACAGAAGATGCGGGAAAAGTAACAAATACATGTATGAACGAACCCAACTGCATAAGGTCTAACTGCATGAAGGTTGAAAGTACTGCTTTTTGTAATTACAATATATTCCAAAACTACACCACAAATTAGATCAATCAATCGTAATATTTGTCTCTATATATTATTTTAATTTTATATTTTGATTGTCACGTGCTAAATACATCTGTTTTGTTATTTATCAATAATAAAACAGAAACTCAAGTTTTATGAGAGCCATTAGTCATTTAGAATTTGTGCGTCAACGTGACACGTTTAATAAAATGAAGTTTCAAAGTGTGTTTGTGAGAAAAAGACTAGACGAATAGAGTCGCCGCAAGGTAAGTAACATTTGTTTTGCTTATCCCATCCTTGAGTAAAGCCCCTTATAAGTGTGGGCGAAAGGACGCAAAACTTTCTTTATAAGCTGGTTTAGATATATAAATAAATTAATTTGAAAAAATGACGCAGTCCAAATCCAGAAAAAGCAAAATCAAACCCATGTTTTTTAATTATTCTAGATTAATATTAAAGAAGTTGTAAGGACACATTCTTATTTGCCTTGAATTTTGTAATTAATATCTCTGCATAATAATTTGGTCAAGTGCGAGTTGGACTCGCATACTTAGGGTTCCGTACCACCTTCAAGATTCTAATATTCCAGTTTCAGACAAGCAGGGAATGAGTGCATTTTCTCATATTTACCCTTATATCTTTTAAAGGAAGCGTTTTAAATTTATAAAAAATATACACTTTGATTTTCCACACATAGACTTTTTATTTTATCTGCTTCAGGGTTCGCTTGATTTTTATCAGAATACACATGTATTTAATTTTCTAATTTGGCCCCCAAAAAGTAACATTAGAGTTTTATTTTACTAATAAACTTTCAGATAAGTCTTTTACAATCTACTGTCTGGGTTTTGAGGCTCTGTAGATTGGAAGATAAAGGGCAAAATAGGTCAAGTTTTAAATTATAAATTATTAAATCTGTTATTCAAATTATTAAAAAAATACAAATAAAACATATTTTTCAAAATTTAAATAGTGTAGTTTCTAAAGTGGGAATTAAGTCGATGTTTAATATTTTTGTTAATATCTTTTAAACAAATGATTTAGAAATATGATATATTTGTAATTCACATAATGAGCCTTTTATCTGATATATTACATGCTGCGTTTGAATTTTTTTTATTTTTAAATTTTTATTTAATTCTATAATTTGCCCCCCAAAATTAATATTAATGGTTTCTCCTTATTTTTCCTGTAAAGTTCGGGCAACGTTCTATATTTCCTATTTTTTTCAAATTTTAGGCTCAGTAGTTTCGAAGATCAGGGGGGGGAACGGTCGATTTTTTAAGTTCCCCCCCAAGAAGTACCCCTAAAATCAAATTTTTTTCTTTTACGATATGTAGTCCTGATCGGGTCACCAAACTATACATTGATACCAAATTTCAACCTCTTCCGTCCAGTAATTTAGGAGAAAATTGCTGTGATGTGACAGAGGCAGAAATCCGGAGTGATATTATAAGGGTATCCGTATATTGTATATATGGAACCCTAAAAATGATAAATCATCATCAACACAATTTTGATCAACACTAAAAATATTGGAAGAATCTGAGATGTTGAATGTGGATTCAGTATTAAAAACGTTTCATAGAGTACCAGAAAATCTTTAATTTTTACTTTCTTGGTTAAAACTGTAATCTAGAAGAAAATAGTAATATATCAGATGGAACCCAATCAAATAAACAGAATATTGTTCAAAAATAAAATTTGGATATCAATAGAGCTTCTGAACTTGGTGATCATGATACTGTTACAAAATTTACCCAAATAAATACTATAAAAAATCCTTCAATTGTCCTTTAAATTAACTTACAAATTTCAACCAAGTTTTTGAAAAATATCAAATAACAATAAATATCAGGTATTTATTGTTATTTTAGTTTAGTTGACTAAGTAGCAAGCTGTATAATGAGTACCATAATTTTTTAATAATAGTAAAACTGATTAACATCAACATATTTGTGTGAAATGTTTTTAAAATTTTCAGTGAAGAACCTTACCTTGGTTGAAAAGGTTTAGCTGCAGGATTCAAAACAAACTCTTTAGCATTCGGATTAAGAGTCGATTTCTTCAAAGCGTTAGTTACTTTGTCTACGTTATCTTGAGGAGGTGATACTGACTGCTGAGGTTGTGGCGGAGATGCGTTTTGAGGTGGCTTACTCGGTGGAGGTATTTGTGGCACAGACTGTACCTAGAATTAAAAAAACTTTTGAAGGCTAAATTTAAAGCAATTTTCTAATGAGCATGTCTCTTCAGTGAATGTTTTTTTCTTTTAGAATGATTAATTGAATTTGCCTTAACTGATTTTGTTTTGTTAATAGATTTATAATAGTTTGTTCATATTCAATACTTTACAGGGTGTAACATAATGCAGTGCTGATATTTTGGTAGATGATAGAACTGATTGGTATAAATAAAAAAGTCTTACGTAACTTATGTCAAAAAGTTTACGGTTAACGAGAAAAAATTGTTCAAAGTTGTCAACCAAAGTAAGCACTTACAATTTATTTGCAAAATTGCAACAAATTTATCCACTGAACAGTACTGTTGCGCACATGCTAACCTGACCTGGCTAATTTCTAGTTAGTATTTTATGTTATAAGCAGTAGTTAAGTGTGTTGTTATCTATGACAAAATGACCAAAGAGGAAATCCCCTTCTTGGACGTAATATTTAAATTAAAGAGTCCTGTACTCTTCCTATTCTGCTTGGTTTTAGTTTTATTTCAAGCTTTAGTAAGTTTTTGTAACTTTTTTAATATTGTTAATTCTTCACCAGCAAGAGAGTTTTATAAAATTTTGTTATACAGTCTGTATAGTGTTTTTCCGTTTCTTTATTCATAAACGAACCACGTGTATTGAGGAAGACTATAGTTTTTTTTACCACCAGTACAGTAAATAAAGTCCTCTACTATTCTTAAAAAGAAGGGATATTTAACCCTTAACTACCTAGCACCTGTTATTGTCACACTACAACCTAACATACGTCTGCAAGTAAAATGATTCTCATTTGTAAAATTTTGTGAGGAAAATTTTAGATTTTAAATAAAAGCCAGTTTAGGAACATATATATTAAACTATTATTAGAATAAGAAGACCACATAAAAAACTTTTTTTTTTGTTTTTAATATCTGCTAAGTAATCTACAGTTTTTATTTTATACTTATAAACCAACATCTTTGGAAAATGAGGTCCATTATCAAATCGTTGACACGTTTTTTTATGTATGCTCAGTGATTATTCAAAAACGGCTTGGGCAATTTTAATGATTTAAACGGCATTGTATTAAGGAATATTACAGAACGGTGCCATGTAATTTTCTATAACGTGATATTTATGGTTTTTCAGATATTCAGAAAAACAGTAATTAATTAAGGGGTTACATTTCAGTGAATTTCAATGAATCTACACTGTATTCAAAATCAATGCAAATGTCAAATTTTTATCATAAATATCTACCTTAAATGTCAAGATATGCCATGAAAGTATATCGTACAGGGTGTTTGTAATGGTTTTCATTTTATAGGGCTTGCAGTAGAGTGAAATGGCACAAAATATTCCATTGGGGTATCGAAAAGATAAATTAGGATAGTGATGTTTTCTTTTCTGTCGGTATACAGTGGTACGTGTGTATGTGCGTGCATCTAAATTCAAGCAGCAAGCAATGTGTGCAGCTGAAAAATAGGGGGAAGTAAAATTAGTTCGATAGGTGGGTTCAAAAAATCTTCCAAATAAATGTGGTATTGGGTGCTACATAAGCAATTGCGTCGAAATACGAGTGAAGTAAAAAATATGTAGTGGCTTATACTTGATATATGAAGCGACGTAAAATTATAGGTATTCAGGGTGATTTATACAATAGAAAAATAGAAAGTCAATAAGGTGGAGAGGATTAATACTTATACAGGGCTGTTGCAACATAGAGTAGAGTTGAATTATTGTACAGGGTGATTCAGAAAAGATAGACAAATAATTTATATTGGGTGACCGATACACAGAAACATATATAGGGTGGTTGCAATATAGGGTGAATTAGAGTTAAATTGTTATAGTGGTCCAAATAATAAATCAAATAAAAACAGTAAAAAAATATGTGGATAATATCAAAAAATAGAAATTAAGAGAGGGAGAGATATGAATACGCACAAATATTTGATAGAATTGTGCCTTAAATCAGATAAAAAAAGAATATATCAGAAAATATTTATTGATTGCATACGGTTTCTAAACGGTTTTTATTTTAAGCCAGTTGAAGTCGGTTCTTTTTTAACCGACTTCAAAAAGAAGGAGGTTCTCAATTCGTCTGTAATGTTGCTTTTTTTTTATGTTTGTTCACCGATTAAAAACGGCTTGAGGGATTTCAACCATTTTACTGGATCCTGTTTGGCGGGATAGCGAAGTGGTCCCATATTTTTTTCATTAAAGACTGTTTCTTAGAAAATGGGGAAAAACTATTTTTACCTATTCTCATATACTCTATGCCATGGTGGAAGCCGGTATTATTATATAAAATTGAAAAATGTTACGTGGGGCAAATTGAAAAGGGATTAAATTAGTTCCGTGATATCTCAAAGTGGTCAGAACTTTTTTTCAAATAACAGCTTCTCTCGTTTCTTATCGTTTCTTATAGAATGGGGAAAAACTTTTTACCTATTTTCTTATATTCTATGTCTTGGTGGAGTCGCGGGTATTATAAGATTAGATGGAGTTACTGGTATTAACTATTCGGAACTTGTTGGGGTAAATTGTAAATAAGATGAATTAATCAAAATCAAAATAAGTGTCAGTTAATATGAATATACACCATTTCATTCATAATTTCAGAGAAAAAAGTTATTCTTCACAAACAGATTTTTTACATGGTCTAAAACATAAACAGTAATTATTCCATTCCATGTCAATTTTTATTAACTGTAGACAAAGTTTGCCTTCAAAGAGGGCTTTAATTACACATTAAAGTATCTTCATTTCTGTTAAGATATAAAATTGTTATCAAATAGAAATAATCTAATACTATATAACGAACAAGGTTTGTTTTATATATATATGAGAGTTGTGGAAAAAAGCTCTAACGATTTCGATGAAATTTTCTTATTTAGAAGTTTCTAGATAGAAATCGATTGGTTAGGGTCTCATATTTGGGAAAATTGTTTTCCAGAGAAATTAAATAATTAAAAAAGTTATTGGCCAGTTTGCGACAATCAAGATAGCTGATTTTTAATTTAAATGTGTTCAATACCCTACGTAAGAGTGAGATTCGTTTGTAAAAATTCTTTCAATACAGGGTGATTTGAGAGTGAAACTGCTCTTGTAATCATTTTTCCAATACAAAATGTATTTGTATGTTCCGAACAAGTAACTATTTAATGCCTACCTCATATTTTCCTAGCATTATATTTTTACACCTGGCGAATTCAACTTTTCAAAGTGATAAAATTGCCGAGGCGGGCGATTTTTGGATGAGTAAAATCTTATGAATTTGCATATTAATTTCACGCATATAAATATACATATGTTGTAGGATAGGTTGGTGATCCATAAGATTTCCTATGCAAGATGGTTAAAATATAACGTCGAATGTAATTATATCATACAAGATGGTTAGTAAAAAGCAAGAAAAAATAATTATATAAGGTAGCTCATAGCAGTTGGAAATTTATGATAGCTGACATACAGGGCGGAGTACAAATATTGTTATGAAGGATGGTTAAAAAAATGTTAATAGAATGTTACAGCTGTAGGATAAATCATTAACAATTACAGACATTGCATCACTGAAAATTGTAAAATAAATACATTTAAAAAAAAACCGACTTCAAAAGAAAATTAACTAAAAAGCATGAAATAATATTTTGCTACAATTAAATACTTTTTATGAAGTCGGTGCCAATTTGAACAGCGACTCATCAATGTACCTCACAAAATATTTTCACTTTCGCTTGGCACCGACTTCATAAAAAGTATTTAATTGTAGCAAAATATTATTTCATGCTTTTTAGTTAATTTTCTTTTGAAGTCGGTTTTTGTTTTTTTTTTAAATGTATTTATTAAATATAAATTATTTAAAAATTCAGTAATCAGAAAACATATAAAAACAAAACGTAATGGAAATCGCAGGGCCTAAACTTTCAGTTTTTCACGACAATAAAAACACCAGGCAAATAGAAGCTTCGCATTCGAAACATATGTATTCTGTTTTTTTCTAGAGCTGCAAGTAAAACAGTTCTCCCGTAGTAGTTCTTTCAGCGCTACTACTAGCTGAAATTTCTGATGGAGTGGTTGATTTGTTACTAAGTAGGATTGTTTCAACGATGCTCCATGTGCGGTCTAATCAACTGTTCAGCTAGTTGCTTCATTAAGGGAAATTTGGTTTAAATTTTTTGACCACGAGACTGGGGAAACAACATTACAACCTAGCAATTTGAGGCAGAAATGTCAAGCATTCGGCAAAATAAAGCCAAGGGCCATCTGCAAGTGCGATGACTTGTGGTGCAATTTGAACACTGGTCAAGTAGATCCGCTCCAATTTTGGTTTGGTTATAAAAAAGTATTATCTCAGATTTCTTAGTAAATTAGTAAATTTATTCTGCTTTAGTACATACGATGATACAGTCATATCTTTAGTAAATGCAAAAACCGTCTAGTCAACTCTTCTTCGAGGAGCTGGTAAGAAGCTGGATATTTGCGTAATTAAAAGCCATTTCCACTAAAACAATAACGCCGAGTTGTTGTGTGGTACTGAGGAGCGCGAGAAAAACGTACAGGAACGAACAAGTTTATACGACGTTCGGGCGCAACAATATAAAAATGTCAATGGAAATTAGTAAGTTATTATTACTAAACGCTTACTCAGGCGAGATGTTACCAAACAACTCAAGTTGCCATGGAAGAAGATTGAAAGAATAGGTTCTTAATTATACAAGAGAGATATGTCTTAAAGTTTTTAGTTCATAATGTCCAGTACTATAACCTGCGAAAATATCTGCACTGCATTATGTTACACCCTGTATATTTTATGTCTTAGTTATGTAAGTTTGCTGTTTTTTAATAATATAAAATAGCAGTCCTTGTGTCCTGTTACCCTCCGCGGTTAAATTTAGTACTTTGTAATTACACTGGATAAATAAATAGATAAGTGTGATGATTACGCACCTGCACCTGTTCAACAACCTGTTGAGGAGGTCCTTGCATAGGTGGTGGCTGTTCATTTGGCATTGGAGCCAACATGAAATCTTGAGAAAACGTGTGCAGTTCCTTTATTGTATCTTCTCGCGGCCTTGAAGGGTGATTAGAAACGCTAACAGGCTCTGGTGGTTGTGGCTGCTGTTGCTTTATTTCAGGGGGATACTGTTAGGATAAACAAATTTACTAAATATCCGAAAATAAATACAAAAACGACATATATAAACTATTAGTAGATTTAAGAAAAAATCAAATTGATTTTGTACTGCTATCATTATCAAACTGTTTAACTGACCTGATTCTGGTAGACGTTCCTCTGCTGACGCTGAGGTCCCATTTTAGCTTCCCCATTCATTTGGGATTTTGGCTGATGAGGATGTGGCTGCTGTTGTTGAGGGACTTGCGGAGGTTGTCTCACCGGCAGCGGTTGTTGATATTGGTGAGGAGGAGTGTGTGAATGTGGTCGATGATGATTTGGTATGGAATGAGGTTGAAAATTGACTTGAGGAGAATTAATGTTGGCGTTGTGCATATGGGGTTGTTGTTGACTATGAGAAGCTGTAAAAAAATGATATCATAATTTACAGATAACGATAACTGATTATTAAACTACCAGCTAACATTCTTAAGTGTAAGTGTACAGGTCTTCATACTTTGATTAAGTATATCTTATGTTTTATGCCGTAATGTACCCCTAAAGATGCCCGTAAGTGTTAACTCACCAGTAGTGGCCTGGTATTTCTGAGAACTTTGAAATAATACTAGCTTACTAATTTGTTTGTTGAGAAAGATGACACACAATATGATTTACAGTAGGAACTGGACAAATAGTTCACAGATGGAAGTTCAAACTGAAATTGATTCACTAGTATTTATTATTTATATGACGAAACTATTTGCAAAATGTATTAGCCAAATAACAGACAAAATCACTGTTATTTAATTATAGATTCTTGAAGGGCAGTATTACTGATTTGAATCATACATGTCAAATTTAAAATAATACACATTTATTTGTTAACATACATTAGATTCAATAACATCAATGTTAAGTGCAAGTATACAGCTAAACTCTTTGCCTTTTGCAACTGTGAAGGCGTAAAACGTTTTTTCAATAAGTTATAGTTTGTTCTACAGAGATTACCAGTTGTTGAAAAGTTGAAAAAAACTATCTAGGTAATGTTTTATTTCAGAAATGACACTAATATGTAAGGAAAAAATAAAATTGAGATCCGCCTTGCTAACATTAAATAATTGAATCATTGAAATGAGAAATTAAATTGAAAACTAAGTCATAAATTGTATTGATATAATTTATTACAAAAATAACCTACATACCAAATCGTTTTTACAGTAATAATATATTTCAGATGTTAATACCTCTATAATAGTAATGTTTATCTTATAATGATTACATATCATTTATCTATCCACAATTTCATAGGGTTTATCTATATGAATTGCATAAAATACTTGGAATGAAGTATAATGCAGGTTTTATCTAAAGGTGTTCAACATTCAAATTAAAACTGGTAAAAAGCTAGCAATATCAATTTGAACTTCAATTGATTTATTTTTTATTATCTGTATTTTGAGTATTCCAATTTAAAAAAAAAAACTACCACTGTATTGAACTTTTAAAGTCAAATAATCACTGTAAACTACACTAAACCAACATATATTTTGAAAACTATAGAAATAGTTTCAAAATAAATTGTTTGAATCAAAAATATAATCATTGGTAGAATTTTTTATATATTTACTAAAATGAGTTCTTTGTTGAATATCAAAATGTTAAAAAGTATAATATAAAATTATTTTATCAATGTTTGAGCACTTTGATAGCAGCCAGAGGAATATCTCCTGTTCTAATTTGAAATAAAAAATGTCACAAAATCAATTTTGAAAATTTGTCTAGACTATAAATAAATAGTTTCAACGATACATCTTTACTATATCTACCATTTTCAAAAACATCATAAATTAAAAATTAATGAGACATGCAACTGTGTGAATTTGAATTTAATTATGCCAATGTTTAAAAAATAATAATGTGATTCTTTGGAAATTAATAATTAGTTATTCAAAACAGAAATATTAAACAAATGTATTTTTTGGAAAACATTCAAACAACTTTGTAGCTATTTGAAATATTCACTGCACTAATTAAAACAGTGTCAATATATAATATTTTATAGAAGGGTTAAGAAGACTATTTAAAACCAAAAGTAACAGTAAAAATCTCTTCCAGGCTATTAACATCTATGTGTGTTCAGTGGTCAGTTACTCTTTTCGTATGGATAATTGGAGCAAGAATGACACTGAATAATCACAATGGAACATTTCGAGTTCTACTATCAAAAGCTAAAAAATCACCATCCAAAGAACTCTGATGAAAATAGAACTTTGCCACAATAAGAAGGAAGAAGATGATTGACAGATTATGAGCAAGCTACTAGATCGAAACAAATTTTTATTTTGCATAGTCATTTCCAGAAACTCATAGAATTTTCTGATTTACACTATTCATATCATATTCTAGGTTGATGACTCAACAGCACTGCGACTGATAGAACAACAAGTCAATTACACCATCAGTTAACTGATCAGAAACTGTTGAAATGGAAAGAGAAGCCCCTTCATGGAAGGCATAAATTGAACTAATGGTTGATCTCTGGTCAGGTTTCCTGAATCGGAAAGCTTTAAATTGGCAATCCAATATCAACTATTTCAAACTAAGAACTATCTGAAGTACATCGTTAAAGACCCTCCTCAACAACGACAGATGCAGATATGGTTGCCAAGAATTTATTGCTCGGAATCGCTCATTTTAAACAATTATTTAACTGCTAAAATGCAATGTCAGTATTGATAGAACTTCACTGTTCACTATTATCGAAGCTTCAACATGAACGTCCCATACAAGCAGAGGGTCAATGCTATGCTTTTATCGTTGTTCACGTCGATGCTCTTATCAATTATCGTAGCTCCAACATAAAACGCACCCTAACAGTGAACAACTTTCATAATATTTTGTGATGTTTATGTTAAAAAAAGTTTGATAAGCAACCGTTATTTTGCGTATTTAAAAACAGTTTTTCGACAGTCGAATATTTAATACAAAACAAAAACGTTACTTACGTTGTTGTACATGTATACTGTTTTGATGAGGTGAAGGGTGAGCCGGCGGGTAGCTCATTGGTGGTCTAGTTTCTTTTGGAGATGGGGTATTCTGACTACTGCTACTACTTTGACTCGGGGGTGGAGTGCTTCTTACTAGCTTACCACTATTTTGATTTTTCCTTCTTGCAGGAGGAATATATTTACCTAAAAATAATAAATAGTGTGGTAAAATATAGATTTCTAGGAGTCTAGTTTTCTTATTAAATATTTTTATTAATTAATGTAATGATAAATATGAAAATATACTTAAGGCAAAGCAGACAATTTACGGCTTAGTTAAGACATTAGGTGAAAATGCTTTTTCGTTAGTCACAGATTTTTTGGGGTAGGATTTAAATAGTATTCCCATGTAACTGACACAAGAAGTTTACTACGTTTTTCGCAAGAGAAGGTGGATTTTCTTTAACAACGTATAAGGTTTATTTGAAAATATTTTGGGCCAATAGCGTTTACTTTCGAACGTTCCAAGACAAATCTGAGAATCGTCTTACTACTAACAACTATGAAAGAGTTAAAATTTATTGGTAGCTTTAAAATATCAAGAGTAGAAGTAGCAACTTTTACTGTTACAACAGAGTAGATATACATAAATATATTAAAAAAAACGACTTAAAAAAAATAACAAAAAAAAACATGAAATATTTTTTTGCTAAAACAGTTAAATATTTTTTCTGAAGTCGGAGCCAATTTGAACAGCGAAGTTGCGAAGTACAACTTATAAATGTACTTTCCAAAATATTTTCACTGACTTCATAAAAAGTATTTAATTGTAGCAAAAAATTATTTTATGCTTTTTAATTATTTTTTAAGTCGGTTTTTGTTTTTCTTAATGTATTTATAACTTGGAAAGGTTGAAATTTACCATTGCTTGCAGGTATTAATAAGTTACTTGTATGACAGATCACAAGTTGTTAGTTACAACACTTCCAATTTTACACTATCAAAATTACTTCTGAAGTATTCAATACTAGCAAAAAAATATTTCATGCTTTTTAGTTAAGTTATATTTTTTTAAGTCGGTTTTTGATTTTTTTAAATGTATTTATTTTACAATTTTTAGTGATGCAATGACTTCATTGGATCCAGTTTCTAAATCCAATTAACTTTATCGATATTACCTAAAATAAGGTATTTTACTTTTAAATATCATTTATTAGTGTGACCAACCTCTTTTACTGTTGAATGGAATAACTGGTTTGCGTTATTATTAAAAATAAAGGTACTTAACTTAAACAAAATTTATATTCTTTATAAAACCTAGTATACAATTTGGAAAAGTGACATGACAAGTTAGTTCATCTGTAGAAGCAGCCAAACTGGAATAAAGTTGTTCTTAGTTGACAGTTTTACAGGCTTGTCCTAATTACTATTAAAAATAGTTATCACAAAATAAATCTTCTAAAAAGATTAACATTCCAGATAGATCAAGACACGTTTTTATATCTTTGGACCCTAGTAATATTAGATGTATTGGTGTCATATTAAAGTATTGAATACGTACCATTAGTGTTGCTATTATTGTTAGATTCAGGGTTTGAAGGTCTGACGACAGCTGCGAAGACCTCTTCTTCGTCACCGTTTTCAAGTTCACACCTGGCTTTGTGTGAGGGCTGATTTTCGATTTCGTTAGCTATCATAGCGGCCTTGGCTTCGGCTTCCTTATAAGCAGCACTGTCGCTCTGCTGCAGGGGTACCGTATAACCCCGGAGAGATTGATCGAAAGTGCTCTGCACTCCGTATTCTTGTTCGTTTTTCTTGAACATATCGTTGGCGTCCCAACCGTTGGCTTGCTCCAGTTCCAGCGGCATGGGTTCGGTACCGTTTACGCCTGAAGGGTCCCATGGTTCGAGTTCCCGTTCTTCCGTTTTGGAAGTACCTACAGAAAAAGCAAATTTTAATTATGTAAAATAATTATTGCATTAAAATGTTCGACATTAGTGTGTTGGAGACATTCCGATGAAACTCAGACAGCAGGAGGCTGAATGATTCTTCCTGCAATAAGGCATCAAGATACTCACCAAATCATTACTCCCAGGGTTCAGATACATATATTTGTATAGAAAATGCTAGATAACGTTTTTCTCCTTGTGGTTTGCCAAAAATCGGACAGCTATTATCGGTAGTACTTAAGATTCGACAGAAATGACAAGTGATTTTACCATCTCAATATCGCCATAACACAATTACAACCTGAGATGGTCGGGGGTTAGGGGGAGCAACAAACGAGGAGAAACTGTGGAACAAAAAATGTTTAATATGGTAACTGGCCTGGCTTTTACATATGCAACTGACCCTAAGAAGTATTTTCTTCTAACAATTTCGCTCTCTCACATGTCTAATTAATATAGAGTTAATAAACTATTACATAAAATGAACTCAGCTTTGAAATAAATTCATAGTAAAATGGTAATCCTAACTTGTGTGACCATGTACATAAAACTTACAAACTGTCATACAGTAAGTGTGTAACATTGGTGTTACATAAACTAATTAATAACTGAATGAATTGTAGACAATTAACAATTTAGTCTTCAAATGTATACAAGGAGAGGGGGGAGATATGATTGCGATTGGAGTTCACTCTTGAAATGTCACACATCCTTTAAACGTCTAAAAGAAGTTTACAAGACTCAAATACAAACTGAAATTGCAACTAACCAGCAATTTATAAGACAGTTTTAATGCTAGCTTTCAGCTATAACATATCTTGAAGTATGCAACATTTTGCACAGGGTGGGTTGGAAAATTGATAGTCATTATTTTTAAGTTTTCTTGGGAATAACACCACAATTGAATTAAAAAGCTTTATATTGAAAGAAAATACCAAACGTTTCAAAGTCGATTCTGACTTCATTGTCAATGGCTTTAAAATATATAAACACATATTTTAAAGCCATTGACAACGAAGTCAGAATCGACTTTGAAACGTTTGGTATTTTCTTTCAATATACAGCTTTTTAATTCAATTGTGGTGTTATTCCCAAGAAAACTTAAAAATAATCAAGAACATGCCACAAATAACATTAAGAAGACAATTTGATAGTCATATCTAATTTGCAATACTTCTAAAGATGGGTAAACAAAATCCACATAGCTGATGAATAAGACAAAACAGATTTAAAACATTAGAAATAATATTGTATTTTTTTTTAAAATAAAATTTCAGTTGATTCAGTATCTATTCTACTGATACTAAACACGAAAACTTTGCATTATAACACTGAAACAAATAATAAAATGGCAAGAGTGCTTTTTATCAGTTATTTAAGAGATTAATATATTTGTTAAAAAATTATTACTAAGCCAATATTTTTGTAACTAAGTCCATTATTTGTTTAATTCTGAATATGACAGAAGGCATTATTATTCTGTGCTTCTTGGTTACGTAACATAAGTCAAAATACCAATTAAGAGATAAATTGTTTTGTTTAGACACGTTTTGCAGTTTTGTACTGCTGCATTAATTGTGAATTTGTAATTCAATTAGAATAACGTAATAAATGTCCAACTATTTATATATGTACAACAACATATGAAACATTAATCAAAGAGCGAGGTTTGGTCGTCAAGGTATATTACACCACGATAGTAAAGGGTGTTCCAATTTGATTAATTAATTTTTAATATTGCGCCATTTATATTTTTTGTACTAGAATATCATTATCTTATTTGACATTTGACAAGGAATATTCCGGTTATTAAAAATGGAGAGATATATGATTGAGCACCACGTGTTTATTATTAAAAATTATTTTAAACTTGGTGAAAGTTGTGCAGAAGTTGGAAGAAAATTTCGTACAGAATATGGAAGAGAAAATTGTCCGTCAAATGTTATCATTGGAAAAATTGTTCAAATATTTGTGGAAACTGGTTCAGTAAAGATGAAAAAAGCAAAACATATCATCGTAGTGGACGTGCAGAAGAAAATATTGCAGCTGTTACTGCTAGTGTTGTTGAACAACCAAAAACATCAATTCGTCATCGTGCACAGCAACTGAACATTCCAAAAACCACTTTATTCAGAATTTTGCACACAGATCTTCATTTAAAGGCTTACAAGATTCAGATAACGCAAGAAATAAAGCCAACAGGATTTGGTTTACGTCGTCAATTTGTTAATTGGGCCATACAACAGAAACTTGAAAATCTGAATTTTTTCAACATTCATTTTTTCATCTTCAGCGAAGCACATTTTGAATTGGGTGGATTTGTTAACAAGCAAAATTGTCGAATCTGGGGTGAAGCAAATCCACGAGAAATAATAGAAAGACCGGTGCATCCACAAAAAGTAACTGACTGGTGTGGTTTTTGGGCTGGTGGAGTGACTGGTCCATACTTTTTTGAAGATGACGATGGAAATGCTGTTACTGTGAATGCTCATTGATATCGGACGATGATTACTAACATTTTGTTGGATGAATTGGAGCATATTGATGTGCAGAATTTGTTGTTCCAACAGGATGGTGCAACATGTCATTCAATAGCAGAGACAATCAATCTTTCGAAACAGAAATTTGGTAATCGAATAATTGCTCGAAGAGGAAACATTAATTGGTCCCCTAGATCTTGCGATCTAACATCTCTAGATTTTTCCTATGGAGCTATTTGAAAGAAAAGGTATATGCCAACGATCCACAAACAATTGATGACCTAAAGGAGAACATTACTGACTGTTTTCAAGTAATTGAACCGCAGTTATGCCAGAAAGTTATCGAAAATTCTGGCAAAAGATTAGAAACTTCTCGTACAGTAGCAGGTGGTCACTTACAAGATAGTTTTTTAAACCGAAACAATTGTACTATCATTCGAAATAAAAGATTTGATCATTCTCAAATAATTTCTGTATTTTATTAAAAATTTAAAAATTAACCTTAAATTGGAACACCCTTTATTTAATAACGGAGGTTATGTTATTTTACTGAATACTGGTAGGCATTTTATATCGACCGTAAATTTCAGCATAATTTGCCTAGATACCCGTAATTTTGGGAATTCCCAGAATTTACTTGGCAAGATGCTAAGGGTAGGTTTGCCCAATTAAAACATATAACCCTGCAAAATATTTAAATGGCTAAAATAACAAAATATGTGAAGTTAATAATTACGAATCAATCCTATGTAAAAGGAAAATAAAAACCACATGTTGCATCTCCTAAAAAAATAATACCAAACATATTTGAAATAATTTTTGTAAAAAGTCTATTATTTGTGTGATTCTGAATAACATGACACAATGGTTTGTTCTCTGCTTGGTTATGCAACATATATGTCAAAATAGGAAATCACACTATATTGGTTGAACATCAGATTAATTGTTTGGTTTACAGCCGTTTGGATTTTTTTACTGTTGCATTGATTGTGAATTTGTAATTCAATTAAAATAACGTAATAAATGCCGAACTATTTATATATGCATAATTACATATGAAACATTAATCAAGGAGCGATGTATATAACATCCTACGCTATGTTGTTTTACTGTTATTCGTAGGTATTTTTTACCAACTTTAAATGCTTGGATAATTTTCCCAGATGTCGGCAATTTTGGGAATTCCCAGAATGTACCTGCTTTCGGATTTCAAGAAAGTTGCCAGATGTTGACGCAAAAGCCTGCCCTAATAAAGCCTGTATCTCATTGTAAAATATTTACAAGACTAAAATAACAAAATATGTTAAGTTAATAATTATAAATGGTTGGTTTTTAAACGATTTTTGCATAGCTGTAACCGCTAATATATTGCCATAATATTTACTAATACTCTAGGATATTTTACTATTGTATTTTGTTCTTACGGTAATTCATGAAAACTTTCGTCCTGGAATACTTTTTTGCCGCCATTGTCCAAACGATTCACCTGCTAAATCACCACTAATAAACACCGCAGTGAAGAGTCACAAAAAAGTCACTATGGACACTAAGAAAAGTAAAACACTTTGACTTCCGTTGGTAAGTTCATAAGTGAATAGACGTATAAACGTTCTTGTTTAAACTGAAAACTAATCTTCTTTAAATCACGGACGAATTAGCCCAAATATATTTGTACCTTGCTAGCACAAATATGAAAATAAAACTAAAGTAATGTTGCTAAATGCAAATAACTGTTACCTGAAAATTCCCACCTAAAAGGGCTGATCCCAAACGGATTAAAGATATTCATAACCGGTTATTTATTGGTTGAAAACTGTCCCAAAATTAATACTTTACTCATTTTAACCAATTATTCAGTTACTTCACTTCGTGGAAGCCCCAATAATATTACCGAATATAGGACGTAAACACTTTCAAGTAACACTTTGCTGGCTATTAAAAAGTTTAGCTTTGTATATTATTGTTTACATTGGAAAAATATCAATCACTCTGCTGCTAAGAACATAAATATGTATTTATCTCAAAGTATTAGGACCAAAGTCACGTCTTATAAATATTATAACGATATTCAGCTGTTGTATAAACTAAGAAGAAATTTACACCGTCCTTTTCATATGACAATAAATTTAAACTTTGATTGCTTCAAACTAAGATTTAAATTTAAAATTGGTCAATTATGAGGCTGAGTACCCTAATGTTTTTAAAATTTTCAAAATGTATATTACTACTTGTAAAATTTCAAAGCAATTGCATAGTGAAGAAATTTTAGGAAATTTGTTGTGTAATCATACGAAATTCTTCATATTCTTTTTTTTTAATTACAACACTGGGGTTCTTAAATCCCCTGTAACCTGTCAACAAATCGTCAGAATCCAGAAATCATATGGGTTTGTGTCTCTCAGTGTTGTCATATATATATATATATATATATATATATATATATATATATATATATATATATATATGTCAAACAGGATACATATTTATTGAGTCAATTGAGTGACGTGTTAGAGTGTGGGTTTTAAAAAGTATTTAAATTCGTAGAAAAATATTACTGTGATAAAAGGAGGAATATGAGCAAGAAATTTATGGGTTGAATACAAATCCCTCAAAAAAAAAATAGAAAAAAATACGAATTTTATTTTTTTATTATTATTATTTTTGTCTGGTTTGCAGGGGTATACTCCTGCTGAAAAATAACCCTTTGATGATGAAGGAAATTTATTACAATCCTGGAACTAGTGAATAATCAAAAAATTTTGTTCACTATGCTTCTCTGGCCATGGCAAAGGTCATGTTTTTTTAAGAATCCTGATCCCTAGAGCCACAACCACAGTATACCCAAGAATAAGACCAATAAAATAATCATATATATTCTGTTTAACTATGTTACACACCAGCTGTGAGGTTTAGTTTTTGATAAGTTTTTAATGTTGCTCACTATATAGATTTAAACAACGTTGAATGAATGACCCATTACTATTTGGTTGTTATATATTATCTTGAAGTCGTTACAAGTGACTAGGTATTTCAAATTTCAAAGAATATACAAATATTATGATACATATTAATATTATATATTTACGGTAGGTTGCATATTCTATAAAACCAATGAAAACTGAATTCAAAGAAGTATACTATGTATATACGTTTCAAACAAGGAATTATAATAGTTTAACAATAACTTAGATGGTGTACATATATAGCATTCATCACTTTTTTTATTGTCGTAAATTTAATTTTTTGCGATGTTTACAAGCTGATGAAAAACAGTCACCAGACCGAAAATTGCTTTCTGATTGATCATTGAATGTAAATAATGTCGACGCCTATTGCTTAAGTACCCAGCTAATCTCTTGAAGCAATAACTAACAGGGTCCCGATTCTTGAAACCATTTGACGGCTCTACCACACGACTTCGGGCGTATGTCGTATGAAATCTGACATAAATGAAGTTAAGATATGGGTTAAACTTCATTTTCCTCAACTTTTCATGCGAGTTACGTCGAAAGTCGTATAGTAGAACTGTCGAATAGTTCGAGAATAGGGCCCCTGGTAACAAGCACTGCTGACCTGACCATCTGTGGATGTAAACAGAAGATTAGCATGAATTTTAGGCATGGTTGCCAAAGGTAGGACGTATTCCCTGGTACATAATAAACAACTAAAAATGTCGTATTTTGGTTTCGAAACCTCGTTATAAAGTCTGGGTGAAAAAATAAGTTTTTAACTCTATTTAGAACTCTGTATTAAAAATAATCTTTGATGTGCTTACCTACATAAAATAAGAAAAACTAAATTTGCTTACAAGTACGGAATTTTACGCAAATAACTTTTAGTCTTAGTTCACATTTCCAAATATGATATCAGGAAAATACTTCCATACCTAATTAGGATTCGACTTTTAATATGTGATTGTCAATGATACGTGATTTAGGTCAATCGAAAGGAACATTCACATCTATATGCCAAACTCGTACATTTTTGTACTTCGTACAGCAGACCAGAAAATATATTTGTACGAGAAATGTCTAACGGTTGGCAACCCCGATTTTAGGAATGAATCTTTGTATTTGACGACTAGGTTGCAATATCTACATTAAAAGAAGAAAGAGTCAGTCACTATACCTGAAATTGGCTATACATGAAAAGTCGTTATACCCAAAAGCCAAATTAACTATTTACATATGAAAGTGTGCCTTAAATCAAGAGTTACGTCATAACAGATAAAAAATCGTTCGGACCGAGGTCTATATAAATGAATTCCAATATAATAAATCTAGCCTTAAAACGTAAACGAAATATGAGATACATTCATTCTTAGGAAGAAATGTAAGATTTAATTATGATTATTATCTTAAAACTTTATAATTAATAGTAACTTATTTTTTAACCGACTTCCAAAAAGGAGGAGGTTATCAATTCGTCGCGTATATTTTTTTCGATTTTTTTTGTATGTATGTTACCTCATTTCTTCTCCCATGGTGCACCGTTTTGAATGAATATGATCTTGTTTAATAGAGTATATATCCGGATTGGTGAAACTTCAAATTTTGGAAAAGAATTCTATTGATAAAGTGATAAAATTTGTGAATGAACACATGCGTGCATGGAAATCGAGCAATATCCCTAATATTTTATTCGATTTTTCGATAACTCCTTATGGATGTGTATAGTTTTTTAACGTTTAATCTATTAAGGAAGATCTTTAGGTGATCTCATATACTTTTCTGCGACGTGCAACTTGCAGTTTTGCAGAAAATCGCCGAAAATTCCAAAATTCTTATCAAAAATTTCATCGAAATGACATAACGGACATTTCCTCATAAATATTTTAATTCCAACGTAATAGTGCAGTAATTTTAAGCACTGGAAGTTTTAATTGCGAATTTTAAAATTTTCTATGTACATCTCAAGCATAAGGTAGTAAAGTATTTTCGGTTCCTTAAATTAATGAGTACCAAGCTCGTTTTGTTTGTATACCAGGCAAATACCTATTTAAATGAAAATTTTTCCATTTTGCGAAGACGGTGCTTTTGGTTGCCACATTCTCCCGGCATAATAGAAAATTCAGTGACAACACATGACAAACTTTAAACTGCTATTTGATGCGTTTATAGACAGGGTGTTTAGTTATAGCAAACAAAATCACAAAAAGTAAAGTGGTAGAAGGAGTTGCATTTATATGAAGATTGAAATATAGGACGGACTAGAATGATAGTGGTCCCTAGGCAACCGTATATACAGGATGGTTGGAATATAGGGAGGACTGGACGTTTGGTGGCATAAAAATATTGGAAAAAATGTGAAATTAAAATTATATAGGGCGATTAAAAAACTGTTATATGATGTGGACATAAGCAAATAATATACAGGATGGTTGAAATATATGCTGGAGTTGCATTATATTTATACAGTGTGATTAAAAAATTATTTCTTTTAGGGCCCATAAGAAGTTGCATAAAGTGTGGAGAAATTAATATTACACAGGGCGATAATATAAAATGTTAAAAAAGAAACAATTTATGGGGTAGACCACAAGTTATATACTATGGTTGAAATATAGGACGGATTTGACACCGTAAATATGGGATGGATTCTACTCCGTCCTATAGTTTACAGAAGGCTGCTAACAAATTTACATTGGTACATAGGTTGGAGTGGAATTATCTATAGTTATACAGTCGGTGCCAAGCAACAATCAAGTTTGATGAATTAGTAGATAAGTATGCAATGAAGGATTTTAGATTTGCTTGGCACTGGCTTTAAAAATATACTAGATTGGTAGGTAATTAATTTGTACAGAATGAGCACCTTTTAATATTTACATTTTTTACTTCCTGGGTAGGTACCTAACAACATTGAATTTGTTATTTATTTGCTAGAGTCGTATTTTGTTCTAATTATTTTTAGCTTTTTAGTTATAGGTAGAAGTCGGTTATATATTTTTTAATGTTTTATGTAAAGTATTCTTCAATAAATAATGCTACTGTTTACGTAGTTAATTGCCAACATTAAAATATACATATCAACTCGCATTTATTTAAAAAATCTAGTAAATTTTTTAGTGATTCTTGTAATATTTTCTAATAAAGTAAAAATAAGCATTTTTATTGTAATTAATATCAGCTCGATTACGGAGTCAAAACGTGGCAACACTGCACCAATATTGTCTACCTACCGTTCACCGCTAAAATCTCAGAGCAACGGGTGTTCTAAGCTAAATTACCTAAAAGACTATTGTTGACCCTTGGGGAGGCCGCATCGGGCGCAAAGGCAAATAGGGACAATTGGTAGATGACCTACTATTTTACTAGCTCAAAATTGTTCCGTTTATTCTTTACATGACGCACTGTGTTGCAATCGTACTAAAATAATAATTGACCATGTACTCTCCCAGGAAATAATTCCAGCAAGCTGTAAGTTTTCAATAGCCCGTATTGAAATAAAATAAAAGTTTGTTAATTAAATTCAAAATGCCTCAATTAGATCGATTGAAAGCATGTTTAAGAACTTATATGGTAAAAGAATGGCATTAAATTACATTCAAGGGGATTAAAATCTTGAAATATGTTTGCCTGAAATTCTAAGCAAGAAACTTCGGCTACTAAATAAGATAATGTGTTAAACAATTGCACTGAACAAATAACACAGGCCAACAATGAAAAAAACTTTTCAATAATTTTAATTAATTCTTGCGTATTTCGATGTACTGATTTGAAAAAAAAATAGTCGTATCACCCACCAAGTTCTCACATTTCACCTGTTGGATGCTGTGTGGAGACTTAAAAGTTGCCTCCTTGCTCCTTGGTCAACAAAAATGATTTATAAACTTTCCACGTTTTTTATATGTGAGTGGGACAGTATAGCAAGGGATCAGGATTGGTCATTTTGGTAATGACGACATCAAGAAACGGGAGAGAAGAATCGTTCCCGATTTCCATTGTAAACTTGAATATTCCGATATATACTTTTGAGGTGTTGTAGGAAGAAGTCTAACGAATCAATATATCTAAGCTGACAGAAAGATTTTGAAGTAGACGAGTTTAGGACCTGGACTTCGATTTGTTCCATGAAAATGTTAGAAAGAGGTGAATAGTGTTCTGAAATGAAAAGTATGTGTTAAAAGAGCAGTGTTGAACAAATTTGATGTCAGAAGAGATATTGTGTTTTGTTTTTAGAATATTTGACGGTTCTGAAATTAGGACATTGATGAAAAGAGATACAATGGTCAAGCTAACTAGGATATCATTTTCTGAAATTCTATAAGCGCCTAATATATCTAAGGAAACAGAGTCCTTTACGTATGAAGAAGCTTTGGTCAGAGCTTGCATCGAAGTGACAATGGACTTAAGAGGAATGTCCGGTTTATGATTCTTGGGCAGTTCTTAAATTTTCAGATTTATAGAATATTTCTCAGGAGCGATAATCTTTCTGACATCAATAGGAAGATGGGTTTTGTAGACGTGCTCTCCTTGGTCCATTTCTGTAAGTATTATTATCTCGTAATCTGGAGTGTGAGTAGAGAATTTATCTTGCGATCATAGTCCTTAGTGTTGAAAGAACGGTCCCGTTACATGTGCCAGCAAAATAGCAAACAGTAATACTTAAACAAATCTCTAGACAGAAGTAGAGAAGTATAAAAAAAATGTTGGACGAAGCAAGCAGAGATCGAGAATGAGTAACCATACGGGTAATAAATATGATAAACCACGTGAGGTGTGGGGCATGTACAAGTGGAATCTTAAAATTAGATGAGACAACAAAAACTCTCTCTTTAGTGCTGTAAGCAACGGCTATATTATTACTTGACTGAAGCAATCTAGCACCAATCAGAAGCGAAATAAGACTGATTAGATACGTTTTTGGTCGGTTTTCTTTCCTTTTGTTTTTATCCGGGCCTGACGTACACTATATTAAGTATTATCTTTATGGTGGTAACAAGGTTATTTACCTGGAGCCACACCAATAGTTCCACAGCATTTCCAGTTTAAGGTATTTTTTCTTATTAAACAATTATTTACGTAATGAGCAAACAGAGACGGAATTGTTTGAGTGGCGATATGTAACAAAGAGGGAGGAGATCTAATAGACCGTTAGCTGGTGACAGATTTGGGTTCACCAATTTCTCCCTTCTCTCTTGTAGGGGGCTGAAAAGTTCGATATTGTTGGCTATAATGAGGCGAAGTTTCCGAGTGTATCGTGTGGCTAACATGAAAAATTCGTTTTCCATTTTCCGAAAAAAGATATTTTGCTCCGATTCTCTCCTCTCTACCATGTAGCCTTCTGCACCGAAGAACGATAGCCAGAGATGTTGAACGTGGCCAAAAGAAGGTTGATATAAAGACATGACATATAAAAGACAGAAACAATTTGCCACAATTTTCTCCTTTCTGATGTTCGGTTTTTTAGCGGGTTGTAGAAATTGTGACGAAGCGTTACAGAAGGGGAGGGGGAGGGTAGCCCTTAGGTATAAATACATTTTTCGCTATATTTCTCAATACCGACGGTCAATAATAAAAAAGCTATTTTTTAAAGAATATACAAGATGACTGTAGAAATTTCCTTAATAAAAAATATATATTCTGCTGTTAAAATATATATCTTAACAAACAAATAACACAAGGGTTAATGGTGATCTTACATTCAGTTGTCAATGCTAATTAAATATTTTTTAGGAACCGATAACATGTAATAATCAAGCAAATAATTGCAAACAATTATAAACAGTTATTCTTATTTGAATCCCATTAGTAGATTTTTACCATTAAAAATGTAGTAATAACGTTCATATTTCATTCTCATGTCCAAGTATGTGAAACATCTATTAGAATTTTTAACAAATAAGCAGAAATAGTAACGAAGCACAAAAGGTAAATGGAATACGCAATAATTGCTGTAAATATACATCTCAAATGAATATGGTGGAGTTGAGTTATATCTCAGCACTTCTAATAGTTATCCATGTTAGTATAGTTGGTGGAACAATTTAAAGCAAAAAATGATTGTAATTTAGCTGGAAAAGTAGTCTCGAATTTGTTAAAACATTAGATTATACACTATCAGAATTTTTTTAGTCAATATATTTTTTTACTTCAAATAAATTGCTAGTCAAATTGGTTTTCTGAATAATAATTGTGATATCCTTAATTCTAAATTATGAATTTCTTGCAAATTACACTTGAAGCTTATATTTCAAGCTTCAAGAAGTGGTGTTATTCCTCGGAAATCCATAAATACATGCTTTGGTGGGACAGAGATAGCGAGAGAGAGAAAATAAAAAAGGATATAGGAAGGAGGTCACGTGACGACCGGAAAAAGCGATAGTAGGTTCAGTTATTACTATATTTCTCTTAAATATTCACCGTAACATCTCCCTCCCTCTACACTTCGTCCATGCGTAGTATTATAAGGTGGATACAGTCATTGGAATCACAAAAGAAAGCCCTTACGTAATATATAACATCTGTAACATAGCAAGAGAAGCAATCAGATGCAGACTTGTTGAAAATAAAACTATAGAAGGAAACAAATACCTAGGAGCAGAAATAAAGAAACCAATACAGAATCGAATAAATGATCAAGCAAACAAAACAAATAGAATAAGCAGAGCTCTACTGGATGCTATACAGGATAAAGATTAAATTATAGTAAATCTGCGCTGTAGAAGCAGGAGGAGACAATAAAGAACAAAGACTATTCTCCGAAAGGCAAAGATGAAAATAACAAGGAACACTGAATACTCTCTTCAGAAAAGAAAAGGAACAACGTAAAATCCATAATGGAGTAAGATGGAGTGGTGTAGAAAGAAGAGTAGAAACGAACACATTGGAAGAATGTCACATGTAAATGAGAGATCAGTTAAAAGCCAAAGACGGAAACCCAACAAGGTACCGAAAATTCGGCAAAGCACCCAAAAAATGGAAATACTTCCTCCTCAAAATTATATGGTTAAATGGAAATAACAAACCAGAGCATTAAACTATGAAGAACAATGGCATATCTGAAATATTTATGAACCATTTAGAAACGCTAATTTCCAAACACGATCTCAGTAACAAAATCCTGTATTGGTACCCATAAGCCGATGGTATCATTGCTTGTTTTACAGGTACACATCGACAATTACACTTACTGCACAACTACTTAAACCAACTACACCCCAACATAACATTCACACTTGAAACAGAAACAGATAACATACTAAATATCCTAGACCTAACAATTAAAAGACAAGACAACAAACACACTTTCGCCATTTATCATAAACCATCACACTCTGACCTTACCATCCACAAAAGTTCACACCACCCCATACAACATAAACTTGCTGCATATCACTGTATGTTACACAGACTCGTGACAATACCACTTAACAAAACCGACTTTGATAATGAACTTGAAAGAATCAAACTTATGGCTGTCAACAATGGATACTGGATACACCACTCAACTTATTGATAACTTATTAAATAGAAAATTAAAGAAAATTGCAAGGAAAGAAGTATATCCCACTGACCCCAATCATATACCTAAATTATACTATACATATATATTCAATGGAACCCCCTCACAAAAAATCTCACAATTTCTACAGAACAGAAACATACCGCGTTCTCAACAAACAACAATTTATCTAGACATATAAAAAATAATAAAGAAAAGACTGACAAATATTCTATCTCGGGTGTCTGTAGGTAGAACTGTGGGAGTTGCCCCAACTTCTATATTGGTCACACTGAAAGATCTTTCAATACAAGATGGCGGGAACAGACTAATTTTTGAAAATCAACAATACAATAAATCTACATTTACGGACCACTTATTAAAAGAAAACCATATACCTCAAAATACATTCGAAATTTTACCTCTACAAAGAAAAGTAAAAAATTATGTCTTCTTGAATCCCTGGAAATCAACAAAAACAAAATTGTCGGAATCTCTTAAATGATCAAACTGATACTAATCCGTCTCCCTTGCTTAATCTCAAAATCCATTTCTAAATAATATTATTTTATGTTATGGAACTGTTGTCAACAATGTGTCATAAATGTATTATTTATCTGACCTAAACCGGCCCACTTCCTCGGAAATTCCCCACAATTAAGACCATACCTTATTTTATTACCCTACCTTTAGTTTCTTTGTTAGAATACACACGTAGGATGCCAGGTATAATTTACTTTACAACCTTCCACTTACATAAAAAATGTATCGCGAGCACCATCAAACAGATCTCTATACGTCCGTCGTCCGATTAGGATTCAATCTACCAGTGACAAGAGCAAATTTAAGGGCATTTCAATACACAAATTTTAACAGTTGTTAAGTGTAATATCACTTAAAAACCTCCAGTAACTGAACTATGACTTTCTTTCTTTCGGCATTTGCAGATTTACATATTACTTTTTATGGCACTCTGAATATTTTGGCCTGGCAGTTATTGAAATTTCCTACTAGGAAACGACCCGAAACCATCGATCCCTTCCATCGATTTGTAGTTACCGACCTTTGGCGGATAGGACTGACGGATCGAAAAACACCTGCATGAATAAAATTAACACCGAAGGCAAGCAAAAAAGGGTACAAATTGGTCGAAATATTTTCATCTTCGGTTTGGGTAGGTTAGAATGAATAGTTTTAAAGAAGGGTACGAACCCAACGTTGGTCATATCTGAATATGTATCGGCACCTTTAGAAATACAATTTTAGCATTCCTTGTATTTACTATTTTTGAAGAAGCTAGACTTGGCGAAACATATGTCAAATAAAAATAAATAAATAGTGAAAATTTAACTAAGCGTATGGTGTTTTTAGTTGATCTTAAGAATGAATTTTCATCAAGTGAAGACTGAAACAATCATCATCAGAATGGCATATTTTTAAACACCAGTTTTAATGATAAATTAGCCAATAAAAAAACATTCTGTTGCAAACCTTTATAATCATAACCGAAATCACACTAGTGTCTCATATGCCCGCTAGCATCATACAGTGATACCCTAAAAACTAGAATATCAACAAAATTTTAGTATTTTTTGGATATAGAAAATGATATCCACACAATTCTTTTTGAAACTTAATTCAGTTTCAGAAAATTAACTGCAAACTAATCCTACATTTTACACATTCTGAAATATGAAAATAGTATTAAGCCTCAAATTAAGGAGAAATAGCAGACTTTGTGAGTCCAGGATTCAGTTATAAGGTGCACTTGTGCAGAGGTCATGTCAACATGAAGTAAAACAATATGGATTGTATATATAGGGCAGATATCATAGCTGTGAATGAAATAATATTTTACATTAGGTTTGCTTTTCATTCATAAATGTTGCAATAATAAATGCTTGGATAATATATTATAAAGCAACAAACTCGTAGATCATTATTCTGAAAAAAAAAGATTCTGATATGTATGTATGCATGCACCATCATCACCTTTTTAGCCGGATTTTTAAAAATGTGTGAAATTACGTTTATATAAAAATTTATTGAATTAAAATAATACGTATATTATTTCTTGGTTTTTTTTATGTAAAAATTTGGGACCTGAAAAGATCGAGAGGTTACTGAATTATTACAAATTTAAAAGTCATTACACACTTTAAATTCATAAAATATAATGACAGAATATTGTTGACTAACATATTTACTTAAAATACTTCTGGTCTGTTCACTTTTGGATTATATGATGTAGTCACGTTTTGTTGATTACTTATATTTCAATTTCGGTTTGAAAATATTGCATTATCTTTATTTGTTTGTTTTTCTATTGGTATGACTAATATCGAAATTACCAATATGATGTTTATGTACATTACATTGTTTTTTTGTATTCACTTAATAATGTAGATATTGCTGTTGATGTCAAGGTCATGCATATTCTTTATTATATATAATAAAAAATGTGTGTAATCTATTTTATTAAGTTGAATCATTGTTTATACATAAATTGATATCTTTAATTTGGTAAAGGATCAGGAAAATTAATATCGTAGCTAATAACAAGCAAAATTTAACGCAAGACATAGTCCGATTAATATTAGAGAAATTAGAAACTGAAGGAGGTGAATCAGGAAAAAACGATAGCAAAATCATCATTAATTGTAGATTTACTTTATACACTTAATTTTATTTAAATGTTTGCTATTTTTACCCTAAGAGTGACTATTGTACTCTATTCTAGCTTCAAGTGTGTCAAATGCTTCTTCTTATTTGCGAAGGCGACGGATTTGTAAGTATTAAAAAATAAATAAATCAGGTGTCAGAATAATTGTGTACCAGTTTTTAGTTGAATATATACTGCGACTTTCATTTAATAAGTCTATACAGTAGAGAGTAAATGTGTTTTTTTATCTTATTGGAAGGGGAACAAATAAAGTAGAGGTGGTATCATTTATTGTACTTTGATTTTCATGTCCGTCTTACAGTGCTGGTAGTTGTGGATAGTGAATAATTTTTATAATAGAAAAAAAGTGAACTGCATGTTGTAATTAAAGATAATTTTTTGCTTACAAAAGCCAACCATTACTTAATGCGAAAATAAGCTGAAAAAAACATTAACAAATTTGATTTGACTAAGACTATTTTTATCTTTCGATGTTCGATAGTAAATATTTAGAAAATAAACGTTGAAGGGATGAAAGATCTGAATTATTCTTTAGCTTGTATGAATTTGAAATAAACTTGCTTGTGTTTATCATCAGCTTCTGTAATTAATTAGTGACCTATCCATATAGTATCATATATTTGATCAAAGAAATTAGCTAATTGTACACACTATTTTGTATACAAAGCCAATATATGACAATGTTTTTAGTTGTAAAACCGACAAAGTTTATACAAGGGCAAATTTGTTAATTAGTTGATTGAATAATTTAAACAAATAACAAAATTTTGAAATATTTATTGTGTGCTCAATTTTATTTGCAAACTTTTTTTTATCTATATATAAATAGGCTAAGACAAAATGATTAGGTACCATTTTCTCCTCTGTCTCTCAACCGATTTTCTTCACTTTTATTTTGTTTAGTAGCTACTGACGACCTTCAGTGCAGAATGCTACTATTAATTTATAATAATGGTTCATTCATTAAATAAAATATAATAAAAATTCATTATTTACGTCATAATGTCAACGCCAAACAACTGAATGTGCCGCGTTCCGCCACCGCCAGACTCAAAACATTGAGTAATTATATATAGAGGGACCAATGCTGTTTATACTTAGAGCATGTACTACTGGAAGTGGCATGCAAGAGTTGTTATTGTTTAGTGGTAAAGTAATCGTTGTATATTATAATTATACAGGGCGATTTCAGATATGTTCAAAATATTTTCTTTCGTGGGTGGCACATAAGCAGTTGTATATATAGGGTGTTTAAAATACAGAGTAGAGTGCAATTATAACTAATAAAATAATTATATAGGGAAGCCCATTAGCGGTTGAATTTACAGGGTTCTTGGAATAGAAGGTGCAGTAGAATTACGGTTATACAGGGTGGTGCAAAGAGTATTATACAGAGATGCATATACAGGGTGGTGGAAATGGAAATGCAACATTTTGTAACCCATAAGCAGTTGTATATATAGGGAAGATGAAATATAGGGTGAGAGGAATTATAGATATACAGGATGATGATAAAAAATGTTAGAAACGGAAATGATTTATAGAGTAGCCCACGAAGAGTTCCATATATATGATGATTGAAATATAGGTCAGAGTAGAATTATAGTTACAGAAGATAGTTAAAAATTTCATAAACAAAAAGAGTAAATACCGTGGCTCATAGGCAGTGGCATATATAGAGTGGTTTACCGGGTGGTTCAAAAATGTTAAAAAATATTATGCGTGGTCCATGAGCAGTTGCATATACAGGATGGTGGAAATATATAATGAGACGGAATTATTATAATGAGGATTTTCATAAATGTTAGATATTTGAGTGCAATTATAGCTATACAGGGGAGGGTTAGAAAAAATAAAAATGTAGGTTAGCCCATTAGCGGTTGAATTGTTGTCACACTAAATTAAGAATTACGAATTTGAACACAAATAAAGCCCTATGAATTATATCTGAAAAAAACTTGAATTTCGTTACTTATTTGTAGAAGCGAGATGTAAGACCGACATCTAGGATTTTCGAGGAAACTATCACACAGAGGTTCCTAATCTGGATCCTTTCCCTGTAATTGCTGTTCTCCCTAAAGTCCTAGGATAGAATGTCAAGATAAAATTTTCAGGTTATTGAACCTGCCAGAGGTATTGACACAATTGGTCGAATTTCGACCACTGGGCGACAGCTAGTTAATGTAATTGTACCAAGCTAAAAATTGACACTTATTTTGTTATTTTTTTTTGGAAAATACATATTAAACCATAGGAAGCCTTTATTAAAAAGGATTATATTCCTCAATGAATGTATATTTCCTGACTGAGCAAGCAGCATTGGAAAGTAGAATATTGGCCCTAAGTACCTCTCACCATCTACAAATATTTAAGGACCACATACATCAGCAGCGAACGAGTTGATTGAAGATGTGTATACTGGTAATTAAAATTTTACCTATATAATAATATTTGTTTGGACATTTTCATTATTGACATTGCCATTTAATTATATTATAGGTATTGATATTATTTCTTTTAAGATAAATGCTTGTTTAAAGCCGATTTTCAACCTCACACATACCTCGCACCATATAACTGAGAAATAAAAGCAATATTTATTCTATTACAGATTATTACTACTTTGCTTTGGTACTACTTGTTATATAATTATTAAATACCTATATGTTAAGAATTAAATGTAATAAACGATGCAATTCCTAAATTTTCATATTTAAGAGAGACACAGTCAAATATAATACTTAATCTAAAACGTTTTATATAATTAGTTATCGACGAATAAAATAACAATAAATTTATTGTTTATTTATTAAAAAAACACAAATTATATTAAAACTAGTGAACTGTGATTACTATATATTGTGTATGGGCTATTAAGTGACACTGTTTTAAGATTACAACAATAATAATAGTAATAGTGCTATGGCAAAAATACTGCACCAGGAACTAGCACTGAAACTTGAACTATCACAGTCGGTGAGATTACCAGAACTTGTTTTAGAAAATAACAACTACAAGCTGTATTGGGATCGCATGATACTGACTGATCGGACTGTTGCTCAAAATTGACCAGATATAGTTTTGGTAGATAAAGTCTCTCGGAAAACAACTTTAATTCACATAGCAACTCTTCACAACAATAACATAAATATCAAGCAAGCTAAGAAAACAACCAAATATAGGGATTTGGAATTTCAAATAAAGACTCAGTGGGACATAAACAACACACGAACTGTACCAATTGTTATGTCAACAAGAGGAGTAGACCCAAAACATCTAATAAACAATTTAAAATACCTCGGCCTGGACGAACATCTTTACCAACTAATGAAAAAATACGTCTTGTTAGGAACAGCCCGGACGGTCAGGAAATTCATGGGAAACTGCTGCGACGACTCCAACCACGGGCCTGAAAACCTGGCAAGGGCTCCTAAGGAGCTAAATCCTTTTGATATCTAGGATATCTGGGGTTTAGTGAATTTTCCCCTAAAGGCAAGCTATGCGTGCTTTAGAGGGAGTGTGCTGCCATACATTGCATGGTCAAGTCCGAGATTGTAATTGTAATGTATTGTAAAAAAAAAACTAAAGCAACTGGTTCCATTTATAGAACATCATAGGCACATAATAAGAACTGCGTTTAAGTTTCGTTAATTAAAAAGTTTAACATATAAAATTAAAGAAATTATAATTAAAATAATTTAAAAAATGTTTTTTGTTTAAATTAACTAAGCTACTAATTAATGGGGTTGAGATTATAAGATCTTACTTTGTAGTTTTTTTAATCCTATGTAACATTGCCTTTGTAGTAAATAGGGATGGTGATCTAAGAATTATATTATGGATAGACTTCGACTAAAGATAAATGCAATTTCTTTTGCAAATTTTTGTCAATAATTTTCATAGATTAAGTAGGTCGATAGAATAAAAAATCATTTTCAGAACTTTTTTCTATTCCCCATAAAACCCAAAAAAGAATCGAAGATCGAGACAAAATCAATCTTCTAGGCACGAATTTTTGTGAAGGGATACTTTAGACTTCGATTCACAGGCATTTAAAAATCAATCTTTTTGAGAAACTTCGCCATTTCTAGTAGCAAATGCGAGTTTATAGGTAGGTATCGACACAAAGTAAAAATTAAATTTTTTGCGAATTTCTGAGGTCAGAAATTTTCATAAACGCTACATGAGGTTTACTTGAATAAAGTAAAAAATTACGAGTCCAAAGTATATTAAAGATCTCTGCAAATCACACATTTTCAATATTCAGACTCCAGAAGGATTTTATTAACAATTATGTTCCTAGTAGTAAAACCTGCCCATATTTTACTGCTAAAAAATCAAGAAATTTCAAATTTGATCCTTTTAGAATTTCCCCTTACTTTTTATTAAATCAGTTTATTAAATATGGAACAACTATTATAACAATATTTGTGATTTGCTATCAAAATTACATTTCTCAAATATGACTCACATATAACTATTTGCAGAGTTAACGATTTTATAAAAATGAAAATATAATGGCTTATATAAATAAAAAATGAATATGCAAACTTGTAACTCACATACTTTCAAATGTTTACAATATTGCTTACCATTTAGTCTAGCCGAAATAGCAGCGTCAGTTTGAAAGGTATCCCTAGTGGGGTAATCCAGATCTACATCTTTAGCTTCCATATCGAGAATATCACATGCCTTAAAAATGAGTTTTTCTACGCAGGAATCTGCCTGCAACGTGGGGTTTGGGCCGTCAGGATTTTCAACTTTAACAGCCACTTCCAATACTACGTCGAAATTGCTGGAGAATGTCTTAAAAATTCCTGAAAACAAATAGTTAAATAATTAATCAAAAACTGATAAGTATTTTATCAAACTTTGAATGTATAGATATTTTTTTAAAATGGCCTTATCAGGTTAATAAATTTGTTTTGAAACATTTGATCAAGTACATATCTAAATTTTATGTGGGTTTAATCAATTTTCATTTTACTAACTTATTGCAGACGCCTCTTTGAATTTGTTATCAGTTTATTGAAGTGCTCTAAAATATACAACATATTTTTAGAGTTTCTACAAAATATTTTTGCCTCTACCACTCGTAAGACTACAACATACCTGTTATCCGATACAACTTGCGCGGTACCTATTGTACGTTGATGGTACTAAGTCAGAAACCTTAGCATAAGTACCAACAACACCTAAACAATGTTTGAATTGAAATACTTCAAGGAGTGCGAGTGTGAAAGCATAGAACGAACAAACATTTTAGTTTTATATTAAAGATTAATTAAAGTTTAATTTTCTTGTCCATGTTCACACTGCTTAAAAACTGCAGTAAATATTATTTTAGAAGACCAAACTACTAAACTTCTACCTAGAAGAATGTTGGCTACTTTGAAAATTTTAAGAGTTGGTACACACGATAAATGACAAAAACTTCTTCAGAAATGAATTTTGGCTCTTTAATATTAAAGAAAACATGAAAAATTAAAGTGAAATACAACCTCTCAATTTAATACAAATTTAATACTAGTTTGTTTGTATAGCATTACACATTTGAGGCATAATCGTGACGTAAAATGAAGTCGGTTAACAAAAGTGAATATGTCAGATATACATTTTTTGAACATGCAGAAAAACAACCAAACAATCAAATGCAGAGTTTTCTTCTTCTTGCAGTTCCGTCTTCTTTCGGAAGTTGGAAACCCTCATTGCAATTTTTACCTTGCTAACCATACCTCTAAACAATGTTTTCGAACTGCAATTATACCACTCCTTCAGATTACACGTCCTACAGTTCTGTTTTTTCCTTTGATATCATCTTGTATAATAAGGCTCAGTAACTCATATTTTTCCCCACTCATCACATGACCGAGATATTCGAAATCTTTTCCAATTCGCAAAAGTACATCTGTATTAGTTACTCATTGCGTCCATGACATTTTCACATTCTTCTGCAGCACCACATCTCGAATGCTTTCAATGTTTTTGATGTTTGTCTTTTTTAAAGTCCATGCCTCCATACCGAACAGTGTGGAGACCCTAACCGATATCTCGGCAGCAAAGAATTCTTTTCAACTTGACAAACACCTGTCGCTCTATTTCTATTCTGCCTGTGGTTGGTTCATTTGTTTCGGTGATCCGTGCTCCCAGATATTTGTGTGACTTTTTCAATATGTGCAAAAAGTCTAAAACGATTTCTATATCAGTCTATGTTTACCATTTTTTACCAGTATAAAAAGTCGATGAATATGAATATAGAATATTTTTCCCAGATTTTACTTGCATTATTCTTTCATCTGAAGGCTAACTTAACAAATCATATAATATTAAATATATTGAGAAATAAAAATTGTGATTATCTTCTAAATGTTATTTGTGGCATATTCTTGATTATTTTTATGTGTTCTTGGGAAATAACGCCCCAATCGAAACAAAAATCTGTATATTCAAGGAAAAACCAAACGTTTCCAGGTCTATTCTGACCTCAATGGCTTTAAACATGTATTGAAAATATAAAATGTAAAATGAAAGTTTGATATATGACATTTTATATTTTCAATACATGTTTAAAGCCATTAAAAACGAGGTCAGAATGGACTTGGAAACTTTTAGTTCCTTAAATATAAAGATTTTTGAACACATAAAAATAATATAAATTGTGGTTTTAAAATTTTCAAATACAAAATTAACAAGATGAATTTCCTTAATTAAGAATTATCAACAACTTTTGAGACTGAAGATCTTAAATTCAGGAAGTAAATAAATATCTTGTACGACTTTCGCTTATATCTTGTTCAAATTTGCTTAAATGAATGGAACAGTTAGCAATGAATAGTGCTCCTAGCAAAAATGAGACGGTAACCGATTTTTGATTTGAATTTGCTCTGGAAACACATATGCTCGGCAAGTTGTATTTAGGTTATTTTACAAAATCTACTAAAATTTTCACCTACTGAGTACCTGACCCTTTACTTTGTCACAAATTACAGGTATGATGAAAGTTGTCAGGTTCTATGTAACCTGATTTTGTTCTAATTTTATCACTGCTAAAAAGAAAAAATGGGTCAGAAATAGCCATTTTTGACATTTTGAAATTCACTTGTCCACGAAATAATCCCCAAACAAGCTTTAATATCCCTTGATGGCTATTTAGGAAATAGATGTCTTATAATTCAAATCATAAAGAGCATATGGATAGGTCCGGTATTAAGCGCCATGGTCGAGTCATTCATTAAGGATATTTCATATTATTACGAATTTTCGGTGTGTTCTAAACCAACTAATTACTCCAGAAGATAATCAACACTATTTCTTCGATGACTTAGGTATTACATATTTACTGAACTCCACTGCTGCTGTCCGGCCGCATATATATCTTATCGCATTCATTCTCGAATGTTTCCATTAGTAATCTTGTCCTAAAGAAAAACTAACCTTTTTTCGGTACTTTTTCACAATAAATCGTGCGTTCATGAAATTGTTATCGTAGATTTTTTTTTATTTCGGATAGATGGTTTTTGTTATAGATGATTCATTTCGAGAAGGAGTAAAAATTAAACTTATTATTATAATTAATTTTGGTACAAAATTCCTTACTATTTTATTAAAATAATAGAAAACTAACACATCGAACATGATTCTCAGTACACACTTTTTTTGAACAAAATTTGGAGTATTATCAAAAATTACATTAACATCTCTACCTATATTGCACTAGTTAATTTGATCTTGTTTATATCTTCAGTCACGTTTCCCATTATCTGTGAGTGGGACAATAAATAATACCCAAGAACTGAAATGTTATGAAAAGGTGGTCTTAGAAAAGGTTTCTAAAATCTTTAAAACCATGTATCATACACATTTCATTATTTCATAAAAACATAACAGTACAATGAAGGAAGTTGTTGAACCTCTGGTGTTCATATGAATAATTCAAAGTATTAGCTATATCTAAACTTCAATCATTTAAATTCCACTATTTTTACTTCTAAATGCAAAATGAAAATTTCTCCACGTGTTGTTATGTGCTTACTTTTAGAGATTTTACAAACCTTTTCTATTCAGAACCTTTCATCAGTTATAATAACAATAAAGTATTGAATTTTACATGAAATTATATACATTTTGTGTTTAAATAACTAAACCAAAATCATTACCATATGACTTCTTCACAAAAATCCTTTAGATAAATTGGGGTTGGTCTTGACCAGGTAAAAAAGTCCTTGACTAGACAAATATTCCAAATTAATTTTTATGAATAGAATAAACACTAGTTCTTGATTAGTAAAACACTGAAATTTCTCTAAAAACTTTGTACTTATGAGACAGCAACTCTAGGACTTCTGGACTGAACTAAGTACTAAAATCACTTATAGAGCATATTTCACTTCTTTTAGCGTCTATTATCTAAATAGCCTACATCTTTTGACACTTTTATATATCTTAAAGAATTTTGAACATCTAAACACAGAAAAATGCTTTAACTTTACAAATCACTTCCAGAGCATCTAATTCAATTTTTTTAATCACCAAACTTAAAGGTTTTCCTAGGTTCATAAACTTAAAAATTAACAAAGTCAGAACTATTTACAGATGTGACTGTCTCGCCAATTTTACAGGAAATAGCAGACATTATAGTAGTTTAAAATGTTGATTCATAGCACTAAACCCAAAAGAAATGGAAGTGCAACAAGAGAACAGTGACAGTTGAAGAAACCAGCACTCCCCACTCCCCTCCCAATCAATATATAATAGAAAAGGGACAACAGTTGATGAAGAATTTCTCAAAAAAAAAATGGTGATCATACTTGTGAATTTGCATTAGTTATCAAGACGAAAAGACATGTGAAATGTGCCGGATCACACTGTGCACCATACTGCAACATAGCAAGGCAAGCGCCAGAAAAATACAATGGCTCAATAGACTATAAGACCAGGAGAACCCATCAATGAGGTTTTAAAAAAGTTCTATAGTTTAATTATAAAGTAAATAGAAAAGTGAAAACCCAAGAAAGGAGGTAAATGATTTTTCTCGCATACAGACCCTTACCAATACAAAACATTGATTGTGAAAGCTGTTACTTTATCATAATCAATCATGATTAACTGAAATGAATTTCTTTGTTTTCTATCACTAACACATTATGCCCAAATGTATACTCACTGAGAAAGAAATCGCAACACCCAGAAGATGTTGAAATTTAATATTGTAAAACACAGATGCTATACCTAGTAAGGAGATTAGAATGTGGTAAAGTTTTGTCAATGTTTTCCCATGTAAACTTGTTTTTATCAATTAATATACCTAGTAGTTTTTTTTCATCGTTTTTTTAATTTACAACAACAAAAAACTGATGGAATCCAAAATTGATGCTTAGTAAGGTTTACGGGAGGCGGGATTTTCATTTCGAGAAATCCCTAACTGCACAGAAATCCAACTACTGTTATAAGATGTTGTAAGCTTGGTGATAATACCCAAAATCGGAGAAGAGTAGACACCAGACGTCGAAGGGACACAAATGAACTTCACGATCGACGTCTAAGACTTATAGCCTTAGAGACGGATTTTCGGCCATCTTGTAAATGTCCGAACTGTTTAGCGCCGTACAAGGTTTTTTGGACTGCAGCATTACTGACCACATCTTGTGCTACATCTGACCGCAGAGGATCGACAATGGTACAGAGAACTTTGGAATGTGGAATGACCTCAAGTAATCTTCTCTGATAGATCTCAATTCTGCTTGGGTGGACATGATGGCTGAAGAAGACGCCGAGGGAAAAGACCGTACCTCCATTTGATGTGTATCAAAATTATTAAACAAGGCTGGGAATAGTTAATCAATTTAAAAGGAGAATATCTCAAAGAAAATGATCTCTCCCAATTTTGTGTGTTTTCTTTGTTGGGTCTGATACTTCTGGGAACAATTTCATAAAAATTAAATGGCAGTTACTATTTGTAATAATAACAGGTGTAGTATCATAATTTTATTATTAAAATGAACAAAAATTGGTAATTGTATTAAAACATGCCAAGATCCAAAGTAGAGCTAGTATCTTTTGAATTTCTTTAACAAACATCATTTGAGATATTCACATATTAACAAGTTATGTCCCAGGGCATTAAAAGAAAACTTCACAAAAATATGTACTTTTTTATAAAAAAATATGGTACACACAGTCCATACTAAAATTTTTTAGTCATTGGTGTTATCCTGGACCATATACAATATTATGTCAAATCAAAATCATATAATTCTTTATCATTAAAAATTCTTACAGAAAAATTAGTTTTTCAGAGACAACCTAAGGTTAAAAAGCATATTATGCTCATAAAACTATTATATATGCTGATTCTAATATCATATTCAGAACTTTTTCTGAGTCATCATACTGCTCACCATCATCTTTTGCCAGTATATCTATTCTTCATCTGACAATAGATTTGGTACATCTCTTTGTGACATTTTTCAGTTCACCCCAATTGGTATTTTTATTTGCCATAGACTGAATGATTCTAATAATCCCTAAGAAAGCTTGATAACCATCACAGTGGTTTGATGTTGACATACATTTTGGCCATATCAGGTATGTATGGTCTGTGACAAAAACAGTGTAGTGTACAAAATGGTACACCTAGGGCTTAACAAGTTAAAACTGTCTTAAAAATGCAACAATAAACAAAGTAGTAAATTCTGTGTTATCTGATATTAGTAAAATGTTGAACCATATTTAAAACAAAATTTTTAACAGTATTGATGGTTCCAAATATTTCTAAGAGTACATAACAAAACATTAAAGGTTAGCAAAAGGCCTGAATCGTTTTAAAGAATTTTAATTTCTACTTTCAGGTTCTCAAGATTATAAATAGATGAACATTCTCTAGGCAAGCAGTATGCAGTGGTTTTACATAATCCAGCAGATGAGAGTTAATTTTTTGGTGCCTGCAATAAAGTGAAACATATCTCTAAGGGAGTAAATCCCTACAGCAAGAAGACATCATCTTCTTGGAGGGGGTTGAGACTTAAGGTTAGTTCCCCTGGACATAGAAAATATAGCTTTAACTGAAAATATTTACCAGATAATAAAAGGTAGAAATCACAAATTTCCATAAAAAGTGTACTTGAATTTAAGTACAGGGAGAGTATAACAGAACTAAAGAAATACAAATCTAGCAGACCATAATGAATGGGGAATAGAAAATAAAATGACCTGAAAAATAAATTTTATAGTTTCCTAAGAGACAAGAGCAACAGCTGAAAAGTTGCTATTTTCAACCTTGACAAGTACCAGAATACAACAATGTTGGGACCAATATACTATAATAGTGCCAACATATGCACAAACAAATGACTTTTGTAATGATAATAAAGAATGAATTCAAAAGGCAGTCACAGTTGAAAATGGCAGGTGAAATATAGATGTGAATACTCTTAGGAACTGGACTTCTACATACTATGCTGTATGCTGATGACCAAGAACAGACAACTAGCCACAGAGATCCAACAAACATGATAATAAAAGGTATGTCAGTATTGTAGTGATTGAAGTCTAAATGGGGGGTCAACAGACAAAATAGACAATAACAATACAGTACCATATAACACATGGTTGAATATAAAAATTGTATTAGTTTATGTAGAAAAAAAAACTAGCTTCATAGGTAGCCATCAATAAGGCACTGGATATCATTATTTCCTTGAACTATTTTCACTGATTGAAAATTATTAAATAGTAAATTAAATATAAGGTTTTATTGAAGAGTTCACTATTTAACACTTAACTAGAAGTCAGTAACAATCAGGTATTTAAACTCATTGAAAAAATTAATAATTTTAACATAAAAAGTGTGATCATTAAAACATTCATGATAAGTTTTTGCTATAAACTTTTGAAGACAGCAATGACAATTTCATGTTTACCTGTTGTTATCTTGCCAACCCCAGATATTTGAAAAACATAAAAAATATTCTATATAACCAACCTTAAAGTAATAAAAGTTGTATTTTATTGCAAAATTCTGTGAGTAATAAAAAAATCTGTCTATGTGATTGGAAAACTACTTTGATTTTTTAAACTGATTTCATCATTATACACACAAACAATTTTTTTTAGTATCTTTCAGCCACAAAGTACAGTTTATTATATGTAAACTCAGTTAATCAAAGACATGCTTAGGGAAAAAAATAATTACAAAAAGTGCATGATGAAAATAGTTACAATCATAAACATTGCAATACATTTTGGACCATAAAACTGGTAGTAAGAGTTAGTATAATTATATAACATGTCTTTGATAACATTAATGATTTCCAACCTAAATGGTTGTAACTATGAATTCTGAGAAATTATATCATGTAATATTTTTATAGCTATTTAACTTTGTTGAATTTACCTTAAAAATGTGTTAATTAATTATGCATTACTTAGTGAAATATTTGTAATGAATCTTGAATTATTTTATTTCCAGATAATAATTCAGTTGCCAATTACAATTGCTCAAGTGTTCTTTATTACAACAGTTTCTTGGAAAACTGGTAAAATTGTTACTCAAATAAAATACTCTTTAAACATATAAAAAAGGATACAAAGTAAATTTGTATTTTTTAAACACATAATTATGTTAGAAATGTCTCTTTAAAAATTAACTGAAGGCCATTCCATGAGAATATTAATTACTAGGCATTTTTTATTATATTCAGTTTCAAGGTCCAGCAATTTCATATAGGTTTTATAAAATACCAATTCATTAGGAAATTAAGGTTATAGTATTTGACATTTTGACAAGTACATTTGAATCGAAATTAAATTTTTATGTTACCTTCCCAAACTGAACCTGAAGCTGTCTTGATACGAACTATATTACCAACTTGGCTTGTTGCTGCATGCATGAAATGGGCATTATTGTACACTCCTTCTGGTACAACCGACCTATTGCCAATGTTACTTCTTTGAGTCCTGGAAAACATTATAAGTAAAATGCAGCCTGAATACAAAAACATGTCAATACATTTTTTTCTGGAAGATTCTTAATTTAAATTCATATAATGCCATCTTCCATATTTCTTAGTGAAACTTCAAATATCAGAAAAATATCAAACACCATCAAAAGATGTTTGTTGAAGATGTTCATGGTTATTATTGGGATAGCTGGTAATTGTTACACAAATCCAATGGACATTTGTTTAAAAACATTTTAGTGGTTTGTTTTGTTTCAAAATACTGTTTCTACTAACCTTACAGGGCCTCCACGATTTTTCCTTTTGTTGTTCATGTCACCGCTACCGTAATGGCCGGTATCTCTATTTCTCGTAGGCACCGGAATTTTGATAAATTTTCTATAAACACTTTATGAAAAAAATACAAGGTTTACGAAAAACCTTTGAAAATTGTCAGTATAATCCTCCAACAAAGATTTCACTAAATACAAAATGGCCTAGTGACGTAACCGTAGAATACGTTTTTCTTCTGTTTAAACGATCACATTCGAGTGATTTTTGTAATATCACATTCAGACAAACACGAAGTGTCTGATTCTGTCGTTTTACACGTGTTGATGGTTTAAAAAATTGATATATTTTGGATAACAAACAAATGTATAACTCGCATTTGCGGGTAATGTTAATGTCCGTCAAAGACTGACAATCGTAGCACGCATGCGCTTGCTTCTGTCGCTGCACTTCGTTGCATTTGTTTTGTGGCGCCAAATACAAGACGATTTAAATAATCGATAATGTCAGGCTTGCGTGTACAACCATTAAAATATTCATATAAATTTTATCAGATACACCAAATCCAACTACCTGTTGTTTCGACTAATTACAACGCTCCAAATTGCAAATCAAGGTAAGATGTTCTTAATTTTTGTAAAATAAGTGAGTGCGCATGTACTGCTGTACACGCGGTTAAAACAAAATTCGGCATTAAGGAGTTCTCCTAGTCATTCTCCATATTGTTTTCATATTTAGTAGAAAAAGTGCCTTCTCTGTTTATATGGCTGTTTGAATTACATCTGTTTTATATAATTTTTTGGTTTTGCCTCTAATACTGTTATTTTATATAAAAAAATGGCAAAGGGAAAAGTATTTTGACACATACTTTTACACAGTAGGGCGTCATTAAATCTGCACTGCATGTTTCGTTTCTATTCTGGGCCATCATCAATTATTTTTTTGTAAATACTGACCTGTACTTTTTGTCACAATATCGATAAAGAATCAAAAATCAATACATTAGTATGTCAAATGTTAAGTTTTATTCAACGTGTTTTGTGTGAAAAATATTCAGAGTAAAAAATTGTAGTACGGTGTTGCTTATAGCCCAAATAGTCCAATTATTATTTTTGTCATGGCAAGAAAACATATTAAACATATTGTAATGTTTTTATTTACACGTCGGGTTCAGTTCAGTTCTTGGATTTAGGTATTTAAAAACAGAGTCCAACTCACTATAATTTATTTCCCCTAGTTTAATTTATATTCACAGAACTATTTACAATTTATCTTTAACACCTGATCTTTAGGTACTATAACAGGCGTGTATATGCAAAAAGGAACATTGTCCACTTTTTTAAATTGAGTTATTGGTACAGCCATATTATGGATGTAAATATGCATCTTGTAGCAGTACCTCAAAATTTTAAGTATACTGGTTAAGTTGCACATTGTATACTGCGTTTTTCTTCATAAAGGACATTATTCATGCTGCAGTGTACTGCTAAAGGCTGGTACAAGTAATTTATAAGTTTTTCTTTGTCTCTATTATTTTTTAAAAAGTGGATAATGCCCCTTTTGCATCTGCTCGCCTCGTACGGCGAATACAGAATGAATCCCTCCTTCAGCTCTCCATATTTATATATTTCTTCTCGGAATTCTCCTGAAGGTCAAAGAGCGGCCAAAAGATTTCCTTCATGGACTAGAATTTTTCGAGAACTTGATCAAAGCCAGCCGCCGACCTCGATGCGTCAGACGAACAATATTTGGGATTTCCCGAAATATCGGACGAATTCCCATTACATTACCCCCTCCTTAAGAGCGTTTCGTCCCGGAATGTCCCAGAATCCTTCCTGGTGTAGCGATATTTGCAGGACTTTTCATTTCGACAACGGAAAGTTTGGTGGAAGTAACAGTCAACGGTCTTCGAATCTGGGCTGCGAAAATTGAGACAGCATATAAGGATGTGGATGCCACTGAATCGAAAGATAGTTTCCATCTTACTTGTTACCCTCCAATTCAGTCCATCCGACCCATAGACTATCTTTGGGGGCGCCAATTTCATCAGGTTCTTCTCCTTCATCACAGTCCTCAATTTTACCAGAGTCTTCCAAAGATCGTTATAGTTAGCTTGCCTTGCGAGAATGTTTTCGTTACCAAATAGAAGATATCTTTGGTACCCACTGGTTGTTTATCTTCTCCCACTGGATCTTGCTCCCTTACCTTCTGGAACTGGCCGTACTTCTTGGCAAACACCTTGGCTATTCCTTTGGACATCCGGAGATCTCGAGCTACACCATGAGCCATGGCATATTCTATGGCCATCTCAAACAGGTCTCGGGGTTCCTCTCTGGTCACTTCGTGCTACACTTTCTGCCCATCCGAGTACAGTGCCATAAACTGTTCGAAGGTCATGTCTTCATCAGGTGGTTGGATGCTGCGGACTTGGGCTTGATCAACTTCGCCGTCATGACTTCCGGCACAAGGGGCTAACCTATTGAATTGTACCACTTTGGGTTTTCCTCGAGGTAGCTTCCCTATTCTGTAGACATCGTTAATTCTCTTTACAATTTGGTAAGACCCCTCCCAAGATCTCTGTAGATTGGGCGAATATCCACGACGACGTTGCGGGTTGTATAATCAAACGAGATCATTACCTTGGAATTTTCGCCTTCGGCTTTGATGTCAAATGCTTTCTTTATACAGCCACTGGCATTCTAGATATTTAACCGGACTCGCTGATGAATGTCGTTTATCCTTTGACGTAACTGGCTGACATAGTTTTCACTTGTGGTCTCTTCTACTGGAGGACATCCAAACTTCAGATTGCATGGTAGCCTTAATTCAAGTCTCAGTCTGGCCCATTGACTTGTGTACAGACGAACGATATGCCATTAGAAACAAGAGCATATACTGGTTCCAGTCTCTTTAGTGGTCAGAGACTACCTTTGACAATGGCGGTTAATGGTCCTATTCATCCGTTCTACCATTCTATCGGATTGCGGGTTTAATGCTGAAAGTCCGTGTTTTATTGATCTTCTGAAGTTTGCAGACGTCTTGGAAAAGAGTAGTTCGAAATTTCTACCTTGGTCTGAGTGCAACTCTAAGGGAACGCCAAAACTGCTTATCTATTCCTTGACAAGGGCATGAGCAATGGTCAAGGCTTCTTGATTCGGTAATGAATAAACTTCTGCCCATTTACTAAAATAGACCATCACTACCACAATGTACTTATTTCCGGAGTCCGATTCAAGAAATGGACCGGCAACATCAATGGCTACTCTCTCGAATGGACTGCCCACGTTATTATTTACTGCACAAACCGTACATTTCCGGCATCAGTTTCCCTAATAGAAGCGTTCTCTTAACTTCCCCAGAGTTTTCGTCACTCCTAGATGTCCTCCGGTTGTACCGTCATCTAGTTCTCGCAAAACCTCCGGTTTCCTAATTTCTGGGGATTACAATTCTGTTCTTGCCTTCTGGAGTTTCCAGCACGCGCTTCAGAAGTCCGTTCTTCAGGATGAGGGAGTTCCTCTGAGCCAAGTAAAACTTTATGGTGGGTGAGAAACGGGAAATCTCCTGTCAGAGAGGTTTGCGGTCTTCTTCATTTCACCGGATAACCTTTTTTAACTCAGGATCTAATCTCTGGTCTGTTCGGATCTCCTCAGATTTCCAATGGTAATCTACGGCGATAGTTGGTTGGTCTTGGTCTTTTGGATAAGAAATAAGCGATATATTGACGAGGAAGATGTATTGACAGAGGCTTTATAATTTCCGTCATCTTCTAATTCTCCTTCTCTGCCCTTGCCTTTACAGGTATTTTTCGCAGCCTCGAATTCCAGAGCTCGAGCCAGTGCATCCACTAATTGAGTCGGTCGAACTAGTATCAATGCTTGTCTGGCTTCCTGATCCAGAAGTCCTTTCCAAAACGCTTGGACTGCTAACCTTTGTATAACATTTTTGTGGTGTGACTGTATAGGCCAGGCGAACCAAACGGACAATATCAGTTTCAAACTCTTATAGGGATTCATTTGGTGTCTGGTGGCGATTTTTCAATTGGGAATGATAAACGTGCTCCAAATGAATCTGCCCATACTCAGTTCTAAATGTTTGACCAGTTGTTCGTAGTCTTCTTGCTCAGAGGTATTCAAGGTTGCAAAATTTCTGTAGGGTTAATACTACTGCGTTTTCTTCTGAAGACCATCCATTTAGGCAGCCTCGAATTGTCGCCGATAATTAGTCCATGACGATTTCCCATTTCATTTTGTGTCTTGTTCCCTCGAGGCTAATTTTCGATTCCACCACTTTCGGAGTGTTTCTGCCTTCAGTCTTTGATGGAGTGTTTCCGCTTTGTGTTGTGATCTGTTTTTTATTTTGCTCATCTCGCCCTCCATTATCTGTTTTAGCTCTTCAATCTGCGTTTCATTTTTGTCGGCCGTCTGCCTCAGCTGTTAGATTTAAGCTTCGTTCTCGACGATTTTCTCTTCCAGCATTTCTGAAGTTTTCTGTACCATATTTTTCAAAATTGTCTTCTAATGATTTAGAATTTTCCAGTAGTTGGGCTTCTAAGGATTCTTTCAAGGTTTTAGAGTTTTCTAGTAATTTGTCTTCTAGGGTTTTCGAATTTTCGTGTAATGTTTTAGCTTATCTTCTAACGACTTAGAATTTTCTAGCAATTTATCTTGTAGGGCTTTAGCATTTTCTACTAGTGTTCCTACTAACGCCTCTTTCAAGTTTCAAAATTTCAAATAAGCATCGGGATCGTTAACATCATTTATTAGTGCATCTCGTAGTGGTTGTATTAATTCACTTTTCTTCCCACTAATTTTTAAATCCCTTTTCTCAAGTTCTTTTTTTAAACGATCACTTTTAATTGGTCCAAACTCACCCCTTTAAACATTTTCAATCCATTTATTTTCCACTTCTAAAGTGTTTTTATTTACACTTCGGGTTCAGTTTAGTTATTGGATTTATTTAAGAACATAGTCCAACTATTTACAATTTATCTTGAACACTTGATCTTTATTATACGGAAATCGAATAAAGAATGAATCCTTCTGTCAGCTTTTCTTATTTATATATTTCTTCTCGGAATTTTCCATAGACTAGAATTCTTCGAGAACTTGATCAAAGCCATCCGCCGCACTCGTTGCGCCAGACGAACAACATTTCGGAATCCCCGAAATATCGGATGAACGCCCATTCCACTAATTATCGTATGAACATTGGTCAAATCTGGAAAAACAAGGATTCCTAATTTAGCAGTGTAAAATTAACTATTGTAAAATGCCTATTCTTTAACTTTGATCGGCCCGATTTGAATTATCTTCTCCATGATAGGGAGCCAGTTGATCCAGTCGAATCTTAACTCCTTCCCGAACAGTACTCTGACCGGAGTCAGACCTGCGCTGTTGTGGACTGCAGACCTATATGCCAATAGCAATAAGGAATATGCTTATCTCAATCACACTGATTGTTGCTAACGATCTGGCATAGGTGTTGTACAATGGTCCTGTTACATCTTAGATAGATTGGAGTCAAACTTCCGCCCTTGTGCCTAATATAACTCCAACGGTATACTAAACCTAGTGAATAGCTATTCCACCAGCAACGTTGCTACCCTGGTTTCTTCCTGACTGGGTATGGCGTATGCCTCAGACTATTTGCTAAAGTAATCTATCGCGAACATAGTGTTTTTGTTACTCCTTTTGGGAGAATGAACCGGCGACATCAATAACAATTCCTTCAAACGGGAAGATCACAATGCACTGTTACATTCTGCCTTTGGGTCAGGGCTTGGGGTCCTTACTGGATGAGCAGACACCAGGCTCTAACGTTCTCGAATAATTTACCTAATAGTATCGTGAGGGAATTTTATTTAGAGACTTTTTTTGATATTAGAATTAGATAAACTGTAGACTAAAGCCTTCGTCACACAGAAAGCGTTATAACGCGACGTTCGGCGTTTTTGTACCGTCGCGTTACGACGTTACGTTTGTATTACTCAAGTTTGCATCATCCCTGCCACACTCACGACGTTATGACGTTGCGTTACCTTCTCTAACGCGACATTAGGCTTTCGGGTTGTCACAAAATACAAAATAACGCGCCTTACTTACCTCTTTTTCAATAAAGATGTGTGAAGAAACAGAAAAATTAATCGAGCACGTGAGAAAGTTTGTTTATTTGTATGATACCTACCATAATTTATATAAAAATATCGTCAAAAAGGCGGAGGCATGGATTGTGATTGCTGAAGAGCTGGGTATTTCAAATTAGTAAAATTTTTATTATTATTACATATCATAACCTTATTAATAAGAAATTGGTTTACGACTTGTGTGAAGAAACAGAAAAATCAGCACATGAGAAAGTTTGTTTATTTGTATGATACCTACCATAATTTATATAAAAATATCGTCAAAAAGGCGGAGGCATGGATTGTGATTGCTGAAGAGCTGGGTATTTCAAATTAGTAAAAATTTTATTATTATTACATATCATAACCTTATTAATAAGAAATTGGTTTACGACTTGTGTTTAGCCAGTCTTTTTCTATGAATTTGATTAGGCGAATTTTCGACTTACCCTAGGAAGCAAATATTAAAAAAATACAGAATATGCTGATTTTATATAATGCGTTTTAACTCAAACAATTATGACCTACTGTAAAAATAATTATTTTAACAGTAAACTTTTCGCGGACTTCAATCGCGGCATTCGTTGATCTTTGATTGGTGGCATTTGTTGATTTGCTTGCATAGGCTCTGTGGCATCATCTTCGCCAAAATTATTGACTAAAAATTCTAGCTGAACATTATTCTTCGTTATAATGTAGTTATGTAAACAGGTAGCAGCTTTAACTATGCTATTTGCATTTGAGGCACCTGATTCTATTGTCTCAAAAACACCGCCATTTCATAGCCAATATACCGAAAGCATTTTCTACGACATGCCGGGCTCGAGTGAGTTGGGCATTGAAACATTTTTTTTTATCGATCACTCTAGGCTTAGGATACGGCCTCATTGGGTACGTTTGAAGTGCGAAGCTTTCATCCCCGATGATGACAGGAGGACTGGGAGTAGTTGTGCCAGGTAGTGACTTTGGAGGGAGAATATTAATAGGGTGTACCGTCTTTTCCTTTAACTACTCAAAGCTAGAAGAAGCACAGCTTCCTCCTCATCTGAACTACTCATTGCTTTCTATTCAGATATGTACTTGCAATAGAAACACACAGGCAGTACTGAATCCTTTCCCAGATAACGCTGTGTGTGTGTCATAGCCATATCGCTGATCGCCGAGGAGAACGCGCGTTCCCTGACCGACGCGTTATAATGCATTCTGTGTGGCAAAGGCTTAACGTGCGAAAAAACAAAAAAAAATGTCAAAAATGAAAGCAATTCCTAGAACCCGATCTTAGCGTCACCTACCGAATCCCCTTGGACACACACACACACACACACACTAAATTTCCCGGGGTGGTTGTTGGTCCACTACCGGGCGCCTCCCCAGGTGGCGGATAGGAGAACGCTCTTCAGCAATGGGGAGTACTGAGGATTTCCTCAGGGCGGACCAAAATCAGATAGGGGAAGGAACCCCGAAAATAAACCATTTATGGATATGGGTGATAAGGTGAACTTAATACCCCAGGTGGGTACCTCTGCAGAGGATAATCCCGCCACCGGTTCCGATCGAGTGAAAGCCTCGGTGGCCGGTGCACGCTCCACGGATTCTGGGGGGAGCGAATTATCACTGGTTCCGTCACATAGTGACAAGAAGAAGAACACTAGTAATGGTACAACATCGACCATTACAACTAGAGCTGGCAGCAAGACACTATCCAGCCAGGTCCTCCAAAAGGCGAATAGTGGAGTTGACGTCCAACAAAGGGCAACAAATGAGAGTGGCGCTCCAAACAAATTAGGAGCAAAGATCGATGAGCTCTTGAAGTTCATTGGGCCTAGGCACAATGTACATCATGAGATCAAGAAACTGGCACACGCCATTAAGTCAGAATATGACAAATATCAGACGTCAACGACGCGGCCACCTCCTGTAGCGAAACCTGCTACAACACAGACATCGCCAGTAAAGGTGTCAAACACTCAGACACAAGGTGGACAGCAAAAGGAGGTCCCAAAAACGGCTGCCTCAAAAGCAGCTAACTCAAAACCGGCTGCATCAACACCGGCGGCCCCAAAGCAGGCGGCTTCAATAAAAGTAGCCTCTGTAGCAAGGACCTCGCCACCGAAGGTCCCGCCTTCAGTAGCCTCATCAAGTAAGGCACCACCACTTAAAACGCTTAAACCGGTGCTAGCTACCAAGCTAAAGCCCGGTAAGGAAGGTCGCCAGAACATCGGGCAAACTACCCAGGGAACAACAAGTAGGGTGGTCAATTCAGAAGCGGAGAGAAACAATGGATTAAAATCCAAGTTTAAACCGCAGACCAAAAACCAATCTGCAAACCAGTCGACTGACTGGCAAGTGGTAAAGAGGAAAAAGGCCCCGAGGACCAATAAGCAAAAACCAGCGCCACATTGTACGCTGCTTATAAAGAAAGGCGAGAAGAGCTCCCATGCAGATATCTTGCGAGGTCTCAAGAATGATCCCACCTTGCAGGATATAGGCAAAAAAGTCAATAAGATCCGACGAACAGCTAAGGGAGATCTACTTTTGTTATTCGCCAAGGCAGACGCTCAGGAGATGGAGCGCTATTGTAACGCCATCAAGAATAAGCTCCCAAGCGGGGCCACTGTACAATCTCGAATACCGCAAATCGAGATTGAAATTAAAGACTTGGACGAGATCAGTACCAAGGAAGACGTAGTAAACCTGCTCAAAGATAATATCGACGGCCTGGCAGAGATCACTGAGGAGGCAGTGAAATCACTTCGACGGGCATATAGATCAACACAAACGGCAGTTGTTTGTCTCCCAGAGGTCCAGGCCAAGAAAGCCATCGCACTTGGAAAGTTGAAACTTGCGTGGGGCACAGTACGTGTTCGCGAGAGGATCAGCCTTCGACGGTGCTTCAAATGCTGGCACTTTGGGCACAACGCCCAGGCGTGCAGAGGCAAGACTGACCGAAGCAGTTGTTGTCACAGATGCGGAGGCGCTGGTCACAATGCCTCGGCTTGTCAACAACCTGCCAAGTGCTTACTCTGCAAAGAGAAAGATAATAGGTCAGACTGCCGGCACGTTGCGGGTAGTTGGAAATGTCCGATCTACCAACAGGCGATGAGAGCAGCACAAGCCCGTAAATGAAAGTACTGCAACTCAACCTCAACCATTGCGAAGCAGCCCAAGACCTACTGGTACAGCGGGTGCGGGAATTGGATTGCGACGTAGCCATAATCTGCGAGCAGTACAAAAACTTCGACACCCTGTCCTGGGTAAATGACACAACGGACAGAGCAGCGATATGGGCTTGCGGTAAACTTCCGTTCCAACAACTCCCAAATACCCCCGAACCATGGCTTGTGAGAGCCAAAGTGGGAGGGGTTCACTTCTATAGCTGCTATGCACCTCCTAGTGCACAGCTCGAGGAGTTCGAGTTATTCTTGGACACCTTGGCGGAGGATGTACGGAAGCGTGAATCGGTCGCCATCGCAGGAGATTTCAACGCCTGGGCAATTGACTTGGGATGGCGGGAAACGAGCGCGAGAGGACGAGCTCTCCTTGAGACCATGTCTTCGCTCAACCTGGTACTCCTCAACACAGGAGACGTAAGCACATATCGCAAAGGCACAGCCAGCTCCATTATCGATGTGACATTCGTTAGCAGCAACCTAGTTAAAGGGGGCTGTGAGTGGCGGGTCGATGAGGAGTTTACTAATAGCGACCACCAAGCTATTATTTGGGAAATCAACACCACTCCCAAACGAAGATTGTGTGTCAGTCGTGCGAGGTCACAGCCAGTCGGTTGGAACAAAAATGCTTTCGATGCTGATTCATTCGCCTTGGTTATGGAGCAGGAACCATTGTCAATAGCAACAAGCGCAGAAGCCACTGCCAAAGAGGTAATGACAAGCGTTCTCAAGTGCTGCGATGCTTCCATGCCAAGGAGACGGCAGAACAACAGCCGCCCACCAGTTTACTGGTGGAACGACACGATCTCACAACACCGACGAGAGTGTCTCAAAGCACGAAGGCTGCATCAACGAGCACGGAGACGCGACAGGTTCACAACAGTAGAACTAAGGCTCGACTATGAGATCAAAAGACAACAACTACGAAGAGCCATTCTCTCAAGCAAGAGATCCTACTGGAAGGAGTTGTGTGACGAAGTTGACCAAGATCCATGGGGAAAACCGTATAAAATCGTGATGCATAAAATCAAGGCCACCCCCATGACATCAACGAACTGCCCCGAATCATTGCACCGCATTGTCACTCACTTGTTTCCTGCGAAGCCTGAGCTACCCGCTTATCCTTCGTGGCAGGTGAGGGACGAAGATATACCATCAGTGACTATGAATGAGCTGATGGGCGCGTGCAACCGGCTCCAAAACGGTAAGGCTCCCGGTCCAGATGGCATACCTAACATCGCGCTAAAATGCGCCATAGCCAATAGGCCTGACATGTTTCTACACATGTATGAGACCTGCCTAAAGCAGGGGGTTTTCCCGACTAAGTGGAAAAAGCAGAGGCTTGTGCTCCTACCTAAAGGGGGAAAGAAACCTCCAGACGAACCGTCATCATATCGTACCCTCTGTATGTTGGACTCTGCGGGAAAACTCCTTGAAAGAATAATAGCAGATAGGCTGGAGCCCTACGTTGAGCCGAAACTTTCCACCAACCAATTCGGGTTCAGAAAGGGGAGATCAACCATCGATGCCGTGACACTCGTTACCACCATCGCCAGAGAGGCTATCTCGGGAAAGAGATGGAGAAGAGGTGGAAAAAAGTACTGTCTAATAGCCACCCTGGATATCAAGAACGCCTTTAACTCGGCCCGCTGGGACCGCATTTTGGAGGCTCTTGCCAGGATGGAAGTTCCGCAGTACTTGCGCAGAATGGTTTCAGGGTATTTCAAGGACCGCATCTTGTTGTACCAAACTGAAAATGGGGAAGTAGACTATAAGATCACAGGAGGTGTACCTCAGGGCTCTGTTCTTGGCCCCCTCTTATGGAACGTAATGTACAACGACCTGCTCCTGCTCGGTCTGCCTGAGGGCGTCAGGCTAGTGGCATTCGCCGATGATGTGGCATTGATCATAGTGCGCAAGCACATAGAGGAGATACAAACAACCTTCTCATTCGCTATAGCCACAATTCAGCATTGGATGCTCGCAGCGGACTTGAGTTTAGCAGAACAAAAGACCGAAACACTTCTTGTTAGCAGTCGAAAGGCAAGGGAAACCATCACCCTCAAAATAGGCGACACCTACATACAGTCGCAGCCCTTCATCAGCTATTTGGGGGTGCTCCTGGACACACGGCTCAACTTCAAAGAGCACATAACCGCGGCCAGCAAGAAAGCAGCTGGGGTACAGGGGGCATTATCTAGAATAATGCCGAATGTCGGAGGCCCTAGACAGATAAGAAGACAGCTACTGGCAACAGTAACTACTTCTGTTTTGTTGTACGGGGCACCGGTATGGGAGAAATCGCTCGAGCTACCATCGTACCGCCGGAAAATGAAATCAGTCCAGCGGCTCTCAGCGATTCGAGTGGCATCATCCTACCGCACTGTGTCTTACGAGGCGGTGAGTGTGATTGCCTCTACCCTGCCAATCGACATCCTGGCTGCAGAAAGGGGACGGCTTTATCGCAGGAAGTTAGAAAAAGACCAGCCGACAGGAAACAGCGATGAAAGAGCCATGAGTCTAGGGCAATGGCAGGAGAGGTGGGACAGCTCTACTAAAGGCCGGTGGACATATCGATTGATACCTAACATCAGTCGTTGGGTCAACCGCCAGCATGGGGAGGTTGGGTTCTACATCACTCAACTCCTGACTGGACATGGATGCTTTCGAGCATACCTGCACAGGTTCAGGAGGGCAAACTCCCCAAACTGCCCACACTGTACGGACGTGATAGAGGACGCGGAACACGTGTTCTTCTCCTGCCCCCGGTTTCAGGATCAACGTGCTGAAGTGGAGAGGATTCTGGAGACTAATATCGCCCCAGAACAATTAGTAGAAGCCATGCTGAAGGGCCCCCAAGCCTGGAACTTGGTATCAGATTACGCGGAGACTATCCTCAAAGAACTCCGCGATACGTTCGAGGAGTAGGCTTTAGAAGCTTTCAATGGAAGGGCAGTAAACATCTGCAATGAACCACCCTTGCGAAGTAGTATTGAGTAAGAGTGCCGCAAGGGACCATGGTTGTAGGAGAAAGAGGTTAGGGTTTTAGCGGGTATACGGTATACTGGTTTCAATGCAACGATCTACTCTTGCTTTGAAGTCATTGCATCGGGAGTCCCGCACGACGGCCAGCACGTGCTAGCTAAGTACGCAATGTATTTCCCCCCTCTTCGGATAAAAAAAAACACACTAAATTTCATCAAAATCGGTCCAGCCGCTTAGGATTGTATAAAGGACATACAGACAAACATTCTCATTTATATATTAGATTAAATGTCTGCCCAGTTTGGGCAAAATGGTAATATACCGTTGTCATTGCAATTCTGTCTAATATAATACAATTTAAATTGTCCTAATCAGTTAAACAGTTTTCCACTAATCACTGATTACCTACACACACAAAAAACATATGCACAGATTTTTGGAAATGGGTTAAATAAAAGGGCTTCTTGCTTAAAATAAAAAAAATGCTGATCGTGTTTATTCGGGCGTTGGCAATAACGATTAACTGTTTCTTGAGACCCCTTAAAAATGGAGAGCTGTCACATAAAGTAAAAAATTGTAAAATGTCTCATGGACTTATCTTTAGGACATTAAGGAAAATTTGAAGCCCATTAATTAGCACTAACGATTCTGTTCTTGTTATGAAACGATTTTCGAATAATGCAATCCACAAAAATAATAAAAAATTATTGCAGACATTTTGTTTTCTGTTAATGAAAATTTGAACGCGTTACTAACGATTGACTGGTGCGGCTGGAGAAAAAGAGACTTGGTTTTGTTTCAGAAAACAACAATATTTGTAAGGGTGGTGCATGATGGGCACTAACGAAAATTCAAATACTTAGTACTAACACATCACTAACTATTCACACAAGAATTTTTTTGACAAATTCTTACTTAAGGTTTTGTAATGGTCCTGAATTTGATTTATGGTAAAAATTGTGCAGAAACTCCAACTTTTTTGTACACTCTTCTATTTGGCGGACATTTTGACAGGAAGTATGGAGTTGCTCAAGAATTAAAATCTACCCTATGCCGATAGGCGCTTTTACCCTGGGAGTAGTTGCCATCTTATCAAAGGGATGGGGATTTTTATATTCAAATTAATCACAGGAATCGATAGAAAAGTTAACACAGCAAAAAATGTTCTGTAAAGTTTTCCCGTCAAGTTATTGCTTATGGAGTTATTCGAGACTGTATATGTTTTCGTCGAAAAAAAAAACGGTTTGTCACAAATAAACTCGAAATATATTTTTTTGTTGCTGTACACTCAATTCATATCGAGTTACAGCTTGTTGCAGGTTTGCTGTTGTTCGTCAAATACAGCCACCCAACCAAGCCAAAAATTTCTAAAGGCATAGGGTATATTTTGATTATTGCTCTATCTACTGCTAAAATATCAGACAAATCGGTGCCTAATAAAAAATTCGGAATCAAAAACCTCCTTAACGTGGGCTATGTTGTAAACTTTTATAAGTATGCCGATTTTGATTAATAATTTTAATTTATATAACTTAATATTACGATTGACTACCGCAAAAAACATTTTTTTGATAACATTCTTTCTTTCAGCATGGTGAAGAGAAAAGTTCCCCAAAAAGAAAACTACAATCAATTGGTATCAGATTTTGGTAGTATTCAAGATCAGGAGGAAAATCACTTCAATGATACTCATCGCGATCAAAAGGCTAAAGTAAAATTCTTTAATACATTTGACAGTATCATATTATCTTGTTTGGCTTTTGTTGGAATACTTTATTTTTTGACATACTTCGAAACAGTTCACTGGCATCTTTCTGCTGTTGGTAGAATAGTTCTCATTAAGCTGTTGCCAATATATGATTGGAGACACATGAAAAATAAACCTTGCTTGATAGAGAAACATTCGGACGTTCCAGCTAGCACTTTCTTCAATTGCGATTTGTGTGAAAATATCAGGACCATTGATATTCGCGATGGTTTACAAGAAGACATTTTAGAAGAACGATTCATTAATCTTGACGTACCTGTTGTGTTAACTACCGGATTGGAGCATTGGCCAAGAAATTCAAACTTTATAAATGACTTGCTAATAGACGAAGATTTTTCACATTCATATCCATGTAAATTGTCATCCAATATAGTTAAAGATCTGAGCACTGCAGCCGATATTTTGACGAAGGCTAAAAACTTTGATGAATTTTTTTTACATTTCCAAAATTGCGAACAGGATGCTATGAGAGCTTTGCGCAAATTTACTTTCAAACCAGAAAATTTGCCAGCCACCTATTCACCTTCTACTTATAATTGGATAATTTGGAATAAAAGTTACAATACTACAGGTTATAAGGCAGTGGATTTAATCGAAAAATTAACAGTATTTGGACAAATCTTGGGGTCCACATATATCAAGTTGATACCTAGAAGTAATTGTGAGCAAGTATGTTCTACTCTAAACTTCCGGTTACTGCAAGGGGAAATGTTGGTCTTTACAAGTCTTTGGGATTTAGAATATAAATGCGATGAGGCGTCCGAAAATATTGCTGTAGTTATGGAAATAAGGGATTAATATTTCGAGCGGTTTCTAGTTTAGAATTCAGTTGAGGATTTTGATCTTGTTGTATACCTATTTATTGATGTATTAAGACTGAGGATTTTAATAAACTTTGATAGTCACATGAATGAATATTTATTTTAGTGCCCTAAAAATAATATAAGCACTGGTAGGTGCAGTGTTATAACTTGGTCAAGTTCGAGTTGGACTCGTATACTAAGGGTTCCGTACCATTCTTACGATTTGTTATAAGGGCTAAAATCGTTTTTGTTGTCTACAAACTTGCCTCTTTTGGTAAATTTCACCTTTCATGCGAAAACCGTACAAATTTGTAAAAAAATAACTTATTTATAAACACAATTTTACTATACAAAAAAATAAAATATAATCAAAATTGTATATTATTTTTAAGCAAATTTAGGTAACAATGTTGTATTTTTTAGTAATGCAGTTGTTTTGCAAACAAAATAAAATTTCCCTAACAGCACAAAATATTTTAAAAGATTTAAATATTTGAAAATATTAAAAACACCTTCACAATGTTTAAAAACATTTTATAACATATTAATAATATATATATATTTTTAAATATTAACAAAATATTTCTTAAACATTTTGCAACATATCTAGTTTTTAAAATATTTTTTAAACTTTTTGCAAATGGAAAATATATATTTCATAAAAAGATTTTACAATATTGTATGAAAATATTTCACAATGTTGTAAAAATGTTTTCAGAAATACATTAAAATATATATTCAACAGATTACATAAAAATATTACCAAATATTTTTATAATCTTTTATAAAAACAATCCATAATCAGTCTGTCAAATATTTTATAAAAATATTTAACTAGATTTGAGAGATTAATGGCAAATTCAACTAATAAGATGTAATTCAAAGCCTTAAGATCAATTGAAGATCAACATCAAGCAGACCAACAACACCATACTGGAGGAATGTTTCATATTAAAGTTGATAAAATCAAATAAAAAGGAATGCAACTAACTGAAGGAACACATACATACAATAAAAGCAAATCAACCCGCAAATATATGTAAGTAAAAAGTTCGTAAAGCATAAAATAAGTATAAAATTAAAAATGTAAATAACCTCCGACACATAAAACCTCTAAAAACCACGAATGTAATTTCATGTCTGAACACAGTGCGGCACAGTACTAAGCACTGAGTGTTCCAATTACAGCACTGGCTCGCACAAATGAGCACAAGAAATAACTGTGCCTTTGGGATGTTTTATGTAGGTTTACTACGTAAACATAAAACATGAAGTATGTTCCAATTAACGCCCAAAAATTACGGTACGGGGCGACACAAAAACACTTTGAGCTCTAGTAATTGGAAAACAGCCATTATTGAATTATTCTGTAAATAGTATACGTGCTCTGGTATTTGGAAAACAGCCAAAGGCTGTTTTCCAATTACCAAAGCACAGTGATTTTGTGCCGCACAGTGCGGCAATTTTGGGACGTTAATTGGAACATGTTTTTTTTAAAACCAACCGGTAGAGTACACTGATCACCATAAGGTTAAAAGTGTATTACTCATAGGTTATCAATTGACGTTTATGTGTACGTAAATTATTTACAGAATAATTCAATTCCAATTATTAGAGCTCGAAGTGTTTTTGTGTTGCCCTGTACCGTAATTTTCGAGCGTTATTTGGAACATACTTCATGTTTTATGATAAAGTTTTATGTTTACTTGGTAAACCTACATAAAACATCTCAAAGGCACAGTTATTTCTTGTGCTCATTTGTGCGAGCCAGTGCTGTAATTGGAACACTCAGTGCTAGCACTGTGCCGCACTGGGCTCAATTGTGCGCTAATTGGAAAACAGCCTTTTACTCATATTTGCGTAGCTGATGCACTGGAGTAGGTTCAGTACCATCTCCTACCTAGGGACTAGGTACACGATATCGAATACAAAGTATCGATACTGTACTCATGAGTAGTATCGAAAAAAAAGCATCGTACTCATAAAAGTATCGAAACAAAAGTATCGATACTTCATAGTATCGACAACTTTTCTTAAAGCCTAATGCCCACATATTATCACGACTCAGTAACGTCAGTTCAGCTTTATAGTAGTCTCGCAGGAGCTTCGGTTCGATTCGTTTTTTTTGGTGATTCATATGCAAAAAGGTCTCCTAAAAACAAATCCGAAGGTTGCCGGGTGGTATCCTGGTCGTGAAATGTTTTGTTTGTCGCCTTTTAATAATATTTACATGATTAATTAGATCTAATGAAAAGATTCTAAACAACTGTCATGATAAAACTCGACGTCATAGAGTACTTTGTTTGATGTTTCTTACTCTCTTGGCTTTATTTATTGCTATATTATTTAAACAAATTCCAGTCCCACCCTTCAATAATGTTTATGTGGTTCCTTAGATCTAATGGAATGGCTTTAAACAATTGCCATGATCAAATTCGACGTCCTAAAGTACTTTGTTTCAATATTTCGTTTCATGCTTTTTAGGGTTCCGTATATACAATAGACCAGCGGTCGGGGAACCGGGGTAAATTACCCCAAATGGGGTAACAATGAGATTTTTGGGGGTAAAAATGAAACTTTTGTGAGTAAAAAGTATATATTTTTAATTTGCTATTTTATATTACTTTTGCTGATATTAAGGATACAATTGTAAGACATCTTATCAAACTCAGAAAGCGCTTTTCAGATTACTTTCCAGATCTTGATACACGTACTGTCAGTTGGATTGTAGATCCTTTTAAATGTGAAATTGCTATGATACCAGAAGAACCTTCAGGTTTGGCAGAAGCAATTCTTGAACTTTGATCTAATACTGAAGCACGTATTCAATTCTTTTTGGGTGTCAAAAGCTGCAAAGACTTTCAAAATTGCACATGAAGAGGCGGTTAAAAAATTTTTGCCATTTGGAACAACATCTTTGTGCGAACAAGGCTTTTCCCCTCTAATGAACATAAAAACGAAGAACAGAAATCGATTAAATGCCGAAGACTGTATTCAAATCGCTCTTACATCAAAAAATCCCACTTTTGAAGCAATTGTATCGAACATGAAACAACATCATTTCTCCAAAATGTGAAGGAAGAAGGTTTTCAATTATTCTTTTTTTTTCTAATTTTTTCAATTCTAATTTTTGTTTGTAACACCATTATTATTTGGATTTGTATAAATATCAGGGCTATCATTTTCGTCAGAGAAGCGATTTTTTTTCCCGAGAAAAATCATTTAAATTAAAAAATATTTTTATGGGGGCTATATATATAAAATTTAAAGTAGTTTTTCGTCTAATAATACAAAAAAAAATCATATGAATTACAAAATAACAAGAAATTATCATTTACTTATATTTTCTGTGGGATCGAATTTTTTTTCCTCAACTGTATATTACTTTATTACTATTATTACTGTTATGTATTACTAGGTATTACATTGATCAATCGAATAAATGATGTTTAAATAAAAATTTTAGTTATTGTTTTCTTTTCAAAATTATCATAATATAATATGAAAGATGCTAAAAAGTGGCGATTTCGTTTTTTTTGCTCTTCGCCATGGGGTAATATCAACTTACACAAAAATATTTTGGGGTAATGATTAAAAAAGTTCCCCGACCGCTGCAATAGACGGATACCCTTATACTCGTAATATCACTCCGGATTTCTACCTCTTTCAGATCAAAGCAATTTTCTCCTAAACTACTTGGCGGAGAAGGTTGAAATTTGGTATCGGTGTATAGTTTGGTGACCCGATGAGGAATACATATCGTAAACGAAGAAATTTTGATTTTAGGGGTACTTCTAGGGGGGGGGGATTTAAAAAATCGACCCCCTTATCTCCGAAACTATAAGAAGTAAAATTTTGAAAAAAAATAGAGATATAGAACGTCACCAGAATTTTATCGGAAAAATAACTACTCTACTATTAATTTTTGGGGGCAAATTACAGAATTAAATGAAATATATATATATATATATATATATATATATATATATATTTATTAGATGGTTTCCGGGAATTCATTAGCGTAGTTGATAAGTGAGCCCTGCCGGAATCGATGGTAAAATGACGATGTTTCGGCAGAGTCACATCTGCCCTCTTCAGGTCGGTTCGCATAATTCTCGTAGCCTTCTGCTTTCGCTTCTAGTTACTCGAATACTGAGATTTTCAGGAGCGCGCACGGTGTTATATAGTCGCGGCTCGGCGATAGGGTTGGCACCGTGAACGGCTGCGTGTGATTGGCCCTTGACGCTCAGTGGCCACGCCCCCCGCTTGGTGATTAGTTATATCCGGTTGAGTTGTTATAGGACGGGTCCGGGCCGGTACGGTGTTTAATAGAATTTTCCAACAATTCGATAAGTTCTGGATTTCATTAAGTGCGTTTAGACTGTGAGGCCTCTTCGCTATTTCAATTGCCTCTCTTACGAGTCTTGATTTCGTGTGTTCTATATTTGCCAGTACTCTGGTGTTCTCAAAGTCTATTCGGTGTGACGTCGTGGTGGGGTGTTCCGCAATGGATGTTGTTTTTTCCTGCTTTCTTATAGCATTCTGGTGTTCATCACGTCTAGCTTGAATTCTTCTGTTAGTTTGCCCCACATAGGTTTTATGACAGTCTGCACATGGAATCTCGTACACTCCCTGTTGTTCTAAAGGGATCCTACCTCAATGGGCGTGTTGGCTGAGGGATTCAATTACGCTATTGCTCCCTCTCACATACCAACAGAGAGCATAATATGTGGCGTGGAAACAACAGTTTCAAAATTAGATGCGAACACCGCTGAAATAATTAGACAAGATGTATCACATGTTCTAAGAAAGTCTAAACCTCCCAAAAGAAACCTATCTATAAAAGAAAATGAGGCCTTGAAACAACTTCGCCTCAACAAGGACATTGTCATTCTACCTGCTGATAAAGGAAATGCGACTGTAATTTTAGATACAGCGGATTATTCAAACAAAATTCAAACATTGCTACAAGATCCAGCATATAAACAAATTACTACTGACCCAGATCCGGTAGATGACGTCATTAAGCCTCTTGACCATCTCGTATGGACCATCCCAGGCGGGTGTAAGCTTTGGGGATTTACCCTTGCTCCGTTGGGGGTTGTACAGCCAGACTTTGTCCCTCTCCTGGAACCCGACTGAATTGGCCTTGAGGTTGTACCGCGTCTTCATCCGGTCACTGGTGGCGAACATCTGCGTTCGGGCTAAATCGTGTATTGCCAGCATGTTATGTCGGAGCTGGTCGGCATAATCGTCGATGTCTTGGGGAGGTTCTCCAGGGGAGCCAAATGCCAAATCGCAAAGTAATCGCAGCTCATTTCCGAATAGGACCCTGGCTGGGGTCAGGCCTGTACTATTATGTACGGCAGAGCGATATGCCAACAGGAATAGGGGAATATGCTCATCCCAATCACGCTGGTTATTGCTGACGACCTTGGATAGGTGTTGTTCCAAGGTCCTGTTGAATCTTTCCACAATTCCGTCTGACTGTGGGTGTAATGGTGTTGTTATCGTTTTCCTGATCCCCAACATCGTGCAGACCTTCTGGAATACATTCGATTCGAAGTTACGCCCCTGGTCTGAATGTAATTCCATTGGGACGCCAATGGTATCGTGGTTGCCTCTTGGTTGGGTAACGCATATGCCTCAGGCCATTTGCTGAAGTAATCCATTGCGACCAGAATGTATTTGTTCCCCCTCTCAGACTCGGGAAACGAACCGGCGACATCGATGGCAATTCTTTCAAATGGGACGCCCACATTGTACTGCTGCATTCTGCCCTTGGTCCGGGTCTTCGGGCCCTTACTGGCTGCACAGATGGCATATTTGCGGCACCAAGCTCTGACGTCTTCGAAGTAATTCACCCAGTAGTATCGCTGGCGAACTTTGTCATCATGTACTTCGGTCAGGATGGCTGGTACCTTTCTCTTCGGAACTACCAGTTGAGCTTGAGCATTCCATTGTCTACTCTTAAAGAGTCCCATTGAGTCCATAACGATTTCAGCACGCCTGAGTATCTAGCTACCTCGTCCCATCGTGGCCTGGGTGCCTCTCTCATTTTCAGTGACAAGATTGGTTCGATGTCTGGATCAGCCATTTGGTCCTGGATGCACTGTTCCGTTGTCCAGTCTTCATTGGCCTGCACTCGGATCTGCCTGATGGAGATACCCTCTCGCTGTTCCGTCTTCAGACAACGTGTCCGCATTCCGCTCTACAGGGTCTTCTGGATATGGCATCGGCATTATTGTGCAAACGGCCGGCACGATGTTCCAGTCGTATTGCTGTAATTTCTCCATCCATCTGGCCAGTTGTCCTTCCGGTGTCTTCATGTCCAGCAGCCATGTGAGTGCGGCATGATCTGTTCGGATTAAGAAATGACGACCATAGAGGTATTTGTGGAAATGGTCTACAGCCCTTATTAAGCAAGAAGTTCTTTTCTGGTGACGCAATAATTTCTTTCCGGTTTCGAGAATCCACGGCTGTAATACTCGATCACCCTCTCTTACCATCTTGCACCTGGGATAGGACGGCCCCCGAAACTGTGTTGCTGGCGTCGGTGTCTAAGATGAACTTGCCGGACTGTGTAGGAAAAGCTAGGATTGGGCTGGAACATAGTGCTGCCTTCAGTCGCCTGAATGATGTTTCGCAATCCTGATTCCAATGGAAGGTCTCTTTCTCAGTGGTCTGCCGATGTAGAGGGGCGGCGATGGTGGCAAATCCCTCAACAAAACGCCGGTAGTATGAACAGAGGCCCAAGAAGCTTCGGAGTTCATGCTTGCCAATCACGGATGGCTTCTATCTTGCCTTCGTTGGTGCGGATTCCTGACTCGGACACTACGTTGCCCAAAAACTCTACTTCTTTTTGGAACAAGGAACACTTCTTCGGATTGAGTCTCAGGTTGGCGTTATTAATTCTGGAGAATACTTCGCCCAGGTTCTTCAGATGGTCGTCGAATGTCTGGCCCATGACTAGAATGTCGTCGAGGTATACTAAGCACGTCGTCCATGTTAACCCGCTCAGTACATACTCCATTAGCCTCTCAAATGTAGCGGGTGCATTACATAACCCAAAGGGCACGACCGTGAACTGAAACAGCCCTTTACTGGTGGAGAACGCTGTCTTCTCGCTGTCGTTTGCGTGTAGACCAACCTGCCATATCCACTTTTTAGGTCTAGTGTGGAGAACCAACGGGAGCCTGCTAGTGTGGTCAAAGTGTCATCGATTCGTGGTAGTGGATAGCTGTCTTTCTTCGTGACATCATTCAGCTTTCTGTAATCCACGCAAAATCGGGTGGTTCCATCCTTCTTTTTAACTAGCACGACGGGAGCAGACCATGGGTTGATGGATGGCTCAATAACTCCATTTTGTAACATGGACTCGATGTTTTCCTCGACTGCCTGTTGCTGCCCCAATGGTAGTCGTCTAGGTGGTATTCTGATGGGTTGAGCCTTTCCGGTATCTATTTGATGCTGGATGATGTTGGTGCGACCGGTGGTTCCATTCTTACTGTTAAAAATTTGCCAGTGCTTTGTGATAAATTGCTTGGTTGTCTTCTGGTTCTCTGGTGTTAAGTGTAACAAATGGTCAGCAAACTGTTCTAGGAACTCTTTATGGGGCCCTGTCTCCTTCACCGACGTCTGGTACTCTTCTTCGCAATTGATGATGGTCTCTACTGGCTCGAAACAAGCTATCTCTTGACCATTGGTAATTCTGATGTCGTTGTTGGACAAATTCAGGACTCTGATTGGTATATCTCGTTCGGTTTTAACTATAGCTCGTCCAACCAAGTAGTCATGAGCTGAGTGTACGGGCTCCACCATTCCAACGCAGCTCCCAGGATTGCTGTCTAGCTGCCCATGAATAATCTGTTCCGTTCGACCGGGAATTCTAGCTGAAGACTTTGACATAACTCGGGTCGAACATAAATCAATGCTGGCTAATTCCATTCCATTCCCAGTATAAAATCGTCCTCAATATTCGCTACCAGGACCCTATGCCGGATCATGTTGTCCCCTATCTGTAGCACGACATCTGCCTCACCCTCATGGTGCCTCTGATGACTAGGCTGCCGCTATCTCGGCAAAATCCACGGATGGATAACGTTTTGGGGGCTGGTGGAGGGACAGTCAGCATTCGCCCCCTATGCTGACTGGCTTACGGTCCCTGGACATGTGGCTGTTCTGTTGGTTACCCCTGGTCGGTGATCGTTCAGGTGGCCTCACTCGACAATCACGTTGGAAGTGCCCTGTCCGTCCGCAGCGGTAACATGCCCCTCTGGTGCCAGTTCTTTGTGACCGTTCTAATATTTTGTTCAGGCCAGCAAGCAGCGCTTGAAATGGTGACTCTGACTCTTTCTGGTTGAAGGAAACTGCTCGGACACTCGGCTTGGTCATGTTCATGACGGCCTCTACTTCCAAAGCCCGAAGTAGAGCTCAGTCTTAAATTTCTTTGTACTTTCACATCCCTGATGATCCCGTTTATGAAACTCTGTGTGGCCAACTGGTCTTTCGTTTCCTCTGGCAGGTCTGGGTAGGACAAGTGAACTAACCGTCTAATCTCTGCTTCGAATTCTTGGAGGCTTTCACCGGATTTTTGCGTCTTTCCACTCAGTTGGACTTGGTAAACCTGACTCAAGGATTGATTGTCGTATCGTTTGTCTATGATGGCGATGATCTTGTCGAAATTGTCTTGTTCATCGACTGTCTTTATGTCGTCGTTTATCTCTTTTATATCTGATTCTACTATTTGCATTCTTTCATTAACTGTTTCATTAACTTGTGATACTATTTGCATTAATTGCTCAAATTGTAGTTGCCTTTTTTCTTCAGTTTGGCCTTGTTTTTCTGCAAATTTCGGGAATAATCCTTCCATTAAATTTTGTTGTTTTTGTTCCATGGCAGTGACAAGATTTTGTTGTTCGCTTTTCATTGTAGAAACAAGATTTTGTTGTTCGCTTTTCATCGTGGAAACCAGATTTTGTTGTTCGCTTTTCATCGTAGTGACAAGATTTTCTAATTCTATTTTACGTTTTTCATCGATATTAGAGACAAGATTTCCTAATTCAACTTTAAGTTTATCATCAAAAGATTTTACTAACCTTTGTTGAATTTCTTCTTGATGTTGTTTTCCCTTCTTGTCACGTTTTTCTAGAATCTGTGCTATTTTTTCATCTAGTCCCTCCATAACCTGTTTGATAATTTTTTTGGTAGTTTCGTTGTTTTTTTCCATACTACGAGTTTCCATAAATCAAATTACGATTTTAACTGCACTTAATCCCCTTCACTTCTAACACCAAATTGTTGTAAAGTCCGTGGATTCAATTTAAAATTATAAAACTAATATGCACTTTCACTTTTCTAGAACTTCATTTACATTAAAACAGTTGATTCAAATATGACAATAACATTCCCATATACGCTAGTCGTCGCGGTATAACTGAACTCTCCATCGTGGCTGCTTCCTTTATAAGCCAGCATAGAAAATTCTCGTAAAAATCATCATCACTCCTACAGGTGCCGAGTCTTTTCGAGAACCATTTTTTATCTCAAAGCGTTTGTTGTCGTACTGAAATGAAACAGGATCGGCTTTGGCTAAATATCGTAACAATATATATATATATATATATATATATATATATATATATATATATATATATATTTTCATATTTTTAAAATTAATTGATTGTTTACAAGATATCAACAAAAAGATATATAAAACTCTCATTTCCCGCTTTATTTCCGAATCCTATGTAAAATTATGAAAATAATTAGGGGTACCGGGGCTCATTTGAAATTTATAAGAAAAATTAGTAAAAAACGGTCATATTAATTTTGGGGACAAATTATAGAATTAAATGGTAATTCATTTGTTTAAAAGATATTATCAAAAATATTAAACATCGACTCAATTCCCACTTTAGAAACACTATCTAGAATTTTGAAAAATATATTTTATTTTTTAAATAATTTATTACTTAAAACTTTATCTAGTCCCCCTTTATCTTCCAATCTATACAGCCTCAAATTCAGACAGTACATTATAAAAGGGTTCCTTGAAAGTTTATTAGCAAAATAAACTCTGAGGTTAATTTTGGGGGGCCAAATTTGAAAATTAAATACATATTATAATAAAAATCCATGATTCGCTTGATTTTTATAAAAATATGAATTTAATTTTCTAATTTGGCCTGCAAAATTAACATTGCGTTTTATTTTACTAATAAACAATCAGGGAAGCCTTTTATAATTTACTGTCTGAATTTTAGGCTCTGTAGATTGGAAGATAAAAAATAGGTCAAGTTTTAGCAGATAAAATAAAAAGTCTATGTGTGGAAAATAAAAGTTTACATTTTTTATAAATTTTAAACGCTTCCTTTAAAAATATTAGGGTAAATATAAGAAAATGCACTCATTCCCTGCTTGTTTGAAACTGGAATATTAAAATTTTGAAGGGTGCAGGGAATCCTTAGTATGCGAGTCCAACTCACACTTGACCAAATTATTTTTCAACATTAAAAATACATATCAACTCATTCAAACATTTATTTAAAAAATCTAGTACATTTTTTTAGTGATTCTTGTAATGTTTTCTAATGAAGTAAAATAAATATTTTTTAGGGAAATTAACATCAGATGGATTACGGAGTAAAAACGTGGCAATACAGCACTAATACTGTCTACCTACCTAGTCTAAAAGACTATTGTAGACACTTGGAGACGCCCCATCGAGGGCTAAGGCAAATACGGACAATTGGTATATGACCTACTACTTTAATAGCTGAACCCTTAGTATGCGAGTCCAACTCACACTTGACGAAATTATTTAATCTCTCGGCTTAATTTGTTGCTAAATTATCTAGACAAATTTCCGCCCCGTCTTTTAATAATATTTACATGGTTCCTTAGATCTAATGAAAAGGTTCTAAGCAACTGTCATGATAAAATTTGAAGTCTTAGATTACTTTGTTTAAATAATTTAACAACAAATAAAGCCGAGAGAGTAAAAAACATTAAAAAAGTACTAAAACAAAGTACTCTAGGACGTCGAATTTGATCATGACAGCTATTTAGAAGCTTTCTATTAGATCTAAGGAACCATATAAAGCCTAGAGATTAAAAAAGCATCGAACAAAGTACTAAAACAAAATACTTCGATTTTTGCCTAATATTCTTCTGTTTCCATTACCATTGTGGCATTACCTTCATCAGATGGCAATATAAAAATGTCCTTGACGGCGTTAAGTTTTCTTATGGTTTTCTTTTGCAATTCGGTTACTTTCGGTTGTCTTGGCTTTGCTTAGTATTTTGGCTGTTTCCATTCTAATTTCATCTGCTTCATTTTAAGACGCATTAGCAATCCTGACTAAAGGTTGGCAAGTGTCTTTACAATTGGTGTGGATTCAGGAACGATCGCAAAATTTTTACCTTATATTAAAACCGCCTTTTTTGCTTGTTTGTGTTTCTGCAGCGAGTTTTATATTACACAAAATTAAGTCTAGTAATTTAAACAGCAATAAAATAAAATACATGCAAACATACATTTATTGGAAAAATGATTATGCAACAGTATATAGGGTGGTCCAGAAGAAAAGTACATTTTTTCTCTCTCAGCTTCTAAACCGTTTTTGTAACAAAAACAAAAATATCTATAAATAAATACATAAAGATAAAAAGGGGTACATATTGATCAATAATATTACTTATATTGACAAAATGTTTGGGTACCTACGGGAATACAATGTATATATACATTCATAAAAGCACCATTTAGACTTTTTTTGTACAACTGCAATAAATGAACGTTTGAGATATCAATTTGCGGTTATTCTGTATTAGTTTCTAAGAAAAATTCCAACTCCAATAGAATTCAAAAGTGTTCAAATTAGACCACCCAGTACTAAACTAAACTATTTTTGCCCAACAAATAAATTAAATAATTCTTATGTAAAATTTCATAACTATTTAAGAATATAACTTTCTAATTTCCTCTTCTGTATCCCAAAATGTCTGTTTTCTATATAACGCTTGTAGTGTATCATTAAAAATGATATTTTCCGACGTTAAATTACCATTATAATCATTTGGCCAGTATTTACTTGGAAGTATTTCAAAAAGTTCTTCTTGTTTCATGTCAGCTGGATGGAGATGCAACTACAACAACAAGATAATGCAATTTGCTTCACTATAATGTACTTTGTTTACCAGATGTTTTAAGACTCTGTTGCTAATTAGAAATTTAGCGATTTCTATAAAATAACGAACCCATTGGGTAGCATTTATAACATGGATATCTTTTACCTTCAGATTAATTCCGTTCTGAAGAAATTGAATAAATTTTTTTACTGGTTCCATCTCAAGTTTTGTTGTGTGCATGAAACCAAGCTGTAACAGAAAAACATAAGCTGTTTAAAGAACGGCGTGTAATGTTCATTTTGTAATTATTAATGCTTTTGAACATTAGTATAAAAAAATCTTTAAATTATTTGTATTGTAGTACAATGCAATGAAATAATTGAAAGTTAGTACTCTTGATGAACGCTTCTGAAGTGGCGTTCTTTCGATTTAAGGTTAGTTGACCAATTTTAGTTGTTCACCTGAGTTGAATGAAACTTGACCATTGTTCACAAACGTTGATTTGCCCGTGAGGCAAGTAATCTATTTTGAAAAGAAAAGATAACTGATACACAATATCACCATTACACGTTAGTTACTCCTATCGTAAGTAATCAATTTTGGGAAAAATGGAAACTGTTTTTTTTCCATTTAATTTTCGAAAAAAAAAGATGCTCAGAGAACATTTTCGAGACAGCTTGTCTGTCATTTTTTTTATCTGCTCCACCATTATCGCTTAATTTTTGCAGATGGGTAGAGGATCCTAAAATAAGTAAATCCTGCAGATAAAAATGGGGGCAAGAGATTAACATGAATATATTATCAAATGCAGCTATATTCAAACAGTGGTGTAGCCGCCTTGAAGAGTTGATAGATTGCAGAAAAATTTGAACAGGAGAGGAATTGGGGAACTTTAGATATTGAGAAGAACTGAAGAAGAGCTATGAGAAGAACTGAAAGACTCTACTGAAGAGAACTGACAATCTGTGTACAAATGGTCTTTGCCTCACTGAAAAACTGAAAAGAAGAGGAAGAACTAAAGTTTTGAAAAATTCAGAAACTGAGACGAGGCTGCAAACAAAACTTTGGCAGTTTTTATCGAGATGTTACGGCTGGAGTCTGAGAAATTAAATGAGCGAAGAAGAAAAAAGCTGAAGAGCTGTTCCAAGGCTCTTGTGGTCTTGATATAACAGAAGAAAAACTTAAGATCACTTGAGGGAATAACTGGTTTCGAAGAACCACTTTAAATTATTTTATAGGGGATATGTTGAGATAGAAATCAGTACTTTACATCCACAGACTATCATCCCGAACACCCTGTGTATATACACGGCAAGGATATTATCTACTAATGGCAAACTCTTAGAAATTCTGGAGGAATTCAAGTATATCAGATAGGGATTAAAAGGGATAGGCCGAACAACAAGAGAAAACACACTCACTCTAAACTTCGCAAATCACATTTTTTATGGAGCAGAGAGTGCTATAAGAGGGATTACATTTATACAAAAAATCACTCTGACCGAATTATACAAATAGTTCAGGCTTACACAAGAATAAGTGACCATGAATTTGTAATTTTTCAGGGAATAACATCACACTTGAAGAAAAGTCTGTTTATTTCAAGTCTTCCAAACGTATCAGGGTCTAAATTAGATCCCATTGAAATTGAAAATGTTCAACTTGGCAGTAAAATCTTTGACAATGTTAACTTAATTTACTGCCATTTGATGTGTACAGGGTATCACAAAAAATTCCAAAGATTATATAAAAAATTGTATATGGCGTTCCTACGTGCTACTGTTATTCAAGAATTGTAATATTTAAGAGATCCCATTAACTTCATATGGGAAAACCAGGGAAAACCTATGTAGGGTTGTTCTAAAATATGTGTATTCTTTGGAAGTAGTAGTTATGCATTCGCTTTTATTGAGTAACATTAACGGAGATTTTTTAGTTTTGTTCTTGTGGTGTGGTCTTTGTGCAATACGGAATTTTGAATTAGTAATTTTGGAACAAGTTCCCAGGTATGTTCACAAATGTTTACTTTTTGTTTCCCTATGTAAACGTTGTATTCATTTATTCGTATATTCAGGGATCTAAGGCTTTCTTCAATGTAAAATTGCTTACATTCACAGGGAATTTTATAATTGCATTTTTTGAGTTTTAAGTTGTGTTATTGGGTCTTATTATTCAAATAATTGAGTTTAATGTATTTCTGTATGTATGATATGATTGTTGTTGTAATGTGTTTCTCTTGGGTGTTTGTATTGTTTGGAGCAGTTTGTTTCCGGTTATGTTGTATTCAATTTTTAACATTAATAATTGTGTTTTTTATATTAAAAAATCTAAAAATGGAAATTTGTTCCTCCATTTTTTTTCACTTACAAATACTTGAGGAGGTAAATAGTTACTTTGAGGGAGTTTTATTGTAAGAATGCATCTAGTGTTTTGTGAGATTGTACAAATTGTCCTTAGGTACTACATTTTGATTTTCAATTACCTACTTAACTTCTCTGTATTTTTCAGAAAACATTTGAGGAATGAAAACTCAACTCAACAAACTAAAATGTTAGAAGTTCTAGCATTGTGTTGATTTAGTAAAGAATTACGTTCCGATCGTTGTTTTACTGTAGGATCATTATTGTATACGGTTTCAATATCAAAACTTGAAAATGTAATATTATTTTGTATGATACGCTTGATAATTTTTCCAAGATAGGGACCTTATTTAAATGCTGAAACATTTGGAAGATTTAAAGAAAGCCTAGTTTTCATTACTACAAAATAGAGATGCCACAAATTTCATTAAAAAAAAAAACATAAGCGGCTGCTCGGAGAATGAAGATAATTGCTTCTATGAGGACACATCCATTGCTATATAAAAAGAAAACACAGGCTATCGCTATTCATAGGTGACTTCAATGTCCTACAAACAAACTGCAAGAAGTGAAATACCCCAAAAAAATTTGCCGAACAACAAATAAATAACTGATCAACGTGAGAAAGCAATATAAAAAATGAGTACTTTGTCACGATATGAAATTCGACATTTAGGAATTTCAGTAAAAAATAGCTCACAGACTCCAAATTGGGAGTCGTACCGTGTGTAATGCCGTTTCTCGGTGATTTTAAGGACTGAAATCACACGAAAGAATTCGTAGTAGTAGTATATGTACTAAATTCATAAATCATTATGGAGATTTCAATCATCTGAGGGAAGTGTAACTGATGAATGTTCGCGACTAGAAAAAATACACATCGAAACTACTATTACTACTAACAAATGCGCTCAAAAAAAAACAGGGATCAAAAGCTAAGTACAAGACCAAAGTGGTTAATGAAGCGCAGTTTAGAAATCACTACACTACTGATATTTTTGTACACTACACTAGAGTACAAAAATATCAATAATGAAACATCCAAAGAAGACACACAAGATCAAAGAATATGCTAGAACTATAACAAATGGAATTAACAGTTTTATGAAGAAACACAAATGTGCTCCATTACTCTTGGACAAGGATGCATTATATGGAATTAATAAGTTCTTTTAAAGTCAAGAGTTGCTCCTTTTTGAAAACTACATAGGTATAAACTAATTTACTAAATTTGAAAAGATACAACTCAACATCAAAATTACATTTTAGAACCATAGATTAAAAATAAATTAAATGTTGTTGATGTCTTTTCGATTTTTGTTCTGTTTGAAGAATATAAGAAGCAACCTGCGTTCAATAGTGACTAAAACCTTTTTCTTGACTTCAAAAGATAATTAGGGATTAGTTGTTAATAGCCACATAAAAGAACCCTTACTTAAATACACTCATCGGATTGAAATAATACAGATAAGATGAAGACAAAAATTAAGTTTACAAATGTTACTAAGAAAATATGCATATAGTTACAATCATTGTCAGCAATATTACAATAGAAATTTACAATTTGGGATTATGATGAGGCAATTTATCTTGGGCGGTAATCCGTGTTAAATACCCTATCAACAATTCTCTTGTCATAAAAAGTTGCCGAAATGGGGGAGTACTACACTATGAAAAACGTAATCGACCGTCCGGCTAGAATGCCATATTTAAATTTATATTCACAGTCTCCAGACTATAACTATTAATGGTGCCCAAAGTATCTTTAAATGCTGTAGAAATACCATTTTTCAGTAAGATATCCAGTAAAATATTATGTGACATCGTAGCGTTTACCTTAATACAGGTAATACAGTTTAAACTATTCAAATTGGTTAAGCCGAATTCGGAATAAAAAGTATTGTAATTCCAATTGTTGTGTGTATTGATGGAATCGCTTACTAATACATCTGTCACATGCAGGATGATAGAAATATTTACTTTCATACGTGATTTTACAGATGTAAGTCATGTTAGTTTTGTAACATGGTCTGGCCTTCTGCTACTTTTTCTGTTTATTTAGGGAAGTAGAAGTGGCCTACAATTTCTCCATTAATTAATTAATTCTTATAACAATTTGTTACTTTTGGCTAGTTATTGAAACATCGCTACCTCCCGGGGTAATACCTATTTTTTCAACAGAACGGAGCACCTCCACATTATGCCTTGTCAGTTTCTGTTAGTAGACTAATAAATTTTAATTTCAATAATAAGTGGAAATGTCATTTTGACAAGGAACTTCCCATTCGCTTTGTTTGTGTCCTCACCATTCCACTCAAGATACAACATCGGTCGTTTTCTGTTATGTTTAAAGGTGTATTTAACACATTTCCTGACCTTTATGTGGAGATCGAAGATTCACAAGTTGTTTTATAGCATACCTACCTTCAAAATGCATTTGCTAAATTATAATCGATCCATCCTAGTTAATGCGCCAAGTATTAAAATAATAACTTGGTCAAGTGCGAGTTGGACTCGCATACTTAGGGTTCCGTACCACCTTCAAAATTGTAATATTCCAGTTTCAGACAAGCAGGGAATGAGTGCATTTTCTTATATTTACCCTAATATCTTTTAAAGAAAGCGTTTTAAATTTATAAAGAATATACACTTTCACTTTCCACACAAAGATTTTTTATTTTATCTGCTTCAGAATTCACTTGATTTTATAATACATATGTATTTAATTTTCTAATTTGGCCCCCAAAAATTAACAATAGAATTTTATTTTACTAATAAACTTTCAGGGAAGCCTTTTATAATCTACTGTCTGAATTTTGAGGCTCTGTAGATTGGAAGATAAAGGGCAAAATAGGTCAAGTTTTAAATTATAAATTATTAAATCAAGTGAGCCCCAGTACCCCTAATTATTTTCAAAATTTTAGATAGTATGGTTTTGGAAATAAAGCGAGAAATGAGAAATTTTTATATCTTTATGTTAATATCTTGTAAACAATTAATTTTAAAAATATGAAAAATATATATTTATATTCCTCATAATGAGCCCTTTCATTTGATGCGTGTTTAAAGAACATCTTACAAACTATTATGTGCTCCAGTTTCAATATCATCTAAGTTCTCGATTTCTCAAAATTTGCGAATTTTAGTGGTTTTTCGACATCCAAATGAGCTTTAGAAAAAATGATATTTACGTTTTTAAATTATCTCCAAATGTTCTGTTGGGTATAATTGATCAATAGTTGCCAGTTCTATAAGAAAAAAAAGTAAAAAAGCCAATTTTTTTAAGTTTTTACTATTTAAAAAAAGGTAAAAGTGACATAGGTATGGATTTTGGTTTTTGTATCACTTACGAACCACTCTCCAAAAGATGGCATTGTGGCTTGCTGTTAAATTTTATTTTTCATTTTTCTGTCAATCATTTCGTCGTTTCTAGATCAGACTCTATCATTGCCAAGAATAAACTGACAAAGAAATACACTGACATATTTGCATTAATCCAACTCGCAGCTAAACCGCTCTAAGAACGCGTTTATACAGCGCAGACTTCGCTACGATTTCTATTGTTTATGTGCAACTTGATAGTTACTCGCCAGTTGGAATAATGTAAGTATGTCTGCGTATTTATTTGTTTGTTCGAATCTTTGTAATGGTATTGCTCAGGAGTTAGATTGCCGTGGACCTCTTCTGCAGTCTGCAGAGATATCTTCATGAAAAAGTCGGTCCTGGGTAGATAGACAAGAATATGCTCTGTCCTAAAATGTTCACTACTTAACCGCAAACCACTTTAACTATACGTGTAAATAAGATAGATCACATACTTTTGATTGTGCAGACATCTGTGCAGACAGAAAAAGTCAACGACAGTGTATGACATCTTTAGCTCAAACTTTTATATTTATTACCTTTATTAGCCCGAAGGTAGTAATATGTTTCCTAAAGGAACAAATTTTTATAAGAATCAATTAATGGAGAAATTTTAAGCTACTCCTGCTTCGCTAAGGAAATTGTCGTCATAATAGAAAATATAACAGAAGCCTAGACTATGTTACAGAGCTTATATGACTTACATCTGAATATTCAGTTACGAAAATAGATGTTTTGAAAAATTCGCATTTGACGATTCCATCAAAACAAATAACGAATACGTATAAGTCCGTACCAATAATTTGGACATGAAAATTTATTTGCGGCTGACAAACAATAAATCATTAACAGCAATGAAGTGTCGCATAATATTTTTAACCGACTTCAAAAAGAAGGAGGTTCTCAATTCATCAGTATCTATATTTTTTGTTGCTTTTTTTATTTTTTTTATGTTTGTTCATCGATTACTCGGAAACGGCTGAAGGAATCTCGACCGTTTTACTCAGTCCTATTTAGGGGGATAGCGAAGTGGTCCCATATTTTTCTCATTAACATAGCTTGTACCGTTTCTTAGAAAATGGGGAAAAACTATTTTTACTTATTCTCATATACATGTCTTGGTGAGGCGCAGGATTATTAATATTTGGAAAATTTTATTCGGAACGTGGGACAAATTGAGAATAAATTGGATTAGTTCCGGGATATCGCCAACTGGTCAGGTATTCTTTTCAATAACATAGCTGTATAGTTTCTTAGAGAATGGGGAAAAACTTTTTACCCATTTACTTATACTCTATGTTGTGGTGGATTCGCCAGTATTACTGCTTTGATGCAGTTGCTGGTATTGACTGTTCGGAACTTGTGGTAAATTGAGAATAAGATGAGTTAATCAAAATAAATGTCAGCTAATATGTATATACAGTGTGTATTCATAAATCAAAATGATTTCTTTTATAATTAATAATAATTTTAAGATAAAAAGTTATTCTTGACAAACAGATTTCCATGATCTAAAACGTAAACAGTAATCATTCCATGTTGTTCTTAAGTTGATTACAAATTATAGTGTCTTCAGTTTTGTTAAGATGTAATTTAAAAGTTGATTGGAAATAAATCCCAATAAATGTCAGTTAATCAACTTCAAGGTGGAGATTCTCATTTGGTTTCTATAACAGTGTGTCTTCATAAGTTGAACTCAAACGAAAAACTTTCTTATGAATATTATTTAGAGAAAAAAATATTCTTCATAACCTTTTTTTGTTGCATAGCTTATAGTTGGACTTATAAAATGTGACATACATTTTATCTCCATAAATTGACAGAAACGGCAGATATATGGGAAAAACTACTACCATTTCCGGTAATACACCGCATGCACCAAATATTAGATACTTGAATCAGCTTAGCTCCATTCAAAATTTGGAATATGCCAAAGTGAAATTTTAAAGGGTGTTCCATATATAAAATAGGCCAATCTTAGAAGTAGTTGAATTACATGTATTTAAGAAATCGTGAAAAAAGTATATTAGGGGATCCGTAAGTAGCTGCTTATATACAATGTGGTTGAAATAAAGAGGAAGTCATACAGGGTGGTTCGAAAAAGATATATTAAGTGGACCATAAACAGTTGTATATATCAGGTAGTTGAAAAACGGGTGAAGTTGAATTATATTTATGCAGGGTGAATAACAAAATGTTATATTGTTAGGGTCATAAGAAGTAGCATATACTATGTGAGTGAAATAAGGATAAAAAGGAATTATATTTATACAGAGTGGATAAAAATGAATATTTGTAAGCAGTTAGAATTTTCTTGAGCTATTATTAAAGTAATGAAATGGGTTGAAAAAAAAGTTTATAAAGTAGTTCACAAGTTTTCAAGTAACATATTTATAGGATGGTTGAAAGATGTAGCAGTGGATGATAACAGCTATACGGGAAGGTTTAAAAAATATTAAAAAGGAATGTTATGATCCAGAAGCAGTTTCACATACCGGGTAGATGAATATAGGGTGGACTAGAATTCTAAGTATACAGAGTGGTGAAGAAATGTTATATTTGGGTGGCCCATAAGTAGTTGCATATGCAAGATTGTTGAAATATAGCGTGGAGTAGAATAATAATTATACAGTGTGGGTAAAAAGTTGAAGAATTTTGTTATATAGGGTAGAGCATGAGCTGTTGCATATATGGAGTACCTGAAATATGGGCCGAAGTCAAGTTATAGTTGCACAGTGTGATTCAAACAAGGTTAAAGAAATTTGAAAATGCAGGATGGTTTTAATGAAAAGACAATATATTTTATACCGAGCTTTAAAAAATATGGTGACAAAATGTTAAATAGCGTAACTCATAATCAGTTGCACAGATAGGATACTTGAAATATAGAGAAGAGCAGAAGTAAGTAGTTTAACCTTAAAAAATTGTTACATAGGATGCTCCATAAGCAGTTGCAGTTTTGATGAAATTTCTGGGAAATTAATGGATTTAAATGGGTGGTACCAAAATGTCAAACTGGTTGGTCGAAAAGAAATTTTAAAGATATAACATGAGCTGTTGCATATATGCAATATCTGAAACATGGGGCAAAGTAACATTACAGTTATGCAGTATGATTAAAACATTTTAGAAAAAATTGCATATACGGGGTAGCTCACATATAAGGTGGAAACAAATTATATTTTCCAGTATGGTTACAAAATATCTCTAAAAAGGTTATTTAGCGTAGTTATACAGGATGGTTAAAAAACTGATAAACCAGTAAGTTTTAATGGGTGACTAATTGGCAGCAATATATACAAGATAGTTTAAATATAGATCGAAGTTTTAGCTACAGAAGGCAGTCCTTAAAAATAATGAATAAAATAGTTGCGGTTTGAGTAAAGGCAATGGCGAAAAAGTTAATTAGATTTGAAGACAGCATCCAATAAAGCCATTGCAACACTAAAAATTGTGAAATAAATAAATTTAAAAAAATCAAAAACCGACTTCAAAATAAAATTAACTAAAAAGCACGAAATAATTTATGCTACAACAAGTAAATACTTTTTATGAAGTCGGTGTCAATTTGAACAGCGAAGTTGGGAAGTACAAGTCATCGATATACTTCCCAAAATATTTTCACTTTCGATCGGCACCAACTTCATAAAAAGTATTTAATTGTTGTAGCATAAATTATTTCCTGCTTTTTAGTTAATTTTATTTTGAAGTCGGTTTTTGATTTTTTTTAAATTTATTTATACTGAATAATTTATAGACAAGTGATGTTTCTACAGTATTTAAAGATAATTTGGGTACCATTACTAGTTATATAGACGGAAGACTGTGAAAATATATTTAAATAGGGTTATTCTAATACCTTTTTCAGGGCTGTCGTTCCCGTACGGGACCGCTGGAGACAGAGAGATAAATCTTTTTTAATTTTTTTAACATGATTATAATTATTGTCCGCACTCTAGCCGGATTGTCGATTACGTACGTTTTTCATAGTGTTATAGTAGTTCGCCTTTTTGGCAGCTTTTTGTGACAACAGAATTCTCAGTAGGCAGTTTAACACGGATTACCGAGCACAAATTGCCTCTAAGACCCAGGTTGTAAATTTTTATTAACAAGAACGTGTCAGATTTGCAGGCAATTTGAAATTGTAATGGTTGTATAATTGCCTATTTTCTTAGTAACTTCTTCATGCTTAATGTATCTCAACTTGTCAGAAATATTTTAATCGGATGAGTGTCTCTAAAAAGGGTTCGTTTTCAATCTTCAGTGACCTGTGGGTTAATCTTTCACAGCTTGTTACTAATGAGTTTCTTGTCAATCTCTTTGACAGTGTACATGTTGAAGGCTATATTAGCTTTTAGTTCCTTGCAGTACCAGTGCGTGTCCTAGGATAATCTTTTTTGTATTTCCTTTACGACCCTTGTGTTTGGGACACTATGCGTTTGTCTTGATTGTTAAGAAAATAGAATGTAAGAGTGAAGCAAATTTAGAATAATTAAATATATAAGGCATCTGTGGATAATTATTTCCGGGGGTAGATTATTAATCTTTATACAGAAATAATTTGGTTAAGTGCGAGTTGGACTCGCATACTTAGGGTTCCGTACCACCTTCAAGATTCTAATATTCCAGTTTCAGACAAGCAGGGAATAGGTGCATTTTCTTATATTTACCCTTATATCTTTTAAAGGAAACGTTTTAAATTTATAAAAAATATACCCCTTGATTTTCCACACATAGACTTTTTATTTTATTCTTCTGGATTCGCTTGATTTTTATCAGAATACATATGTATTTAATTTTCTAATTTGGCCCCCAAAAATTAACATTAGAGTTTTAATTTACTAATAAACTTTCAGAGAAGTCTTTTTAGTCTACTGTCTGAGTTTTGAGGCACTGTACATTGGAAGATAAAGGGCAAAATAGGTCAAGTTTTAAATTATAAATTATTAAATCTTTATTCAAATTATTAAAAAATACAAATAAAATATATTTTTCAAAATTTAAATAGTGTAGTTTGTAAAGTGGGAATTAAGTCGATGTTTAATATTTTTGTTAATATCTTTTAAACAAATGATTTAAAAATATGATATATTTGTAATTCACATAATGAGCCTTTTATCTGATATATTACATGATGCGTTTGAAAATTGAATGTTTATTTTCCATTTAATTGTATAATTTGTCCCTAAAATTACTTTGGGGGTTTTCTAATAATTGATTTTTCGTTTAGTTCTATTATTTGGGGGCCAAATAATAGAATTAGGGATTTTTTCATATTTTTCCTATAAACAAAAAAAAATAGGTCTTATAGTTTGGGGAATAACGGGGGGAATGGGTAATTTTATAAAAATATTTTTTAAATATATTTTAAAATATTAATTTAAAAAAAATTAAAAAAATATATTTGTAATCGTCATAATGAGCCCTGTGATTTGATATATTACATTACCCGTTAGAAACAATTATAATTTTTTATTTTCCATGTAATTCTATAATTTGCTCCCCAAAATGAATATTAGGGGTTTCTCCTTATTTTTCCAGTAAAGTTCAGGTGAGGGGCTATACGTCCATTTTTTTCAAAAATTTTCAGCTTATGGTTTCGGAAATAAGGGGGGAGGAATAGGTAAAATTTTTTATATTTTTGTTAATATCTTTCATTTGATATATAACATGATGGGTTAGAAACAATTTTAATTTTATATTTTCCATTTAATTCTATAATTTGCCCCCCAAAATAAATAGTAAGGGTATCTCCATTTTTTTTCAAAATTTTTACCTTATGGTTTCGGAGGTAAGGAGAATGGGTATTTTTTTGTATTTTTGTTAATATCTTTTAATTAATTTTATATTTCCATTTAATTCTGTAATTTGCCCCCCAAAATTAAAAGTAGAGGTTTCTCCTTATTTTTCCAGTGAACTTCAGATCAGAACCTATACCTATTACTATTACTATGGATATTTACAGCTAATCCCTAAATATCATGTTGATGTCAAGAAATAGGTTTTATTCAGCATTAAACACAGGTTAATCCTTACATTCTTTAAACAGAAAAAATAACGGAACGACATTAACAAGATCTAAGTTATTTTTAATCGATTTTTAAGAAATACGTTATATTTTATGTACTTTTTATGGATGTGGTTTTCCAAAAAGTAGATACTCTTAACTTTAAATGAGCTAATTAGTTCCAGCTAATTAATGCTTTGGCCGAGAATAATGGATCAAATTTTTACGCTGACAATATGATTTCTACTACAAGAATATTCTGGTAAGTAACTCATTTGTCGTTCAGAATTATATAAATTGGAATTCATATGGATGGTTTTCACTTTGACTTAAGATAGCAATTATAAGTGAAAAGGCTATATAAGATATAGAGGATTGTCTCAGAGAAGATGAAATAGCTTTTGTTTCAGCTATGAAATCTTCTTAAAAAAACTATTTGTTTCTCTCTTGACCGAAGTGGTAATCTCCGTACTCTTGAAGCTTATGAGGTGCAGAAAATTTAGTACCCCGTTTAGCAGAATAAATTTAAATTTATTTTTGGTGAGGCTGGTTTAAGTAATTTCGAAATGATTGTTGAGTTTAATATTAAATTTGATTTAATTAAAGTAGTGGATAGATATATAACATGTAACTTTATACTGGATACATTGTTCGGGTTGTTTAATATACAGGGTTTCCCGTATGTAGACGTCAAGCCGAAACCGGGCCTATGATACGTCATAGTAGTAATTAGAAAAATATATAAAAAATAAGTTACATGTTTCAAAAATTATAAGTTTAAAAAAATGGAAAAAACCTACGCTATTTTCACTCCTGTTGATGCGAATCTTTACTTTTCTTAATTTTTTTGTGATGATGTAATACTGAAAAATCCAAATTATAGCCAATTGCTCCTGCTTGGAAGAAAAAACCAAACATCAATATTTCGCCCAACTTTGCAGTGAAAAGTTGGCGCATTTAATATGGATTCCAACATGGCATGACACTTGCTAGATTGTTTCTTACATTGTGGACAATATTTGTTTGTTATAAAACATAATTCTGAATAGTAGTACGAGTTCACACTTCTTGAAATGAGTCCCACGTCTCACACAAAGTAGTATCGATACGGCGTTAAGGAAATCTTTGGGTACACTTGGTTTCGTTAAAAAAAATCAACTATTTAAGAAATTATCTAGCAAGTGTCATCATACCATTTTGGAATCCTTATTAAATGCGCTAACTTTCCAACCTCGCATAGTACTTTCACAATACAGTCACTTAAAATTGGGCGAAGTATTAATTTCGAATACTTGGTTTAGTCAAATAATGCCATTTTCTACCAAGCAGGAGCAGTTGACTATTAATTCTGGACAACTGTTTATAGCAGCCTTATTCAATGTTACATCATAAAAAATGATGGTTTGCTTCAAAAGGAGTAGATTTTTAATTTTTTTTAATGGCTTATAATTTTTCAAACATGTAACTGGGATTTTTGAAATATCTAATTGATAACTACTATGACTTAGCCTATCACCCGGTTTAGATTTGACGTTGAAACACGAGACATCCTGTATAGTAAAGTTAAATTTATAGGGCAAACCATTTAGTTTATCTATTACACAACAAGGACAGTTTTTTAATGTGAGATATGAATTTAGCGATCCACATCTCATTAAACGGATAGATTGCTATTTTGACGTCAGGAAGCCCTAGCAAACTTTAACTGCATTTTTTCAGACACGAACCAAATTTTTAGAGTGCAGTCTGGACCATCATTTTTTAAGTAACATAATATCCTTAGAGCAGTATATAGATTTGAAAAAATTATTTTCATCCTTGAAGATCAAGCCAAGGCAAAAAACTAACTAATTTAAAATCATTAAAGAACATTTTACATAGGATCTGATCGACAGAGTTTAAGGGCTTAGCCAGATAATACTGGAAACTGTTTCATTTTTTTTCTTCTTTTTCTCATTTAAAAGTAACAATCTTTGAATACCATACGTTTGGAATTAACGCAAAAGCAATATACCAGATCAAAAACTCCACAAATGTGCATAAAATGAATCCATTGGGTTACTATTATTTAAACTTTATAAACTATTACAGTTTGTAACTGTGGATCTACCAAAAACCTAAAAAATATTATCATAGACCAATGTTTCAAATAAGTTGGCAAAACCATTATAAATATTCTTTAACTACCCTTTAATTAATTAGTTATACATCAGGGCTATCACCCCATTTGGGTAATAAAATGTGAGCCAGTTTCCGCTTCGAGGAGGAGATACCTGGCTAATCTAAGAGTAAAATTATAACTTCTAATAATAATTAACCTTGTGTTCCAAATAAAGTGTGGATGCCATCAAGACCAGGACTCACTCTAGTATCCAGTTTACCTATATTTCTGAACTGATTTAAACTCTTCAGCATTCTCTTTGTATCGGCCGTTCCTGCCATCGGAGAGCGCCTTCTGGTTCTCCTCACCACGAAGGCTTCGATATAAGGATTGTGCTGGTTCATTTTTAACCGATTCACATTTCTTGTTATTTGTTTTAGAATTTTTTTCCTCAGGACTCTGTCAATTAGGAACCCATTTGGATAATTCTTTTTTATTTGAAAGAATATACTTCCAAATTGGTCACATAGTTTTTCTTTAATGTCATGAAATGGACAAATCAGAAAAAAACTTTGTTTGTAACAAAATGTGGCGAATGCGGCAGTATTAAATAATAAAAATAGCGTTGTTCCAAATCTAGGGGAAATTAATAGAAAATAGTTTGGAATTAAATCAAAATCAAAATATATGCTATGTATATATGCACTTAAGTTGGAATCTTATTACTTTCTTATTACCAAAATTTTGAAAAATAGTTACATCTCATAAAAAAATTTGCATGATCTTAAACTTAAAACGAAGTCATCGCATGTAACTTTTATCAATTATTGTGTACGAGATTTGTCAAAAAGTATTAATTTTCCTTAAAAGTGAAGTGCCTTCCTTTACTCATAGACTAGAGAACTTAGAATTATTGAAGCCTATTTTTGCAAAAAATCTAGATGTTTGATTCCTTTTTCTTGAAGAAGGTATAAAGCATAACACATAAAAAGTATTGTTAACAAACTTTTATTCCTCTATTAATTTTACGGGGTGATTAAAGTTGCAAAAACTGTAATTTTGGGCAGTTTTTGTGACTTTTCAGCAGCTGAATGAAAGGTTTTAGTGTCAAATGTTTGTTTTATATGTATTTTCAAAAGCTACTAAATGTAGCCGATTGGATAACTAGTTCGTTGTAAAAAACTGTCAAAAATGTTTATTTTTCAGGCGCCCATAGTTATTGTTTAAAACACTTTAGAATTTGGCAAAAAGTTTAAATTTTATCAGGTATTTAACTCATCAGAATCATAACTTTATGGCTATAAAGGTTTTCTCGCTTTTGTGATTTTTTTCGAGGACGTAGTATTTTACTTAAAGTTTATAATGCTCCCTTTTTTACAACAAACTAATTGTACGACCATCGCATCTGTAAGGAACGTAGTAACTATGAAATCTTTGAGTAGTCCTTCATCGATTATTTTGTTTTTGGTTGTTTTACTGAATGTAAATTCACTTTGAAAATTAAAGTCGACATTCGGCTTCGAATACATTTGGAGGGTAGCCATCACTTTCCCTAAGTTTGTCAAACTAACGTTTTTTAAAATGCTTTTCACCTAGAAAATTAGTAGGTTTTTCATAGATTCGCATATCCACATTATTTTTAATTAAGTTATTTTAGTAAAAAATTGACACTAATAATTAATATACAATAAATTTCGAAATTCAAATTAGTATTTATTAATTTGCTAACATAAATCTCAAGTCAAAAAACCTATTATTCGTGTCGAGCCAAGTTCTTTGATGTAATATATGTACCTACAGAAGTCAATACTTATACTTTGTTCCGTACCATACTACCATAATTTTTATATTTAAGACTGAGTCACTCCACCTGAAAATAGTTTCAATGAAGACAAAAGTTTGTAAAATGATACCTACCATATTTGAAAATTTACTGATTTTTTCCGCCGCAGAAATAGTGCTGAACTCGTTGAAATCTTGAGGACTACATACAGCCAAAACGAAGATATGACCAATAGCTCAGGTCATTTACGGATAAAAAGACCTTTTTCTTTCTTGTTCTTTTTACCTTTTCTCATCTAATAATCTCTTTGTGCATTTTTTCTTTTAATAGTTCCAGTTATTTTTGTCTTTTCTCTTTTGATAGGGCGTTTTCTAACTTTAGTAAAAATTTCATTAATTTGCTTGTTAATTTTTTTTACACTCTTGCTTTCACCACTAACTAAATGCTAATTTATTATTAGGGTTCGAATCGGTCTGGTCTGTCAATTACTGAAAACTTTATTAAACAACGATAATAAATTCTGAGCTGAATCCACTTCCTTATATATATATATATATATATATATATATATATATATATATATAGATCGTTCACTCAAATTTTTACTTTTTAAAAAAAACTTTATTTCAAAAACTGAGTTACAAAATTTACTTAAACTAGATACTCGTATATGAAAAGTTAATACAATAATGTTCGTTGAAAACATGAGTGTCCTGTATTTATAATATTACTGCAGACGCTTTGTCAGCAGTGAAACAACTGTTAGAGTCTTATTCCAAGAATACTTTGTTTCAATGCTGACGATTTGGATTTCTGAGAAAAACATGATATCTGCAGGTGTGGTCTGTAATATGATATTAGTATTATGTTGAAGTTTCATATAACAACTTTCCCCTTATTGAAAAAGTTGGTGCTTTGCAGCAGCTTTTTGCAAATTAAAATTATACATAAAAAATAATAAAACAAAATAAAATACAATATAAAAGTCATAATCAAAAAGGTAAAATTGAAATGTATATATATAAAAAAATATGTATAAAATATAAAGGTATAATAAAATGAAATATTTGACAAAATATTTACAGTTCGATATCTCCCTCTTCGTCTTCTTGTCGGAGGGTTGGTCGGCGTCGGGGGAAGATTCTCGGCATAGAAAATCTTTTGCAGCCTGGGTATGGTGGATTCGGAGGATCTCCTGGATAGTTCCGAGTCTCGATGCTAAGTCTGGTTGGATTTCTTTTTCTGCATTTACAGAAAAGGTAAAGGGCCACGAGCAGGATGATGATGGTAATTGTCACATAAACAAACCAAGAAATGTGTTTCGTGACAAAGGGTTGTTTTAACATTTTATCAAGTTCGTCCGAGTACTGGCTGAGCTTGTACTGGGCGACGTTTAGGTCTTCTGTATCCAGCTTATTTAACTTTAGTGGCTTTAGGTCGAGTAAGTGTTTTCTGTTTGGGACATTTTCACAACACTCATAAGGAATGTCAATTGGTTGATTCCTATAGGTGATGTTCTTTTTGTCACTTAAAATGGACTTTGAATGAATTCTAATGTCTCCGACAAAAGAGCTGCACTTCGGTTGTAACTTGAATAATGAATTATTTCTTATGATAATAGACACTGGGTCTTGGTTAACGCATTTGATCGTTACTGGAACCAGTTTTGATGTCGAGATTAACCAGAGGTTTGTTGCTATTTCTTGGATATTATAACCCTCTGCTAGGATTATTGACGATTGGCAGGATTCAGGCAGTTCTACTGAGTGGCGAAGAAGGCGTGCTTCGCAAATGGCGCTGCTATCCAGTGGGAAAGGTAGCATGTTTGTACAAATTTTGGTTGAAGGTTCAATATTTTTGCAGGAGTCAAGGTTTTTAAGGGAGACGTATAATAGTGAGTCGTCATCTTTAGCTATATATTTTTGGGAGGTTAAGAGAATGTGGTGAAGTCCCGTTCTCGCATTAGGTATTGGAATCGGAAAAAGACGATACAGGGTATAAATCTCGGGGTCTATCAAAGGGATTTTCAAAATGAAAACTATTTTTGATTCTGTTTGGTAAGCTTCAAGGTCCATAATATCTAAGTACTGGGCAACAGTACTGAGTGAAGCTTGTAATGGAAGGTTACTTTTAGATAGTGTATGTGAAATTTCCTGAAGGGAGTTCACAAGATCTTTAGGAGTTATTATGGAAGTATGAATTATGTGAAGTCTTGCGAAGGTAATCGAATTTAAAATATCATTTAAACTGGTCTGTAGGAATAGGTAACTTTCCATTAATAATTCACAAACTTCTAGGGCTTTTGCTTTAGCGTCTAGATAGGAAGTTGTGTCTGAAATATCATAAAGGACGGTTTCGATTTCTTGAATATCTTTATTAAAAGTTTCTTCATCCATTTGAAGATTTTGGATGGTCGTATTGAAGTTCTTTATGACAGACGTCGTAACAGAAATTTGATTTTTCATTAGTGTTTCTAATTCAATTTCGTCATGAGAGATTTTATTAATGCAATCATTGAAATAGTCACCGTCTGATGAGTCCAGATTTCCAGTGATTGCTTTCCAAAATGTACCGACTCCGTTAAATAATCCTCTTTTAATTCTATTGATTTTTGTGTCTGCAAATATTTCTTGATATTTTAAGTTTAAGTCTCGCGATATTTGATTTAGGAGACTGTAATGAGTTCTGATTTCTGTGTTAAAAGCTACCATGCGTGGTGTGTTTTGCCTCAAAGTATCGACCAGATTAGAAAGTATTTTATCATTTTTATCCAGAGCGATTTTAATTGGTTCTAAGTCCTTGTATACAAGTAGTGTCCATTTATCATTGGATATTCTTAAAAGAGATTCTTCGTGATAAAATATGCCGATGGTGTTATTGATTGGTTGGACCGAGTATTGAGCACAGGCGGTTGCGACAACCAAGAGGAGCCTGCAATGAAATTTTGTTTAAGTCTCAAAGTATAGTTTTAACTTGTCGAAGTTTACTTTCGTTTTTTGTCTGGTTTTCCAGTTCACTAACATAGCCGAATTGTCGTAAACTTCTAAGATTTCGTAAGGTCCGTTGAATTTGTTTTGCAATTTGTTAGTAATTTGTGTTTCGCGGACGTATACTTTATCACCGGGTTTGTATTCGGTCGTTTGGTGTGTATGTTTTGGTCAAATCGGGTTTTAGCTTTTTCCTTTTGTGCTTGTGTTTTTTCTCTAGCAATTTTGTAGTAATATGAGATTCTGTTGTTTAAGTCTCTAACGTATTTAGTCATGAGAGTTTTCTCGTTGTACAGTTTTTCTGGTACGCGACAAGCCGTATGTCTGAACAGGAGTTCATACGGGGTAAACCCGTGTGTTTTGTTTTTCGTATTATTATAGCAGATGATAGCATACGGTAGTATGTTGAAGGGATGTTCTTTCGGGTTTTCGGCTAGATGGGCACGAATCATCTCTGCTAAGGTGGCATGAAATCTCTCTAGGGAGCCATTAGATTGCGGGTGGCTCACGCTCGAAAAGGTAAGTTTAATGTCGAACATTGAACACAAGTCTTTCATTAAGTTATTTTCAAATTCTTTTCCTAAATCGCAATGAATACGTAACGGTGTGCCGTAGTGTTGGAAAAATAGCAAAAGTGTTGCTACTACTGATTTCGCAGTTTTGTCGCTAAGGGCATAAGCTTGTGTAAACTTTGTTAGTTCGTCACGTATTGTCAAGGCGTAGTTTCTTGTCGGTGTTTCGAATATATCGATATTAATGCGCTCGAAAGGAGCCTTTGGGGTTTCTGTGATTACTAGGGGCGTACTGAGATTTTTCCGGCAAATTTTCACCTTCTGGCAAATTTCGCAATTCTTTATAAAGGTTTCGACATCTTTTATGATCCCAGTCCAGTTAAAGTTTTGTCGGATTCTTCTGAGGGTTTCATTAACACCTCGGTGTAAATTGGCTTTTCCACAATGGTTCTGTTCTATTATTAGTGGAATTTGGTCAGTAGTCGGTGTTTGGACTAAGTTTTGACAGACTCTAAGTTTAATATCTTTTTCTGAGAAAATGAAGGAGAAAATTTCTAAGATCGGGAGTTCGAGATTATTTTCAATACAGTATGTTGTGTTAAGGTCTAATTCATGTTGATTTTTGAAAATGACATAGAAAAGATATTCTGCTACCGCTTCTGGGTCATAAGGAAGGGCAATTATAAAATACTTCTTGTCTTTAACGGATTTGCTTGCGAATTTGTTGATTTTGTCGGGTTCAAAGTCTATGTTTTCCTCGAAAATGTCATCCATTATAAATTCGTGAAAGTCTTCTAGTTTATTTTGCCAAAAGAAGGTAATAATGTTTTTGTTAGTTTTGTCAAGTAGTTGTCCGTTAGTGAATTCAATTTTTGAATAGTCTATGATGGATTTTGTTTTGTAAAGGTTCACGAAGGTTTTAAATTCTTCATGGATTCGTTCGGCTTCGTTTTGGTCGTTGTCTGGCGCTCCTTGTTCTTCATCCTCAATTTTCACCGAAGATGGTCCTGCTTCCATAGGATCGTCTTCGTTACCACAAAGAATTCTCGTTTGGAAGTTTGAATACTCTTGGAAGTGGTTTATTTTTATTCTAGAGAGTGCGTCGGCGTTCTTGTTGGTCTTTCCTGGTTTGTACAGAATTTCGTAATCATATTCTTCCAATTTCAGGCGCCATCGGGCGAGTCGACTTCCTGGGTCTGTGATGGAGAACAGCCAGGTTAACGGGCGGTGATCCGTCAGAAGTTTGAACTTTCTAGCGTACAAATAAGGTCTAAAGTGCTTGACCGCCCATACAATGGCTAAAAGTTCCCTTTCTATGGTCGAATATTTCACTTCCGCATTACACAAAGTTCGGGATGCGTAAGCGATCGGGAGGTCTTTACCGACTGGCCCTTGAGACAGAATTGCTCCTATAGCGAATGCGCTTGCGTCCGTGGTTAACACGAACGGCTCTTCAAAGTTCGGGTAAATTAGCACGGGTGATGTGATCAAAGTTTGTTTCAAAGTTTTGAAAGACTCTTCACATTCTTTATCGAAATGAAATTTGACGTTCTTTTGTAGTAATCGGGTCAGTGGTTTTGCGATCTTAGCGAAGTTTGCTATAAATCTTCGGTAATAACCGCAGAGGCCTAGGAACGATTTAATGTCTTTGGCACTTTTTGGTTCGGGGTAATCTCTGACACATTCTATTTTAGAAGGGTTGGGCTTCACGCCTTCAGGTGTTATTACATGCCCGAGGTATGCGACTTCCTTTCGAAGGAACTCACATTTGTCCGGTTGGATTTTCAAGTGAGCTTTCCTTAATCTTTTGAATACTTCAGTTAACCGGTTGATGTGTTCATGGACTGAGGGGCTAAATACAATTATATCATCCATATATACCAAGCATCGTTCGTTCTGAATACCCACTAAGATGTTATCCATCACGCGTTGGAAGGTAGATGGAGCGTTCTTCAGTCCAAATGGCATACGCACAAACTCGTAATGCCCATTCTCCACCGTAAATGCTGTTTTCTGGACATCCTGGGGGTCTATCTCGATCTGGTGAAATCCGGACGCCAAGTCTAGGGTTGTGAAGTATTGGCACTTCCCTAGCTGATCCAATAAGTCCGAGATATTTGGTAGTGGGTATTTATCGTCCACTGTCAACTCGTTAAGTTTACGGTAGTCGATAACCACTCGCCATTTCGGTTTCCCGGATGCATCCATTTTTTTTTGGCACGACCCATACTGGAGACGACCAGGGTGAAGTCGATGGTTGGATGATTCCTTGCTTGAGCATTTTTGACATCTGGTTTTTCACCTCTTCTTTATGAATGTGTGGGTATCGGTAGGATTTGGTGAAAATTGGTTTGCTTTCTTTGGTGTTTATTTGATGCTTGATTTCATTAGTAAACGTTAGGTTGTCTCCCTCGATGTAAAAAATATCTGAATATTCCATGCACAGGTTTGTAATGAGTTCTCTTTCTTCTTCGTTCAGATGTTCGAGGCGTAATTGTTCTTTGATTTCTTCGTATTTATTTGAGCTTCCGTTTTCGTTGTAAGTGTTTAAGTTGTTAATAGTAAATTCTTCTATTGGTTCGAACAAAAGTTCAGGGAGAGTGACAGTCTTGGGTATGGCGTTAACGTTTACAACGGTTGTTAGAAAGTCGCCGTTTTTGTCTATACGGACTAGTGCGTTGGGTAGTTTTACTTTTTCAGTCTCACACGCGAGGAGAATTGCTTCCGTGTTTCTTAATGGGCTTTTTAATTTTACGACTTGTTCTACCCTTGGTTCGAGAGAAATTTTATTAATGACACGTTCTTGTACTATTTCGGTCAAGTTGTTGTCGGTTATTTTAAATAGTGGAATTGTTTTGAAGTTAGTGATAAGCATTTTGTTTTTAATATCAATAACGCATTCATAGTGGTCTAGGAAGTCAGATCCGAGTAAACCATCAAAGTCTATTTCTAAGTCATGAATATAAACTTTGTGTGGATCTTCATCGGTAAATGGTATTAGTACTGATTCAGTAATTAAAATTTTTTCGTTCGTTATGCCTTGAATAGTTACATTTTCTGGTTGTCTGTTTCTGTAGTTTTTACAAGTGGATGGTTTAAAGACTGAAAGACCGGCACCAGTGTCGATCAAGATTTTAAATACACCAGTGGCGTCCTTAATGTAATAGAGATTTTTGGAATTTACTGATAGGAGAGGTTTCATAGGAACCTTTGTTCCGGAAAGTTTATTGTTGGATCGAAATTGTCTAGGTTTAGGGCTTGAATTTGTGATTCGAGCTGCGTCATTGTTTGGTCGTGTTGGCTGTTGTAAGGAGGTTTCGCTTCTAATGGAGTTTGAAGAAAATCCTGATATTGATCAGGGTGCGATTGAGGTATTTGTTCATAAAATTCATATTCAGGTGGATTGTAACATTGATAATCTGGATAGTGATTTTCAAATTGCCATTGTTGGTCGGGGCTATCGTTGGTTACGAAAGAATCACTTGTAGAAGGGTTACAATAGTAGTCGTTGTTAGGCATTGAATTAAAGTGTTGAGTTCTAGCAGTATTGAAATTATTGTTCGAAGTGTTCGGGGCATTTGATGAGTTTCTTGTAAAGTTTGGAGGTCTCTGAAATTCGGGTCTTTGGTAGTTGGGGTTTGGTCTGATTACAGACGCCTGATTGTTAGGGAATCTTTGCGTCGGAGGTGTTTGTCGAGCAGGGGCGTTTGTATTTTGATAATTCCTTGGTTGAAAGTTTTGAGAATTTTGAGCATATTGTCGCGCTCGGCATTCGTTAAAAACATGTCCTGGTTTACGGCAGTAATTACAAGTTTTAGGGATGACACCTTGATTTGGTTTTCGTGTGACGGGTACTGGATTTCTTTGGCCTGAGAATTTTTGGTCTTGGAAATAAGTCAGTTGAAGCTCTCGTTTGATTCGAGTGACTGCTGTTAAGATATCTGGAGGGTTATTGGCTCTTATTATCTGTCCGATTTTCGGTTCTAGTCCTGCTAATAGCGAGTTCAATGTCATGGTCTCGATTAGTTGGGACTGTGCTGTTTTTTGTTCAAATGTCATGCGCTGTTGGTTGATAGCGGAATGCATTTTTGCATTGTGGTTTGTAGACGAGAAACAAAGGTTAACGGGGATTCGTTAGGCAATTGTCGTATACGTTGAAGATCAGCAATTAAAGAGGATAAATCTCGAAGGTCTCCAAAATGAGTTCCTAACAAATTTCTAATTTCTCCCCATGTTACGGGATTTCTAGAATTAATCAATTCCGCGGCGCGTCCTCGCAATTTATTTTTAAAATGTAGAGTTACTAAAATTTTTTGTTCACCTGTTGCCATTCGGAAAGCAGTATCACAGGAATTTATGAAGTTCGATAGCATAATCGGGTTGCCATCGTACTCCGGGACTACGGAAAATATTTCGGAAAGTTTGTACGGTTCAATTTGTTCTACCGGATCCTCAGTAGGATCGGCTGATTGAGTGCGATCAAAATTTCTGTCACTTTCGTTTGGCATGTTTGATGGGTAAAATATAAACGTATGTATATATTTAGAACAAATGGGGATTGATAATAATATCAAAAAAATAAAATGGTATTATGCGAGATATAAAAATTAATAATAATAATAAGAATTGGAACAAAATGAAATAAAACAATTTGTACAGACTCAATATTATCGTACTTACAGTTTGGGAAGGATCATTAGGAACTAGTCTTGTTCTTGACTTCTTCAAGTGAGGACTGCCCTTGTTTGGTTCTTCCTCTTTTAAGGATTAGGACCCACCGTTGTGTGTTAGAATACTCTTGTTCACACGACGTTGACGGATGAATCCCACTTCTGACACCAATTTTGTTAGATCGTTCACTCAAATTTTTACTTTTAAAAAAAACTTTATTTCAAAAACTGAGTTACAAAATTTACTTAAACTAGATACTCGTATATGAAAAGTTAATACAATAATGTTCGTTGAAAACATGAGTGTCCTGTATTTATAATATTACTGCAGACGCTTTGTCAGCAGTGAAACAACTGTTAGAGTCTTATTCCAAGAATACTTTGTTTCAATGCTGACGATTTGGATTTCTGAGAAAAACATGATATCTGCAGGTGTGGTCTGTAATATGATATTAGTATTATGTTGAAGTTTCATATAACATATATATATATATATATATATATATATATATATATATATTGTTTTTAAGTTTTCGCGGGCACTAAATGTTTTAGGTGGTTTCCGGGAATTCATCCGCGTAGTTGATAACTGATCCCTGCCGGGATCGATGGTAAAATGACGACGTTTCGGCAGAGTCACATCTGCCCTCTTCAGGTCGGTTCGCATAATTCTCGTAGCCTTCTGCTTTCGCTTCTAGGGATCAGTTATCAACTACGCGGATGAATTCCCGGAAACCACCTAAAACATATATATATATATATATATAAATATATATATATATATATATATATATATATATATATAGCCCTTTTAGAATTTTCTAGTAGTTACATTCCTATATGTTCAATGGCAGTAGCCTAGAAAGTTTAAGAATTTCCTCAGTCAGTTACAATTATTTGTCTTTCTTTCGAGAGTAATAGAGTAATCATAACTTTCCTTGACAATATTGTAAACAGTTTAAATGATAATAACCTAGTGGAGTTTTTTATATAGATTTTCACAGTTTTTTCATTTTATTTATTGCTTTTGGGCTATTTGTCAACTTATGGTATTCAAAAATTTCGTTTCGGTTTGTTTCAGTTGTAAATGGTAGTCAACAAGAAAAAATAAACAATTTCTATTCTAATCAGTTTCCAGTATTATCCGGAATAAGCCGTTAAACGCTTAAATTAGTGAGTTTTTTGAGTTGGTTTTTATGTCCATGGATGAAACTAAGTTATGCAAGTCTATTACTTCTCTAAGGATATGTTGTTACTTATATGGCCAATGTAACTTATTATTGTATATTTTGTTTTCATTGGATTTCAAACCGTTGAAATATAATAAATAAATAGTAATATTATTCTTACGAAAAAATTGAATAGTGAATATTACTTACCCCTTTAGCATCAATTACAACTATTAGTTGATTGGGTGGATTTTGCTCTTGTACTATATCAACTAGCATTAGTGAAACTTTTATAATGTTCGTTATGTTGAAATTTTGGTAATTAGTATCGTGAAATTTAAAAAAACAAATCACATCATTTTCGGCCGTTCTTATTGGAATAACAGACATGTGCCTGAAAATATGAACATTTTTTGTTACTTTTAGCTTCTATATATTTTGAACTGATTTAACATACTAATTATTTTTATTGCAGTAATGGTGAAGTGAATTCATAATGAATGTAGTATGTAATAGATGCAGATGTAGTAGATGACAAATAATGCTAAGTGAAATGCTGTACAATACTTAATTTTTAGAGTTAAAGGGTGTTTTTTAGAGGTTTGTTTTTCAAGCTGACAGCACAACTTCTGGTTACAACCATTTTGACAGCTAATTTATGTTCAGTACGCTTTGCCGTTTCACAATGAATAGATTTACATCGGAGCCAAGCTTGCAAATTGTCCAAATTTATTTTTTAACTCGCGATAAAATATTACATCCTTGATTCCAAAACCAAAAATTAAATTAACGATAGCATGCTTTGATATAAAACTATATGGAAAAATGGTGCTAATATTTCCCGATTTGACGATACAGTGTATGGCAGCACAGTCCCTTTAAGGCACGCATAAAGTGCCTGTAGGGGAATATTCACTAACCCCAGATATACTATATATCAAAAGAGTTTAGCTCTGTGGGAGCCCTTGCCAGGTTATCAGGCCTGTGGTTGGCGTCGTGGCTGCAATAACAGGACGGCTTTTTGCATCGGTTGGTAAAGATGTTCGTCCAGACCGAGGTATTTCAAATTGTTGAATAGATGTTTTGGGACTACTCCAGTTGTTGACATAACAATTGGTACAGTTCGTGTGTTGTTCATGTCCCTCTGTGTCTTTATTTGAAATTCCAAATCCCTGTATTTGGCTATTTTTTCAGCCTGCTTAATATTTATGTTATTGTTGTTAGGGATTGCTATGTCAATTAGGTTGTTTTCCTAGAGATTTAATCTACTAAAACTATATCTGGTCTATTCTGAGCAACAGTCCGATCGGTCAGTATCATGCGGTCCCAGTACAGCTTGTAGTTGTTATTATATAGTTTTTGTTTGTATATATAGTAGGGTGTTCTTACCGACTGGGATAGCTCAAGTTTCAGCGCTAGTTCCTGGTACAGTATTTTTGCCATAGCATCGGGTCGTTCTTTGTTCAGTTTCAGCGAACGCTTGGCAACCTCCTGTAAAATGCTGGATAGATTCAGATGTTTGGCAACAATATCTGCATCTGTCATTGTTGACAAAAGGGTCTTTGACGATGTACTTTAGATAGTTCTTAATTGGAATTACTTAATCTTGGATTGGCAATATAAAACCTTCCTTTTCAGAAAACATATAACCAGAGATCATTCAGTAGTTTGACGCTGAACTGTCGACATAATCCTGGTTAACATAATGTATATGTCTTCCATGAAGGGGCTTCTCTTTCCATTTGAGCAGCTTCTGATCAGTTGTCTGGTGGTATACTTGAACTTGTTGTTCTGTAAGTCACAGAGGTGTTGAGTCATCAACCTGACATATGACTCTGTGTAGATCAGAAAATTCTGCGAGTTTCTGGAAATGATTACGCAAATTAGAAATTTGTTGATCACTTGCCTATATCTGCCAATCCTCTTCCTCCTTCACACCGGGGCAATGTTGTACGTTCAACACAGCTCTTTGGATGGTGATTTTGAGCTTTTGTTAGTAGTACTCGAACTTTCCGTTGTAATTATTCAATGTCGGTCTTGCACCAGTTAACTATACCGAAAGAGTAACTAAGCACTGAAACAAATTTTTACTGTTAAGTTTGGTCTTCAGCAGTCGTCTTACCCTTCTTTAAAACTCTGTTGTTAGGTCATTTTTCATGGTGGTGTGATCTATTCGTTGCGCCTGCTTTATTCCAAGGTATTTGTAAGTATGGCCTTTCTCCATGGATTCATTTCGTAGGGCCTCTGCGGTATTTTGCCTTTAACTATATTAATAATTCGGTATTTGTCTACGCCAAATTGCATATAGATGTCACTTGAGAACTATTCTACTTCATGTCATGCAGCTGTTGTTTCGTAGCTTCCATCAACCTTAAGTCGTCCATGTATAACAAATGGATTATCTTCAATGCTTGTACGTTGTTTGCTTGAGATTGAACCCAAAGTTAGTCGAGTTGAGTTTATGTGAGAGGGGGCTAAGAGAGTCTCCCTGGAATATACCCCTTCTGATTGGGATAGAGTCGGTTTGTATCGAACAGTAGGCTTCATTCAGAAAGATTTTGGTTTGCCAAGTAGTCATGACATGTTCTAAAAAATTAACAATACGATTATTTACTTTATAGAGTTTCAGCACCTGAATGAGCCAATCATGTGGAACTGAATCAAAGGCTTTTTGTAGTTCACATATGCCATGTAGAGATTTCGTCGTTTGGCGTAGGCTTGATTGGAGAAAACGGAATCAATTATTAGTTGTTCTTTGCACCACATCGAGTTTTTTGCGCATCCATTTTGTTGTTCGGTAATTATTTTGTTCAGCTCACAATGTCTGAAAAGGCGATGATTAATGCACGACGTTATAAGTTTGTATAAGGTTGAGAGGCAAGTGATTGGTCGGCACTTTGCTGGGTCCTGTGTACATAGGTTATCCTTTGGTGTGTGTGTGTGTGTGTGTGTGTGTGTTGCACCATGCGTAAGGAAACTAGGCATCTTGTATGGCTGGATAATTATGTCATTAATAAGTTCTGTTAATTTCTCGTGGGTGGCGTAAAGTTTCTTTATCCAGTAATTGTGTACACTATCTGGTCCTGGTGCTTTACAGTTATGGAGGTGTTTCATTTTGTTGGACGTGTCTTCCGTTGTAAATGTTTGCTATTGCATCTTATCACAATTCTGAAATGCAGCCTCTTCCTCAGTAATCCAGCTTGCACTCCTGTTATGGGAAACTGTTGTGTATTTTACAGAACTGCTCGATGGCCGTTTTACTGGGATAACTAGTAGTTTCATTATTATTTCATTATTATTGGTGTTGTTAAGTTTTCGATAAAACCCTTTTTCTGATTTTTCGATTAGTGCGTTGTCTAGTTTCCGTTGGTTACTGGTTTTGTATTTTCTCAATCGACTTGTGTAGACGGAGAGCTTTTGTCGTAGACTGTCCAGACACTGCTGAGATGTGATGTTTTCTCCATCCCACTGGGAGTGTATTCCGTTCTTGTCCATGCTAGTCTTGACAAGTCTTTCTATTCTGTAGTTTCTGACCCCTCGTTGGTACTCGGTCAGTCTTCCAATGTCTTTCTGAAGAGAATTAATTTTCCCTTCTAAACTTCTTTGCCACTGTGGTATTCGAGGTGGTTATCTGAATTGGGGAGGGTCTTGCTTTGGTCTTATTGCAACCCCAATTGTTCTGCAGATGGAAATTGCAGCACAGTAGATGATTGTGTGTAGCGACTCTAACGTATTAGCACCTAAAACATAGTTTGGCAAGATAAATTTGTTCATAGCCTTCAAGACGATACCCAGTTTGTTAGAAGATCTTAGTTTGTTAAGAGTTGGTCTATTCAATGTATATGTTCCAGTATACTCTATAAGAGCTCTTTCCATTTTTGCTTGGATTTTCTCAAGCAGGTCATCGTTGACTGGCTGTTCCTGTTGAAGTTCTTCTGTCTCGTCCGCTCTTTGCGCCAAAGGTGTTTCTGTTCTGCATCTGTTGTATTTCGACCAAATAAGTCGTGCTCAACTTCGCTCTTTTTTGTATCTAGTTGATCAGGCGAAATAAGGCCATTTCTCAAGAACGGTAACTTGAACTTGAAGCTCTGGGTACTCACGACAGAATTCTTGATGGAATATTTGGTGATATCCAATCTTATCCGGGCCAAGGTTCGTAATTCTGTAAAACGTGCGCATTATAGATTCATTCATGGCGCTAGTCCATTTCATGCCCTGTCTATTCAGCCCGCTTGAGTGAGCGCTGGCTGTTGATCCTGTGCAACACTTTATGTGGGTGGTGATGGTCACGTTGATTTTGTAACCGTATTGGTGAGTGTTGTTGTAGTTCTTGGGGTTGTTGGGCTGTAGTTCTTAGGACGACAGGGGCCCGCCTCCTCAGTACCCTGTCACCGACGTCCCACATGTTTTCATGTCCAGCGCCGGCTCCAGATATGCTCTGGCGATCCCGCTCTTTTCCGAGGCATCTACTCTTGTTGTTTTAACTTAGATTGATTGACAACATTTTACATGGTTTTTGTTCGATATTAATATCTTGTTCCATTCAAAAGTTAATTGAAAGAGGGGGAGACAATAAAAGTCATCACTGTGTGTGTTTAGCGCTTCCACATTGAGGTCTTTTCGTCTTTTCTCAAGTACTTAATTTCGGCTACTTGTAGTATACTTCTATGTTAGTTAAAACCCATTTCTGAAATATGGATGATTTACATAGTGTTTTATGTATGGAACGAATCAATTACATCGGAAACGCTAGTAGAAAGGCCCTCAAGATACTAAACAATTACACAGACCAATAAGGGAGACGCTACTGTTGTCATGAACTCCATAGACTACCAGGCAAAAATGAAACAAATTCTCGAGGATAAACAGAGCTACAAATCATCCTCCAGGAACCCTACTACATATCTAGAGAAAACAACTTTATCAAAGACTCGCCTATAGAATTTCAAGAGAAAAATTAAGTAGATGCCCGAAATTCTATGGACTAGCAAAAATTCACAAGGATGGCGTTCCCCTGTGACCCATAGTTAGTGCTTTTAATTCGCCACTATACAATTTAGAAAAACATCTAGAGAGCAACTTACAGCCGATAGTAGAAAAAGCCGATTCATAAGTAAGGATTTCCCAATACTCCACACACATTCTCAATAGTTCCTGTACCCAAGTGTAACAATAGGAGAAGCACTGCAACAAATATCGGAAAATGAAAACCTTCCAAGCTACATAATCGACCTCTCACGGCACTGCCTTATTTTATGTGCAATAATCTAATATACAAACATACTTTGATCAAAAAGCGCAAAGTTCGCAAAGCTTAAGCCAAAACAGGGATGAGATACGTAGATGAAGTATTTGTCGTATGGCCTTTTGTCAAAGAAGAGGTACTCAAGTTCTTAAATCATTTAAATTTCATCCACCCCAGGATTCAGTTCACATTAGAGTTCAAAGAAAACAAGCAGTTGCCTTTCCTTGACGCCCACATAACAAGAACTCAGACCGGATTTCTGGAACACACTATTTCCAGAAAACCAACACAATAGATATCTGAATGCAGATTCCTCCCACCACTACTCGCAACGACAAGCACAAAGCGCAAGAACTAAAGAAGATTACTGCTGCTCTTTAACAAAATAGATATATAGACCATGCAATCAAACAAGCAATAAAACACAACACGAGACAGGATATACAATTGAAACAAGAAAATACAACTGAAAAACCAAGAACCACCCTACCTTACATCAAGGGAACAACCGACAGAATCGGCCGAATTCACCGAAAAGACAACCTAAGTACCGCGTATAAACTATACCAAACTATAGAAACAACTATAACCTAAAATCAAATTATAAAACCAGGGAGTATACAGCATTGCGTGTGAAACCTGTGACAATCTTTTTTCTAAGCTTCATGGAAATCTTTCTGCTGTTAACAGGTCTTTTTTATTTGACAAATGATGTTTTGCCCATAGCTATTGTGCGTCTGATTTCTTCAAGCAACTTTCAGTTCAATTTATTATTCTTTTCAAATATTTATATTTACTTACTTATTCAAGTTGTTGCCCTTCCAGCATAATCCTCACAAACACTGTTTGTCCTACTGCTATTATCTTTGTTTTTTCAATATTTATCTTCATGCCATTACCAGTTTCGCTTATTTTTCAGACCATATTTTGCAATTTATTTTCTAGCTCTGCGAGAACTGCTTGCTTGGTCATCAGCATACTTAATATTTTTTAATTTTTCAATCATTGATTTATCAGTTTTCCAGCATAAAAATTGAATAGAGCCGGTGACATACAACAACCTTGTCTCACTCCTCGTCCTATGAGTATTTCTTTGGTTTCTTCATTTACCAAATTTCAATATCACTATTTTCAACAGAATATTCGAATCTGCTCAGTCAAACGCTTTCTTCCAGTCAATAAAACACACATACATTCATTTGTTCTTCTCTATCAGTCTCTCTGCTAACAATCTGATACACCCTATAGCATTGCGGGTCCCTCTTCCTTTCCTAAATCCAAATTAATATTCTCCTAGGTTTTCTTCAATTTTTTTCGGTACTTTTCAACAGTATTTTTTATTTGAACAATGTGCATTATATCTCCACAAAAATGGAACATCTGACAATGTAAAAACTACCGTATTACAAAACCATCAGAAACCAAAATTTTTAAAAAACACGTTTCATACTTGGAATTTGCTTACTTGATCGATCTTTCTTATCTAATTGGTCTGTGAATTCCCCTTCAGATATTAACAGTGGGTGAATTTGTATTGCATTTTATTTTAGCCACAAACAAAAATATAATCTTTAATGAGATTTAACTGTGACATGAATAATAATTTAACACTTAATATAAATCGAGCAAGCGAAAAAGAAATCATTTATTCCAAGAAATATAGCATAAAATAATTAATCAAAACAAGATACTTATGAAGATGAGTTAGTAATGTGTATTTTATATTCCCGAATGTGTAAACAATCTACCATACTTACACAGTTTCAAGAGCTTGTTGAATGTAGCTACTACTCAAGTTCCTGTTATCGAATATTTCTGGCCCCTTCCATTTTGATTCATAAAATGATATTATGCAGCTTTTGGTCAATTCCAAATTATTTTTGCAGGCAATCAGGAATAATACCAAAAGCTCGTCTTGTATAAATTTTGGCACTGGCTGACGGTTGTATGTATTTACAAAGTTTCTAATATGGTTCAAGTGGTTGTATGTGGTCCTTCCTTGTTGTATTATTTCTTGTGCGGTGAATTCATATTCTAATATTAACTCAATATCTAAAATAAATAGCAAAAATGTCAGAATATATCTATTAAAGCTAAACTTTCCAAATTAATGATACAATATGATCTTCAAGAATGCACCGCAATATATATTGTTATATGCAAGATCCATCATGAGATCATCTCTTACAAAAGTAAGTCCTTTAAGGTAGTACTTTACTGGAAACCAAATTTATATGGTTGTCAAAATTCTGATGCTATATCAAATATTGTTTCACTTCTAAAACTATAGGATAGAAAAAGCAAATTTTCGACTAGAAATATATTTTTTTATTATTAACCCCGCCCTTAACTGAGTAACAAACATACAAAATTAAAAGTTTTTAAAGTATTTTTACTAAAATACTTATTAGAATTTTTTTTGACTTAAAATAGCAACTTAGAATTTCTCACTACTGATCCCACCATATAATAACCTTTTAATGCTAGTTTAATTTTTAAAAGCAGCTATCAACCTAATTTCACCTCTAAAATTTTTTACTCCAAAATTGCCCTCAACCTAATTTAACATAACAACTTAAAATTGGAGTTTCAGGCTAGATTTTCTTTAAAATCTAGAAACAATTTTTCTAAAGATCTCGCCATTTATCCCCTATACAAATCCCGTATCGCTAGCTTAATTTACAAACTTGGCGAGATATTTCATAACTTTGAAAGAAAACGCCATAATTTTTGACTGCGAAAATATCAAAGACTATGGTAACGGAGATCAGCACATCAACAACCCCCAATACTACAATTATCCTTTAAAAAGTATATTATTAGTTTAAGGGTAGTTTTACCTTGCAATCATTCAATCAACCATTTTATAACCCACTAACATCTATTTTAATTTTAAAAGTAATATTTAAACACTAATTTAAATTGAAAATATTCGACCCGTAATACATACACTCTGATCTAGTGTGATTAATATTGGAGTTTTTTTAAGAGGGACGGCCTTTTATTATTACATATTTGGATCTTCCAGTCAACTTTAGTATGACGTTGTGTCATACATGGTATCCAAAAATGACCCATGGGTTGTATTCGAGATTTTGTTAAACTGTTGACGTCCAAAAACAGCTGAATTTTGAAAAGTTTGATCATAGATAACTTAATTTTCTTCAAATAGAATTATTACGTTTTTCTTCACGGTTTCTTTCGTCCAATATAAGGTCATATGTATTCATTTTTAACAATCTTCAGAAATCAAGAAATCAAAATGATTTATGTTTTTCTTATATTTTTATTATTCATTAAATATATTAATTCATAGAAAGCCGGGGCATTTAATTTCGCATGCTGTCTAATTTAAAATTGCATTACCTTTCTAACGATATTAGATTATCTGTATTTGTTTCTAATACCTTCCATGTGATTCGTAATTTTTTATTACAATTTTATTTACTCAAAAGTAAAATTGATCATGAAAAACAAAAGGTTTATAAGTATATATTATATACACAAATAAATGAGAAAGAATTACTAATAACCTCGAACATAACAAAATGGTTCAGCAAATAGGTAATATATAATAATAACACAAAATTGAAGTAAATGTTCACAATTACAAATTCTTCAGCGTAACGAATTTTGAACCGTCATTAAAATTTTTTGGGTGATAGTAGCAAAAGCATTTCTTATTGTAATATTTTTATTTTTACTCTGGGTTCGATGATTTATTTAAACACTCACTTGAACATACTATCATTTATTTCCTCTTATTTTATATTCACACAACCAGTGGCGGCTGGTGGGTTATGAAACTGGTGGTGCACTTTACTGGTCAAATATTAGGATTCAAAGATGCAAGAAAACAAACCATATTTTTGCTAATACTGAATTTATCTATCTATCTAATACGAGCAATGTTTGTTTATATATATATATATATATATATATATATATATTTTTTTTTTAAGTTTTCGCGGGCACTAAATGTATTAGATGGTTTCCGGGAATTCATCCGCGTAGTTGATAACTCATCCCTGCCGGGATCGATGGTAAAATGACGACGTTTCGGCAGAGTCACATCTGCCCTCTTCAGGTCGGTTCGCATTATTCTCGTAGCCTTCTGCTTTCGCTTCTAGTTACTCGAATACTGATATTTTCAGGAGCGCGCACGGTGTTATATGGTCGCGGCTCGACGCCTATTGGTTGGCACCGTGAATGGCTGCGTGTGATTGGCCCTGGGCGCTCAGTGGGAGCGCCTCCCGCCTGCTGATTTGTTATTTCCGGTTGAGTTGTTATTGGATGGGTCCGGGCCGGTACGGTGTTTAATAGAATTTTCCAACAATTCGATAAGTTCTGGATTGCATTGCGTGCGTTTAGACTGTGAGGCCTCTTCGCTATTTCAATTGCCTCTCTTACGAGTCTTTTATATTTGCCAGTACTCTGGTATTCTCAAAGTCTATATACTTTCCATGTGATTCGTAATTTTTTATTCGGTGAGACGTCGTGGTGGCGTGTTCAGCAATGGATGTTGTTTTTTCCTGCTTTCTTATAGCATTCTGGTGTTCATCACGTCTAGCTTCTTCTATTAGTTTGCCCCACATAGGTTTTATGACAGTCTGCACATGGAATCTCGTACACTCCCTGTTGTTCTAAAGGGATCCTCGTCTTCGGAGTCCTCAACACCGTGCTTATTTTTCTGTCTGTATTGAAAATAGTACCGATATTGCGTCTCCGTAGAATTCTTGCAATACTGTCCGTGGTACCCCTGACATACGGTAAATAAGCCTTGGTTATTGGTGTCTCATGCTCCTCGTCTGTTCGTCTCGGTTTTGACTTTAGGGCTCTTTGAATATTTCGGTCTGTAAATCCGTTTTGTCTCAGAGCTGTTTTTAAACTTAGGGAAGCCATACGTGTTGTCAGAAGAGATTTGGATGTTCTTCATACTAAACTCTTAGATATCCACCTACAGGTAAGCAATACACTCCACCCGATAATATGGGATAAATTCGATGAAATTAGCGAATTTAGGGCCGAAACGAATGCAGAGTTGACAACATTGCAACAACAGACAAAATTTAACAAATTGAAGCTCCAACAGAAGCCCAAAAACGAATTTTTCTCGGAAAATAACAGTCACAGTCTAACCTCAAGGCAATTGGAAACGAATAGAACCGTTTATAACTTATCTTCGGTCCAATTGAACTCTACCTCGATTGGCGTGTTAGCTAAGGGATTCAATTACGCTATTGCTCCCTCTCACATACCAACAGAGAGCATAATATGTGGCGTGGAAACAGCAGTTTCAAAATTAGATGCGAACACCGCTGAAATAATTAGATAAGATGTGTCACATGTTCTAAGAACGTGTAAACCACCCAAAAGGAACCTATCTATAGAAGAAAATGAGGCCTTGAAACAACTTCGCCTCAACAATGACATTCTCATTCTACCCGCGGATAAAGGAAATGCGACTGTAATTTTAGATACAGCGGATTATTCAATCAAAATTCAAACATTGCTACAAGATCCAGCATATAAACAAATTACTACCGACCCAACAACTTATCTGGAGAAAACAACATATGTCAAAAATTCGACACATTTCATCGAAATACTTAAAAAAACGGTTTTACAACCTGACTGTCTTCTGGTCAGGGCCAATCCACACGCAGCCGTTCACGGTGCCAACCAATAGGCACCGAGCCGCGACTATATAACACCGTGCGCGCTCCTGAAAATATGAGTATTCGAGTAACTAGAAGCGAAAGCAGAAGGCTACGAGAATAATGCGAACCGACCTGAAGAGGGCAGATGTGACTCTGCCGAAACGTCGTCATTTTACCATCGATCCCGGCAGGGATGAGTTATCAACTACGCGGATGAATTCCCGGAAACCATCTAATACATATATATATATATATATATATATATATGTAATTGAGTTCTGGAGAACGGCTCTAAAGATTATTAGGAAATTTTCCCGTATGAAAGTTTCGATGGATAGAAATCGATTAGTGAGGGTCTCATCTTTGGGAAAAATCGTACTGAATTATAATATTGTATTTGTATGTTCCGAACATGTAACTATTTTATGCCTCCGTCATATTTTCCTAACATTACATTATTTCGCATGTTAATTTGATGCATATAATATGAATTGGTGGTGTAAAATTATACAGGGTGTAACAAAATATGTTAGAAGGTCCATATGAGTTGCTATGCAGGATGGTTAAAATATAGCGTCAAACGGAATTATAGTATGGCTAGAAAAAAAGCGAGAAAAAATAATTGTGTAGGGTACTCCATAGGCAGTTGGAAATTAATGATAGCTGACATACACGGCGTAGTAAAAGTATTGTTATGCAGGTCGCTAAAAAAATGTTAATAGAATGTTTTACCTATAGTGTAGCTTATTAGCATTTGCATTTACAGGGTGGTTGCAATATAGGATGTACTGGAATTATACTTATACATGGTGATTCAAAAAAAATTACAATAGGTGGATATAAACAAATGCATATACAGGGTTGTTAAAACATATGGTGGTGTGAAATTATAGTTATACAGTGTGATTTAAAATATGTTATATTAGGTACCCTGTTAAAAGTTGCATATATAGGGTGGAGCGGAATTATAGTTATGCAAAGTGTTTACAAAAATATTAGAATATAAATGAAAGAATTTGGAAACAAAAGTTTTTGTAGAATGGCCAAAAGTGGGTTGTTGAACTATGGAATCGAGTGGAATTGTAGCGTGATTAAAAAATGTTAGAAAAGAATGTTTGGATGGGTTTTTCATATGAAGTTGCATATATAGGGTGGTTGAAATATAGGGGGGAGTTGAATTGTAGTAACACCATGTAAATAAGAAATGTAAGTCGGTTTATGTTTTTTAAAATGTATTTATTTTTATATATTTAATACTTTCTTCGAGGTGTCATTCCTTTGTACGCCAGACAATATATATAATATGTATTGTTTCTGGTTAGAGAACCTTCATCAGTTGCGCTTCCCACAATAGAATGTCCTCTCGAAGACTTATTTATGTATTTGATAAATAATAGTAAATTTGCTAGTTTCTCCGAAAATCCTAGATGTCGGTCTTACATCTCGTGTCTACAAACTAGAATTATTATTCAATTCTTTGCTGGATTATCAAGAAATATCAACAAATAAGTTTTGTAAAACGTAAGCAAAGAATTAAGAAAAGTTAAACGTGACACAGAGAAATGGGAAGGTCAATGCCGGGAATCAAATTATCAAACCGAAAACGATATACAGAAATCCATAGGAGATCAACAGTGGATGTCATTATTAGGAGAATTGAGCTTTGGGTACGCTGTACGAACCACAGTCTCAGAATTGAGGCGACGTACCGACAAAAGAAATAGAGGCAGTCCTCTCCCCAAAATTGTCATATGACATATAAGGGATTTCAGGGCAATGGTTGAGGGAAACACAATTTCAACATATAACTATTTGCTCTTCTTTGAGTGATATTTTTCTGTAATCAATTATATTGACCTTTTAGAATATTAGATTTTTAATGAGAACAGAGCCTGATATACTATTTGAAACGGTTGTTGTTTTGGAAATGAAAATAAATGTGAAAAAAATATATTTGGAGATTTATCAGTATATGGCAACTTAATAAAGGAACTGTGCTGCGAAACCTGTGCCGTTCAAGAAAATAAAATAAATGTCGAAGTGTTTTTTCCGGTTCTGTGTTTAGTATGTTGTTCTTATTGATGGGTGGAGGTTATGTCCAAAAAAATATATTGTTAAATAAAAAAAATATTTTATTTATCCACTGAATCTGCAGTGAACATTTAAAAACAAAATTTAAATAAAATAAAATCATACCTGATTCAAAAGTTGAATCGTATCCCTGAAACTCAATTTCCACTTCGGTCTGGAAGTAACAATTCCATAACTGATACAGTAAGAAAGATGTTAAAAACACCCAAATAAATGTCGTCCAATTTCTAGCGCAACAGATACTAAAACGGGATAATTTTTGCCTCATGTTGACAGATAAGAAGTGATTGCATTCAAATTATTAATAGGATATCATTGCAATTTCAAAAGCAAATGCACTGTTTTGAAAGAATTTAAATTGTATAAAATTTACGTACCGAACTGTAGATAATAAATTACAAAAACATTTCCAACTAACGATTTGGTTTATCAGAAAATTGGAAACGATAAAAAGTTTTGTTTAATAAATGTTATTCTAGGACATAAGTAGTAGTGCGAGTTTAATGCATTTAGAAATATTGAAGAAATATAAAATCGGCAGATTTCTAAAAACACAAAATTAACTGAACTGAAAAGCAAGAAATAATATATTAATATTAAATACTTATTTTGAAGTCAGTGTCAAGTAGACCTAAAGAAGTATATGTAACTAATCAGTGAAATATTATTTATTGCAGGTTTAAGTATATACTTAATTGTTTCAGAAAAATGTTATTTCTTGCTTTTCAGTTCGCTTTTTATGAGGTGGTTTTTATTTATTTTTAATGTATTTTACAATTTTTAGTAATGGGAAGTCCTACTAAGGATGCAAATAAAGAAATAACAGTTATTGGAAATGCAAGATGAAAAAACGGAACCTAGATAAAAATACTGCCAGAAATATTAGAAGAAAGTCCACAGGATAGCGAAATTAGATTATCGGGGATGAGAACTTATGTAAATTTAAAAACGAATGTCGTCTCTTTACTATGACAAGCGATAATTTAACAAATTGATGTGATGAACTTTTTGTTTAATTTTCGTATGGATATGGTGGATTCCAAATTTGTAAAAATGATAATATTTCTCATGGTAAATAGATATAATTGCATAATGAGGTGCAGTGTTCATTTATAATTAACTTTATTGAAAATTGACAAAAATTAGGCAAAGTTCAAAAGTGATGATTTCGTTTTAAGGTGCAGAATATGTAGATATTTTTACTAACAATAACTGTTTTTAGTATAGATAATATTTTTTTTCGTATGATTTCAACTTAAGTATACATCCTGTATATTTCATTCATACAATTCAAATAATGATTAACTCATTCATTTAATGTTAACTGGCGTAGGCACCTGCACCAAATTATATTGAGAAGTAACATGTTTTTTCCTCCTTAATATAATATCTACAGTTTAAAGTATCGAAATCAGTTAAACAGCTTTTCAGTAATCACTGAACACACAAAAAAAAGAAAAAAACATTTAGCCACTTATAAGTCGTTGACTTATTATGTTTTTAAAAATGTTTCTATTTTTTAAAAACTATTTGAAACTACAATTTTACACATATAATTTCTACTTCTAAGATTATTTTTATATAACTTGTATATAGTTTGCAAAATCACGTCCGAATTAATCCAAGTTTCATGACAGAGTGACCTACATTGGTAACAAAACAACTCGGCTGAAAATAATTAATAAGCATAAATTATCAAGAACATTAAAGAGAATAAGAGATACGAAGATGCAAGTTGCAACAAAAGTGTTTTAACAATCTCAATTTTTATTGATTATTAAAGGGTTGATGATACCATAATTCCTGCCTCTGAAGATTGTAGCTTTTTCTACGGGGTGAAAAAGATACGGGGGGTGTTAGCTGGGGTTGTTCCTGGCTTGGCATCTCTGAATTGGAATTCGCTCTTCTGTTGGCTTACCATTTTTTAAATATTTTAAAACCAATATAAAAACATAAACCAAAAATTACTAAATATGTAGGTGTTAACCAAAAGTGATTAGAATTATCAATTTGACGTAATTTAATTGATTTAATCTTCTTTTGTTGATTCTGCAACTCGTGGACTTTGTCTAGTTGGACATCTGCGATTTCGATTTAATTAAGGGTTGTCCCGAATAAGTTGGTTTTTCATTTATGAAGTCTTCTTCTGCTGTGCTGAATCGGCACTGGTATGGTAAATTAATTGAGTAATGGCCTTGAAGGGTTGTGAAATCTGTTTGACCACAAGAGGTTTCGATTTTTGTTTGATTTGAATAAATCTCAATATAAGTTGATTCGTCGATTTGCTGAATCAGACTTTTGGATATTTTTACTTAAACTGTGTTACAACTTTTTGGAACTGTGTTAAGCTGTAACAACTTGTTGGATTCCATTGATTAGGTTTTAATTTTAACATAAAAATTCCAGATGCAATTTGGTACAAGGTAATGATGAATTATTCTTTCATGAAATTCATAGTTTCATTGTTTTTGTCTCATATTTGCAAGATTTAAATTTAGGCTATTTTCATCTCGTTGGTCAAATTTTGGATTAGAGTATTTTTTATATCGTCCCAGGTGGATGAACCGTTTATACTAACTACTTCTTCAGCTCTTCCTTGAAATTTGTTTAGTATGCCATTTATCAAGAGTACATTTTGAAAATTGTTTGGATTTTGGATGTCACAATAATGAGTTAAAATCGTATCAGATGCATTTAAGAATCTGTGTAACTTGTTAGGGTTACCGTCATAGTTGGGTATGATTGATAGATTTTTGATATCTAACAAAGGTACTTGATTTGGACATAGTATCATTTTAGTTTTTGAATTAAAATTTGAAAACTAATTCCATTTCCTTATTGTTATCACAAATGGATTCAATAGTAGAAAATGTTGTTGACTCTGACATGAACAAAAATCACTCACCAGATCTCTTGTCCACTGGTTCAGCTTTTGTCGGATTCTCTCAATGAATTTGCCTGGCTGCTTTCCAAGGGTTTCAGGGTTTTCAGGGAAGGTTTGTCAGCTTTCTGGTTGAGGTTGCTCACGGCTCTTGTTTCTGCATGAGAACTTTGGATGTCCGCTTGAAAATGTTCCTCTTGAAATTTCCACAATGGATTATCCCAAAAAGTCTCTTGACGTGGATTTTAAGGACACTTTTTCGTTGCCGAAAAATCACATTCTACTGACTGCGTCACTTATAATAAGCTGTAGACTTACTATATTTTTAAAAATGTTTTATTTTTTTAAACTATTTATTTGAATTCTATAATTTTACACATATAATTTCTGCTTCTAAGATTATTTTTATATAACTTGTATATAGCAAAATCACTTCCGAGTTGATCTAAGTTTCATGACAGAGTGACCTACATTGGAAACAAAACTACTAGGTTGAAAATAATTAAAAAGCATAAATTATAAATAACATTAAAAATAATAATAGATGCAAAGATGCAAGTTGCAACATAAGTGTTTTAACATTCTCAATTTTTATTAATAACTAAAGGGTTGATGATATCATAATTAGCCTTTTTTTTGTTTAAATAAACCCAAGAACCCGAAGAGTAAATAAAAACCTTACATTATGAGAAATGCCCAGTTTGGTTATCAGGCACGTCTACATCATTGTTAACCCGTTCCCAACAGGAGAGACTGTAGGTTGCAAACGAGTTTGTACATTTAATTTGAACAGATGTTTGTGGTGGTCACTTTATTATTCAGAACTATTTTGATTGGACAATATGAATCCGGTATTTTTCTCATGCTACAAAATTCGTCGAGTAAATGCCTTCCATTTTATTGTTAGGATTTTTAACAAAATCCGAAATTGGGTCCTAGTAGCGGAGATTAAGGACGGTTTTATACTGGGTATGGACCTAATAAGCCAACATGGATTCATGTTCGACCCGAAATACTATGTTCTCTTTTCCTAACCCTTTGTTGCCCATCGGTTTCACAGTGAAACCACAAAGAAAATTGTATCTAGACGCCTGCCGGTTTTCGGGCTACACCAGTGGGCGTGTACACTTATAATATGACGTACTAAGCGACGCCTGTACCAATTGAACCGATAAACCTGCGAATTTTTGGATATCACGTTGTTTACATGTGGTCATCATTCGACTGTTGTTTGTTTGTAAATAAAGTGAACTTATAGGTGTTTTTATAATGTTAGGTAAGTAAATTAGCGTTTTCCTGTCCCTAATAAGTAACTTGAAAGAAAGGTATAACTCTCGTAGTCAAATTTGTTATCCACCATATGTATTTTTCTCTAAATATATCCTGGTTCCACCGTGAAACCGGTAGTCATTTAGTTGCTTGTGGGACCGTAGGGGGTACCAGAAAAGACCTACCTGAAGTCATAAAGGCCGATAATCTACCGAATAGAGGTGAATCTGATTGGGGCGTAAGCAAAGATAGCGTTGTGTTCCTAAAATGGAAAGACAGGAAATAAGTATATTTTCTTACAAACTACTTAGATCCATCTGAAACTGTCAACACTAAAAGAAATAGACACAAAATGAAAAAAATGATGGTATTTACTTGATGTGATAATAGTAAACCTTTCAAAAATAGGGTCAAGGATTCATCACTGCCCTCCCTAAAAAATTCTCGTATTGGACTGGTTCTACGACTTGTCGTCGCTACAGAAAATAATCCTAAAAAAAGGAAGACTTTGGCAATGGCTTGTTAGAAGGTCAATATAACTTCTGAAATATGGTTTAACTCTTTCCCCATATGCCAGTCCACAGCCTTCAAAAAGATGTGCCCTATGCAGCTCAAATTCAATAACCCGTCGTAACAGATGGATGTGTACGAGGTAAGTTCCTCACACTTATTGAGAGAGGTAATTACTACAGCTTCTTTTTTTTCAGATGTAATGTTGGTCTTTGCCTTAATGACAAGCAAAACTGTTTTTTAAACTTTCATTAGCAATAATTAGTGATTACTTTCTATAATTAGATTTTAAAAATAAAATTAATTTTTCCTAGAGTTTGTTGTTTATTTCCTACTGGTTTCACTCTGGAACCGCCCTTTAGGACAAAAAAAAACTTTTTTTAGGCTTATTTTTAAGTCATTCTGAATACACGAATATGTATTTTGTCTCTCTTCAAGAAAAATAAAAAAGTCCGGACACAAAGGGCTAAATGAGGAATTTGTATTGATACGGCCCGCCAACAGCTCAGCGACTATAAAAATTGTGGCGAAATCCTCCATCAGAAGTCTCAAACGGAACAAATTCTTCATGAGCAGCTAGAAAGGACTCCTGGGCGCTGCGTAGGAATGTTGGAGTATGTTCATTCAGCTTATGACTACTTAGTTGGACGAGGTACAGTTAAAAGAGAGAGAGAGCGCTCATTTGGATCGACTCGCTCCCTACCATGGACAGAATGATTCCGATCGTGACAATCACAATTAAAAGGGGAACAGAAAAAGTGGTCTCGATAAGGTTCTTGACAACACTGTGAGAACTCGGAAAAAAACATCGAGATCTGGTATTTTCTACACTGGCTTATAAAGGACAGCGGTTGTTCAAGTTGGATAGTTTACATTGCGACGGGTGATTGAGTTGACGAAAGAAGTGAACAGCTGTAGTATTACTCATTGTGTTTGTAAACACTGACTTTGTTTGGAAAATAAAGACGTTGAAAGTGAATAGTTGTAGATTTTGAACCTACACCTTTAATATTTGCATTGAACAGTCTGTTTGGTACAAAGCCCTGAAACTAGTTGATATAATCAATATCCACAAATCATGACCTAAACATTCTGTTTCCAAGTACCGAACTATTTCATTAATTTCTAATATAGGTATACTATTGAAAAATAATGCACTGTTGAATTTTTAATTCTATGAAATATAATGCTGTCAGGTAATCATTATGGGTTTATGAGAACAGAGAAACTAAAGATGTATTATTCAATATTATTTACAATAAATTGTATTGTATCGGAATCACAGGTAAAGCCCATAATCTTTTTTTACTTGAGCTATACGGACTAGATTAAAATTTGGTGTTCGTCAAGAAATGATTTAGGGTATCTACTGTTGATTTGAGAAATAATCTTCTCAACAATCTATATGTTTATATCCGCAGCAGACAAGGGACTGATTTGCGGACAAGTGTATTGTTTAAACCTTCGAGCATAAATATGTTTAAACCAGAAAGCATCCATTCTAATAATTCATTTGTTTTAAACTACCTGTATGTATCATCACTCACCGCCTTTGATATGGCTACTCATTGATAGATGGCGGAGAGCGTAGTTTCACAAATTATTAGAATAAGATGTAATTATCCACTTCTGAATTATATAGCATATTTATTTACAGCAGTTACTTAAAGAGATTCTGAGATATGTGAGATAGGTAATAAGTATTTTTTATGGGTGTTTAAATATGAGTTGGTAGAGCTTATAGTTAAGAATAGTGTACAAGTGTAAGACCGATAAAAATGTTTTCGTTTAAGATAAAATTTCTACATAAATAGAAGGGTGTGTCTGTTACATTACATACTAACTACAATAAATAATTATAAGTTATATTTTACACGTAACGAAGCGCTGAGATTCGGCAAGGAAGCTCCAAGGGAAATCGCTTTCCCCGACCCTACCGAGCCATATTAATAAAAATGTCTGCTGTCTGCTGGTGAAAGAAAGTGAGAAAGAAAATCTTTCATAGATTTCTGAGATTTTTACCACTCAAATTTGAAACTGCATTGGTCCTTTAAGGTTAAAATATAAGCCCTCACAATTTAATTACCAACGTACTAAGTGTACATTTATTTACCACATAGTAGCTGGTTTCCCATGTACGAATGTATATGTAATAGAATTGTAAATTTTCTCTTTGTCTCTCTTTTTTTATTGAACATCGATTGGTTCGTAAGAATCCGCGTTGGAACTTCAATATCAAAAATGCTCGGACGTATTAGTCGAATGGTGCTTTGGTTACATTGGTATAATTTTGAATTTTAATGCCCTGTTTATCTTGCCAAATTCAGCGCAGGCCCGTCTTTTCTTCTTTACATATCTGTTTATGGATTCCTGTCAAAGTAAGTCCTAAATAAACACTTTTTACAGTTCTTAGTTTATTACCATATCTTCATTCTACAAAATTTTTCTTACTCCTACCCTCTAATACAAATAATTCCTTACATTTTTTGAGTCCTTAGTTTAATTTTCGTTTTATGTTTTAGAGATCTACTGTACATTTGTAGACTCGAGATGTAAAGATGGACATCTAGAATTTTCAAGGAAACTATACTACGAAGGTTCCGAATCTGGATCCGTTTCATATAATTGCTGTGATCTGGTTACTCCTAGGTTAGAATGTCATGATAAAATTTTGAGCTTGACTTTACTTATCAGAGATATTGAACACTCTCTTCGAGGAGTCATTCTTTTGTACGCAAGGCAATATGAACAATATATATTGTTTCTGGTCAGGAAAACTTCATCAGTTACATGGAGCGCCTCAGGATTCTGAACCTCTGTGTGCTAGTTTCCCGGAAAATCCCAGATGTCGGTCTTTACATCTCGTGTCTTCAAATTTGCCTATATGTATCAAATTTTTAAATTTTGGATTTCAAGATTCAATTATAACTAATTAATTACTTTTTTCATAAGAATACATTATATATTTATATAATTTATTACTTGGAAATACATGAACAAAAAAATAAATTTTGCAGTCCTAATCAGCCTATCAACAATCAAGAAAATTATCCAACCCCCGAAAAAAGTATTAACCCACCGCGAAAAAATTTTCTTGCTACGGCCTTGATCCCGGTACTGAGTTGATGTCTTGCGGGCAGTATGGCTTACCTGTAGCAGGTATGGTACGTCAATCATGGGGGAGTGATTACATCAGTCAATAGATATTATTAAGTGACATAAAATTCAACAGCAAAGCGCTTATGGCATGACATTAGTAATATAGTTAATATATAATAAGTGACCTGATTTTAACAGCAAATTCGAATGAGTAAATTATTTAAACAATAAAAATCCACCAAAATATGTTTTTTGCTTTTGTTATGAAAACTTATAAAGGAATCGTAATACTGTCAATGGGAATGTTGGAAGGAAACGGAAAACCTTTAAAATAAGCGTTATTAAGTCCCGATCGGTGAACTTTTTGCTAAGAAAAACCGATAAATAATGACTATTTTTTTAATTTATAACTTTGTTTAAAAACACAGTTTTGCACCCTAACAACAAACCTTTATTTTAAACACTCAACGCCGTTTCAACAACTCTAAGTTGTCATCTTCAAGGAGTAAACTAAACAGTTTGGTTTACTCCTTGAAGATGAGTTGTTGAAACGGCGTTGAGTGTTTAAAATAAAAGTTTGGTGTTAGGGTGCAAAACTGTATTTTTACATTTGTGACACACCAAAGGTTCCACAGCTTTTCCATTATAACTTTGTTATAATAAGAACTGCATATTACATTTTTCGCACATTGATAGATTACAATGTTAGAATTAATTAAGCTCAATACGGTTTTGTGGGATAAGTAGTTTTTGCAGAATTGTAATTTAAACAATTATGAGAGATATTTTGCAATCGATACCGTATTAACTGCGTCCGTCTGAAAGGGATATACCAAACACCTTTTTAAATGTTTTTATTAAGTACTTCAATTTGTTTACCTTGGATTTTTGTTTAATGTTGAAAAAATGGCTAAAATGCTTGTGAATATTGCATTTTACATGAGTGTCAGACGGCAAACTAATTTAGAGGAAGTGAATTGTACTGCGACAAGTTGTTGAGTACTGGCCGTAGGTGAATATTTTTGAAAGCCGCAGGTAAAACTTGAAGTTGTTGGATACAGTAATGGAAACATTACTGCATCCAACAACTTCAAGTTTTCTATTCTATTCTATTCTTTTCTTAACATATATGTTTTACACATTTAAAAATATTATCGCTAAGATCATGAATGATATGTTCAAATGAGTAGAGACAGATAAGTGGACGTTAATAATTCTAATAATTTATCGATCATTTTGTCCACTGAATTATGAAACATATGTAATTATTTTTAAAATATTCTAATTTGATTCTTTTAATGAATGAAAAGATTGTTCAGCACAAAACTATTATAAATCTTGATTCAATAAAAAAACTTGTCAAAAAATAATACCTATATACATATATTACAAAATAGTGGCTCTCGTTTGTTTACATCAATTGAATAAAATTGTATTTTTAGCTAAAAAATCTTATAGACCTATATCTAATATAGTATTTTTTGGAATGCTCGACTATAGCCTGTAGAAGCAGCAAAACAATTAGCTGTCATAATATTAACAGTGATATTATTAAAGGCGTAGATTTTATAAAATCAAATTTTGAATAAACACACAAATTTTAAAATAACAAATGAAATTGAACTGAATACAAACTTAATTCAATGACACAATCCCTTTCAAAAGATCCTTCATCTAAATAATTCTTGGCCCTTGATAGCGAGCAACCAGGCGGGCGCAAATACCTCTCAATTAGCTTGGCTGTCTGTTCTCTCCCCTCCTGTCACGTACTTGTGCCTATAATGCAATGATTTTAACGAAAACCTAAGATAGACCATTGATATTCGTGTTCTGGACATTCAATAGATCCAAGTAATATTCCATTAGAAAGAGCATGGTTAATATGGTGTAGCTTGAAAAATATTCATCTAAATTGTTTAAATTGCAATTCTGCTAAAATTATTTGTTTGACAATACGCATTATAATCTGTCATTCTGCTGAAGAGTATTTTTTAGTTTTCAATACAGCAAAGTTATGAATTTTTGAAAATAAGGCAATTTTTCCAGATATTTCCAACTTTTCCCGGTGTAAAATAGACGCTCATTTTGAAGATTTTTCAATTCTCTACAACTTTTCTATCGACAAGATCACGATTCCTTCATTGTTTTTCTCAGTATAAGCAAAAAAAATCCATGTTTTTGCTAGTTTCATGTAAGATATCACCTATGAACTACCCCAGTGGTGATGGCAACGGCGGTTTGATGTTAATTGTTTTTTATATAATGCTGTATTGACTGATGTGGATGGTCAACTTCAAAGTCTTTGATACAAATGCATTAGTTATGATATAGATGGATATTGAATTTCATAGTAAAAATCAAAAAGATAATCGTAATTAAATATGACATTTTTTCCGAGTCAATTTGATTAAAGAAAAAATAAAAAAGGTTAAGAATTTCTTTAAATAAGAAGAGCCAAAAATTATGCAACAACCTTACCCTCTGATATCTGGGTAAGTTTTACATTTTAGTATAGAAGTTTTGCAAACTAGTTTGGCAGCTTATAGTAAAATCAGTGGTAAAAATTATTTAATTTATTACTTATAAAATACTAAACAGATTTGTTAATGATGCATTTTTCTTATTTTTTCTTCAACATCCCAAAACGTCTGTTTGGCATAAAACTTTTCCATTGTGATGTTATGTAGTTCATTTTCAGAGGGTAAATCACCACCATATTCTACTGGTAAACATTCTTTGGGAATTAATTGAAATAACTTTTCTTGAGTCAGTCCAGGAGGATGAATGTGTAGCTGTGGAAAATAACATTTTGAATTAATTACATTAAATTATTGAGAGTTATCATTTTATTTTGATATTTCATGAAGAGTTTACTGTTTTCACGAGTATGAAATGTTCTTGGATTTTTCATGTATATATTTTTTTCGTATTTTTAAAATAAATTAATTAAAATATAACAACAAAAATATAAAAAAATTACCCATTCCCCCTCTTATCTCAGAAACAAATATATTTTTTTCATATTTGTAAAATAAATAAATTAAAAGATATTAACAAAAATATAAAAAATTTTACCCATTCCCCCCCTAATCCCCGAAACCATAAGCTGGAAAATTTTGAAAAAAATTAAGGTTTATCCCCTCACCTGAACTTTACTGGAAAAATAAGGAGAAACCCCTAATATTTCATTTTGGGGGGCAAATTATAGAATTAAATGGAAAATAAAAACTTATAATTGTTTCTAACGGATCATGTAATATATCAAATCACAGGGCTCATAATCACAAATACAAATATGTTTTTTTATTTTTATTTAAATGAATATTTTAAAATATATTAAAAAAATATTTCAAAAAATTACCCATATCCCCCGTTATTCCCCAAACTATAAGACCCTTTTTTTTTTGTTTACAGGAAAAATATGAAGAAATCCCTAATATTAATATTGGGGGACAAATTATAGAATTAAACGGAAAATAAAAAAATATTTTTTTGACGCGTCATGCCATACATCAAATGAAAGGGCTCATTATGAGGAATACAAATATATATTTTTCATATTTTTTAAATTAATTGTTTTCAGTAACATAAAGACACAAAAAAAAAGATTTCTCGCTTTATTTCCGAAACTATACTACCTAAAATTTTGAAAATAATTTGGGGTACTGGGGCTCACTTGAAATTTATAAGAAAAATTATTAGAAAACCCCCATAGTAATTTTAGGGACAAATTATACAATTAAATGGAAAATAAAAATTCAATTTTCAAAGACATCATGTAATATATCAGATAAAAGGCTCATTATCTAAATTACAAATATATCATATTTTTAAATCATTTGTTTATAAGATATTAACAAAAATATTAAACATCGACTTAATTCCTACTTTAGAAACTACACTATTTAAATTTTGAAAAATATATTTTATTTGTATTTTTAAATAATTTGAATAACAGATTTAATAATTTATAATATAAAACTTGACCTATTTTGCCCTTTATCTTCCAAAATTCAGACAGTAGAGTTTATTAGTAAAATAAAACTCTAATGTTAATTTTTGGGGGTCAAATTAGAAAATTAAATATATATGTATTCTGATACAAATCAAGCTAATCCTGAAGGAGATAAAATAAAATGTCTATGTGTGGAAAATCAAAGTGTATATTTCTTATAAATTTAAAACGCTTCCTTTAAAAGATATTAGGGTAAATATAAGAAAATGCACTCATTCCCTGCTTGTCTGAAACTGGAATATTAGAATCTTGAAGGTGGTACGGAACCCTTAGTATGCGAGTCCAACTCGCACTTGACCAAATTATTTCAAGCTTACGACATTTGCCTTAGGATTTGTCTGAACGTCGTACGAGAGGTTGCAAACTTTGCATGAAATTTCATATACACCTGGGTTTTCAAGAGTAATTTTCTTCTTAGGTGTTGGGAGGGTATACCTGATTTTCTTATGTGTAGTAAGTCTTTAAGACGTTTTTGTTTTCCTTAAGACGTTTGTTACCTCCTGGAGCATCGTTTCTGCTGTAGATTTATTTATTATATATAAACGAGAGCTCTGGTTGACTGAAAACGGACAGGTGTATATCATCACCTATCTCGACGCAAGAAAGCAAAGATACGCATCTTTGACGGTCCAGTTTTCACTGCGCTCATAAACTTATAACATGGATTTTCCGAACAAGATGAGTGCGATATCGTCCAAACGTCTTTTTTAAGCCAAACCAAATTACAAGAGAAATCCAAGAACTTTCATATATTGGTGAAGACATTAGAAAGAACATCATATACCCCTATCAGGACGTTAAAAAAGCTGTGGACTAAGAAATCAAGACTGCTTTGTGATCTAGCCTTTCTGTGTAATTGTTGTGAGTAGGATATCATTCCAACTAACTCCAAATTACAGTATCATCGACGAACCAAGTCAACAGAAAATATTCTGAGTTAAGCCAGCAAAGCCTTTCAATAGTTTCTATGTGAACTAATAGAAGATGCCAAATAAAACAAAATATCAACGATATGAACCTCTAAAAACTTTACCTCAGTAATTCAATTCACCCGGCCCTGTGTAATACCATCGAAATTTTTAACTGCGAAAAGTTAGGATAACTGTTCCTTAAAGACAACAAACTAAGAAACGGATTTACACAGGATATATCATATACAGTGATAGACAAATGTGTGGAACCAAGCAAATATCTCTGGAATTATTGAAGATATCAAAATTAAATTTGGAAGGTGGATACTGCAGTAGATTGCCTATTTGTTTCCAAATTTTTTTACAATCTTGAACTTCCTGTTTTACCGGAAGTAATGTAGATTTTAAAATTTTCAATGAAACACCTTGTATAGTATTTTAGTTTCTGATGAAACATTTTATGGCGAATACAAAAATATCGGTTTGATATTGTTTACTTCAATACCTACCGAGATATTAACAGGAAAGGAAAAATCTAATATCCATTAAAGAAATACATAATCATAATTATTAACTAAATCTAAGTGATTTTCGAAACATTGAAACTTAACTAAACTTAATGTATTAGATGTTCAAACTTAGCACCGTTTACTTCTTGACAATAAGCAAGTCGGTTTTTAAATTCTCTAGTAACATTAGCTATTCTCTGGATGTCTTGAGTTATTCTTGCAGCTAATTCTTGCAAATTATTTGGTCTATCAATATAAACCTTAGACTTTAAGTAACCCCACAGAAAATAGTCTAGTGGATTAAGGTCGGGACTTCGTGCAGGCCATTCATAAGTACCCCTTCTTCCAATCCATCTGTGGTGAAATGTCCTATCTAAATGATCTCGAACTATGCGATCGTAATGGGGTGGTGCTCCATCCTGCTGAAACCAGATATTATTTGGTAATTGTCCATTTACCTCCTATGCCGGAATAACTTGTGTCTTCAAGAGACCTATCTGTTTAAAGTTTCTTGTACGAAGAAGGGTCCCACGATTCGGTGGTTATAAATGCCGGCCCAAACGTTCAATTTTTGGGGATGTTGTGTTTGAGCCTCTTGTACCCAATTAGGATTACTTTGCGACCAGTAGCGGCAGTTATCTCGATTAACCGTACCATTTAAACAAAATGTACCCTCGTCTGAAAACACCACATTTCTTATAAAATTATTATCACGGTTACAAATATCCATCATCGTTTCACAAAATTCTTGAACGAGGCGAATTTAATATCCTTCCTACTGAACGACGGCTAATTCCATGCATATTGGCGAGATCGGTAGTGGATAAGTGAGGATTTTCTTCCAAAGATATAGCAACATTTTGATCTACACCTTCATTACTTACACTTTTTAACCGTCCACTTTTTGGTAAATTGCTAACTGTTTCACTTGTGTCGTACCTTCGCAAAGTTTTCGTTACTACTGAACGGGATATTTGTGTATTCGGATGAATGAATGTTAAAAAGGTCACAAACTTCTTGATGCGTCCTTTTCCTCTCCCCATTCCCAATCATCATTAATATTTCTATTCTTTTTCTTTTATTTAATTCGGCCATTTTACGATCAAATTAAAACAATACAATCTTTTTACGTTCAAATAAAAAAACTATTTTGACTACTACTGGCACTTCTGCAATGAATTTCATGGACTACTAAACTTGATTCAGATTTAATGTGCGCCTGATTTAAACAAACGCACGTATATTCGACTATGGAACAAGCAGTGCTGTTGGCTGTGACGGTATAATGCCACCGATTGGATAATAGAAATACAAATCCTTACCGAACGGTTTGTTTATATCGGGCGTAAATGAAATCTGAACCGAGTTTAGCTATCATCGAATTTTTCCTTTCCTTAGTTACTTTTCTGTTAATATCTCGGTAAGTATTGAAGTAAACAATATCAAACCCCATATTTTTGTATTCGAAATAGAATGTTTCATGAGAAACTAAAATACTATACAGGGTATTTTATTGCAAATTTTAAAATCGACATTACTTCCGGTAAAACATTAAGTTCAAAATTGTAAAAAAATTTGGAAACAAATAGGCAATCTACTGCAGTATCCACCTTTCAAATTTCATTTTGATATCTTTAATAATTCCAGAGATATTTACTTGGTTCCACACATTTGCCCATCACTGTATATATACATGTGTGTGTATGTATATAATATAACAATAAGTAAACACACATTATTAAGGTTATAATATTATTTTCTGATGCTTACTAAATTCAGTAACTCGCTTTTCATAAACAATTTAACAATATCCAAAATTTTGTATATCAAGTATGCGGCATTAAGAATGTGTATTTCTCTTAATTTCAGGGGAAAACCTTCTTGCAGAAACTGAATATACTTCTTCATCAGTCCTAGCTTAAATTTGGTCATGTGCATCAGGGTGATCTAAAAATACCTGTTTATAATTACAATAATATTAATAATATTTAGTGAGTTTAATTCTCACCCCTTTTGAATCAATCACAACTATGACACCATTTGGGGGATTCTTTTCTTGAGCAATGTCGATCAGCATGTAAGATATTTTCATAATGGTACCAAGATCAAAATTTTGATAATTGGTGTCGTTAATTTTGAAATAGTGGACTACATCATTGTTTGCTGTTCTTGAGGGTATACTGGACATGTGTCTGGAAAATGAAATGCTATGTATCAATAACCATTTTAATATCTTAATAATATTACTAGGGCAAGGAGTTTATAAAGTTCATTCGAGCAACTTCCACAAAATATCCGGACTGCTTTGAGTTTCGATTATTTATCTTTTCTGTTTGTTAGAAATCCTGAGCAGAGAGAGGTCAAACTTTGTTATTTAAAATTTAATCCCGTAAATTTTGCTTTATTTTGAGATTCTATACAGAATTCAATAAACGTTCTTAGAACATATCAAAAATGACTTGTTTTTGAAATTTTCTATTAGGCGCCATAGCTTTAGTTTTTGTGATATAATGATGACTAGCTGTCGCCCAGTGGTCGAAATTCGACCAATTGTGTCAATATCTCTGGCAGGTTAAGTAACATGAAAATTGATCGTGACATTCTATCCTAGGACTTTAGGGAGAACAGCAATTACACAGAACGGATTCAGATTCGGAACCTCTGTGTAATAGTTTTCTCGAAAATCCTAGATGTCGGTCTTACATTTCGTTTCTACAAATAAGTAACATAATTCAAGGTTTTTTCAGATATAATTCATAGAACTTTATTTGTGTTCAAATTCGTAATTCTTAATTTAATATGACAACAATTCAACCGCTAATGGGCCACCCTACATATTAATTTTTTTCTAACCCCCCTGTATAGCTATAATTGCACTCAATTCTCTAACATTTATTAAAATCCTCATTATAATAATTCCATCTCATTATATATTTCCACCACCCTGTATATGCAACTGCTCATGAACCACGCATAATATTTTTTAACATTTTTGAACCACCGGGTAAACCATTCTGTATATGCCCCTGCCTATGACCGACCATATTTACCCTTTTTGTTTATGCAATTTTTAATTATCTTCTGTAACTACAATTCTACTCTGACCTATATTTCAATCATTATATATATATATATATATGTAACTCTTCGTGGTCTACTCTATAGTTCATTTCCTTTTCTAACATTTTTTATCACCATCCTGTATATCTATAATTTTTCTCATCCTATATTCCATCTTAACTATATATACAACTGCTTATAGGTTACGAAATGTTGCATTTCCATTTCCGCCACCCTGTATATGCATCTATGTATAACATTTTTTGCACCACCCGGTATAATTGTAATTTTAGTGCACCTTATATTCCAAGAACCCTGTAAATTCAACCGCTAATGGGCTTCCCTATATAATTATTTTATTACTTATAATTGAACTCTACTCTATATTTTAAACCCCCTATATATGCTTATGTGCCACCCACGAAAAAAATGATTTCTAAAATATCTGGAATCGCCCTGTATAATTATAATATACAACGATTACTTTACCCACTAAACAATAACAACGCTTGCATGCCACTTCCAGAAGTACATGCTCTAAGTATATAACAGCATTGGTCTGACTATATATAATTACTCAATGTTTTGAGTCTGGCAGCGGCGGCACATTCAGTTGTTTGGCATTGACATTATTGACGTAAATAATAAATTTTTATTATAATTTATTTAATGAATGAACCAATATTATAAATTAAGATTAGCATTCTGCACTGAAGGTCGTCAGTAGCTACTAAACAAAACAAAAATGAAGAAAATCGGTTGAGAAACAGAGGAGAAAATGGTACCTAATCGTTTTGTCTTTGCCTATTTATATATAGATAATTATTGTTTCAAGGAAATGATAAATACCAATCACATATGCTAATACTATTTGTGTCATTGTTTTTTCGTTAATGATATTCACATTAAAAATGTTTAAAAACCATTATTAATATGTCGTTCTATCACTAAAATATCTTAGTGGAACCTTTCTCTATGCTCGTAAATCAAATCTCCATAACTAACAAAACAGAAACGGTTTTTTAGGGACATGTTGCTGTTCAGTTGGTGGTATTTTTGTAGAAGTTTTGTGTCCAACAGAAGGTAGTTATCATCTATTTTTTCCAATTTGAAGACGCGAGATGTGAAGACCGACATCTAGGATTTTCCGGGAAACTTGCACATTGAGGTTCCGAATCTGGAGCCGTTCCATGTCATTGCTGTTACCCGTAATTCCCAAGTTAGAATGTCACGATGAAATTTTCAGGATAACTTCACCTGTCAGAGATATTGAATACTCTCTTCGAGATGTCATTCTTTTGTACGGTTTGTAAGAGAGTATTCAATATGTCTGACAGGTGAAGTTAACCTGTATGACATTCTAACCTAGGAATTACGGGTAACAGCAATTACATGGAACGGCTTCAGATTCGGGACCTTTATGTGCTAGTTTCCCCGAAAATCCTAGATGTCGGTCTTTACATCTCGCGTCTTCAAATTTAACGAAATGTATCAAATACATAAAGAAGTGTTCGAGAGGACATTCAATTGTGGGAAGTGCAACTGATGAAGGTTCCCTAACCAGAAACAATATATATTATGTATATTGTCTTGCGTACAAAAGAGTATCTATTTTTTCACTAAAAATCTATCCTTGAAAGCTTCCGAATTTTAGTTTTCTTTCCCTTATACAACTCAATTGAATGAAGCGTCCTTTACAACATGATATATTTGTAGCGCAAGAAAGATGTCTTTCTTCATATTAGTTACTGTAGAAAATTTGCATCTGAAGTATTTAAAATCTTAGCTATCTCGATTCATGGCTTTGACAAAATTAATATTTAGAGCTGGATGAATAATATATTTTGGATCTACGAGTGGCTTGGAAAGTACATTTTCTCACTACAGTTAAAATTCCTTGCAGTCCAATCTGCTTGAAAATCATGCGAAGATCCTTCTCTACTAACCCTTATATATAAAAAGCAACAATATTTGGTGTAACCTAAGTGTCATGTCTGCATAAGTTTCCTTCATTTGAATGGCCTGACTAATTGGAATGGAAGGAAGACGGTCGCCATTGTGAAGCAAAACAGCTTTCACATTAAGCTGGAATGAGTCTATAAAAAGTGTCCATTCACTTGAATCATGTTTCATATTTAAACGTTTCATCAAAATCAGGGTCATAATATATTGATACATTTTTTTTTAATTAAAATAAACACAGTTAGGTAATTTTCAATGTATTTATTTGCTTTTGACAAAATTGTTTCACCAGTTTACTGGCTTCTTCAGAATACAAAGTATAACTAAATTACACTCGTTAGAATTTGATTTAGTTGACTATAAAATTAGAACACAAATTAATGAAAATTTCTAACCCAAAAGAAAAAACTACAATTATTATTACTAAAAAATTTATCAAACAACTACTCATTCTCAATTTTTTAACATATTTGTTAATTTGAGCTCCGTTTCATTTGATGATAACGAAAAAACACTATTAAACAAAGGTTTTAAACACAATTTCAGAACTAAAATTTCACACAACAATTTAGAACTTTTAGGGGTCGAAACAGAATTTGCTGTACTTAACAAAACCAACAACATAACTGACAAACATATCGCGTCAAATATAATCCGCCCTCATTCAATAAAACGGTCAACAACCCTGAACTCCCTACTTTAAACTCTATCAAAAACAAAATTAACGACAATGTTTTAATTTTTACTAACGTAGACAAGGGAAAACCGTAGATAAAACTAACTACATTCACAAAATCAACGCTTTTTTAAACCCTTCCAATTATCTTATTATTACCAAAGATCCCGCTTCCAAATGTCCACTTCAAGTTAAAAATACCCTTATTTGTTTAATGATTTTCAAAAAAGAACCTTAACAATAATGAACCCTTATCCCCCTCGCTTATATTCATTAATTATACTCCATAAAGATATTATTGTTTCCTATTTCTCAGCTCCTTCTTCAAAAATTTCCAAAGCGCTCCTTAAGGTATTAAAAGAATACTCAAAATTCACTCCTAGGCATAGCATAAAAAATTCCCTTGACTTAGTGACAAAAATTTAACAAATAACAGTACCTAATAACGTAATAACTGCATACTATTATCCTTTGATGTAGTCAGTCTTTTTCCCAGCACCTCACCAGAAGGATGTACCACCCTTATCATGAACTTATTAGAAATGAACAACACCAACCCAGTTATTAAAAACGAAATATTACGTCTCTTACAACTTTGCCTTAACCAAAATTATTGTCAATTCAACAACATTTATAGTTGTAAGCAAGGTTTAATTATGCGTAACCCATTAACCCTACTTTTGGCCGAAATATTCATGAAAGACATAAAATTAGTAATTTTCAAACATAATCTGAACAGTCAAATCCTATATTAGTGTGGATATCTTGAGGACAATTTTGGTTGTTTTACTGGTACTTACAGACAACTACAGTTGCTCTATAACTACATAAATCAAATCCACCCTAACATAAAATTCACCCTGGAAACTGAGGCTGATAATACATTAAATTTCCTTGATTTAACCATCAATAGACATGACAATAAATATATACTATCACACACTGATCTAACAATCCACAATAGTTCACACCATCCTTAACAACACAAACTTGCAGCATACCATAGCATGTTACCATCCCATTAACAAAAACTCACTTTGATACAGAACTACACAGAATAAAATTTATTGCTGTCAATAACGGTTATAACCCTGAAATTATCGACAACATGTTAACCAAAAAATTAAGTAAAAATGCATTAAATGAAGTATATCCTCCTACCCATAATATCGATCCCAAATTATATCAAAGTATCACATTCATCTCTTCTTTCTCTCAAAAAATAGCCCAATTTTGATTAAACAGGAACAGAAATACAGCTTTTAAAACGGATAACAACCTAGGAAAACCTATAAGAAACAATAAAGATAAAATTAACAAAAATAATAACTCTGGTGTCTATAAGATTACATGTGGTAGTTGCCCTAGTTTGTACCTCAGTCATACGAGTAGGTCATTCAAGACTAGATGGGATGAACATACCAAAGTTTTTGAATGAAAATTATGTACCTCCGAATACTTTTCAAGTATTACATTTAAAACAAAAAAGTACCTCTTAAATCATCAAACCGAAACCAATTCATTTCCTTTACTAAATTTTTTCCAGTTATATAAACTCGTTACAGGCATAATTTATTCCGTTTAAATCTCTTGATTCCAATATTTTGTTGTTTCTTAATAGTGGTATTTCCATCCTATCTGGTTAAATATCCCATAATTTCAATAATCCGCTTAATAGATCGGTAATTGCATCCCTATATTTCTTATTAATAGTTTTAGGTAGGTATTTACCATTAGAAGAGGATTGGGACGGAAGAAAATGTTGTGGCTGCGGAATGTAAGACAATGGACAGGCATGCGTGATCTACAGACGTTGATCCACACAGCGAGAGATAGGAAAGTCATGGAAAGTATGGTCGCTAACATCCATTAATGGATAAGTAGAGAAAGAAGAAGATTTAGCATTTAGTTCTACTTTGTATTCTGAAGAAGCCAGTAACCTGGTGAAATAATATTGTAAATAACAAATAAATATAAGTGAAAATTCCCTCAGTGTGTTTATTTCATCTTTATTACATCAGTATATTGATATTGGCAACAAGTGGAAGGTGCTCGCATAGTTATCATTTGAATCCTATATACTTCACCAAAAGTGTACAATTCTGTGAATGGATGTTATTAAAAGTGAGAGAAAACGAAAATTTCACAGAAAAAATATGATGGTTGTGATAAAGTCAAGTTTTCAAAAAGAGGATTGTTTAATCGGCGTAATTGTTAATTCTGGTTTAACATCAATTCTTTTGTTGGTAGAGATCAACATAAAACGCAGACAGACCACAAATGTTTGGAAGTGAAATGAAACAATTTTACCATTGCCTTTAAATTATAATAATATATTTAGTGTTCATGGATATTTTAACTTAACTTGGTGGAAACTGGTTTCAGTTATTGGCTACCCACAACTTATCATTTGCTGCCTATTTTAAGAAAAGGATATAGTGGTGTGTCATTTTGAAAAGACACCCCACTGGTACTTAGAGATAAAACTAAAATCCTTGTGACCCTTATTGAGGTTTTCATTCGTAATTAAAACATATTTTTCAAATGTTCTTATTAACAATTATACTTACATTGTATTCATTGCAATTTGAATTTCACTACCAAGCACGTTCCTATTGTCAAATATCTCCGGAGCATTTTTCTTACATTCATAAAAAGCTATAATGGTTTTCTTAGTGAGATCAATGTCATGTTCACATGAAATTATAAATAATATCAGCATTTCATCCTGTATGATTGTTGGTACTGGTTTGTGATCCAAGTGTTTTACGTAGTCTCTAATAATATTTAAAGTTTCTTTTGATATTCGTCCCTGTGCAATTAAATCTTGAGCAGTAAATTGGTATCCTAATTCCATTGTTATTCCTAAAAAACAAAAAGGCAGAAGAAAAATTATATATATTGTTGAAATATTTCACCAATGATATTTTTTTATTTTATATTTAACCCGGGGTGAATGAAGTTGGGTATCTCATACCCGCCGGTTTGTAAAACACTAAATATTTATTAACTATGCGATTCCTGGAACTCGGAAGGCTCAGTAGCTGGAGGCGGTGGTGCTGGGAGTGATTTTAAGTAAGAGTAACTGTGTTGCACTGGCGGTAGAGTGAACTGCAGGTGCGCTAACATAGGGCGGGTACGTCATACCCGACCTCACAGTCGGTGTAAGTATATTTTGTTTTGGTTATCTTCTAATTTTATGTGTATATTAATCAAATTTCCTTGTTTGTGGTTGTTTTAACTCCAAATTGTCTTACGAGCAAAATCAGAGACGGCTTGCTCAAATTTTGGAAGAATTTCCAATGATGAAAGTGGCGAATCAGGGAGTGAAGGGCAAACTGATCACTGTTCTAAGCTAGTGAGGAAAGTGATTCGGAACAGAATGTAGATTGTGATGTAACGGACGCTCAAGGTAACATTCTACAGTCGGAAGATATTGTGTCTACTAATGAGTTACGTGGATCCTATTTTACTGCTAAGGATGGAACTAAATGGCAAAATCTGTAATCCTACAAACACCCGCACAAGATCCGAAAATATTATGCGAGATCAACCAAGTGTAACAGGTTCAGCTAAAAGTACCCAAACAGAATATGGATGTTGGACACTTTTCATTGCAGACCCTATGTTAAATAATCTACTCTTCTATACAAATAATGTAAAAACCAATATGAGGATTTTGTATCGTCTTGGCAATAATAAGAGCACATGAAAGACATTACTTTGGAAGAGATGAAGTCGTTTTTGGGACTTCTGTATTTAGCAGGTTTGAATCGATCTAATGGACAGAATCTAAATGATTTGTGGCATACAGATGTCACTGGCATAGAGATTTTTATATGTACAATGAATCTATAGCATTTCTATTTTCTGCAGAATTGTCTTCTGATCCGATATTGATTGTATGTTATGTCGAAGCTAAATTATATAAGACAGATTCATTCTTTCATTTTGTGTGCACAATTGATCTTAATTTCCCAAATAATTAGACACTAAGTCATAGTTTCAAAATATTGTCGATTCGTTGGTAAAAAAAACGACATTGTTTTATATAGAAATATAATTACTTTCATAACTAGAACTGGGTTATTTTATCATATTATCTCATTTCCCTAATATTAAATCATATATTACAGTAATAAGTAGTATTCTAGAGTTATTTTAGTTATCAAAATCGAGAATTCTATATTAGGGTATGTCATACCCACCTCACAGCTGGTGTAACATTTTTCACCTCATTCATGCCGGGTTAAATATGTCTTCTGCATAGAAGGCTACTAAAATGTCTCATATTAATACAAATTAATAATAAGCTCTAAGTATCAAGTAAGCGTAACGTCTAGGGTGATTCAAAATTATAAGTATTCCGTTTGTAGATAAGAAGATAATGTCCAAATGTTGCACATGAACAACATAATTACTGTGAGAGTTATTGAAGTCAAACATTTTTACTTTAGGATAAAAATCGTATATAAAGTTCTGCCCTCTGTAGCCGCCTTCAGATAATTAAAGTTGAGCTATCTGCTCTAATTAGTTCTATTGATGCCTGAAAGCCAACCAAAGATTTTGTTTTCCTCATTAAGTTGCTCATGAGGCATTTAAATAGCTGTTGTTAGTTCCAAATGGTTTGGTTCACAGTTGTTAGATCTTCTCGTCATATTTACTAACTAGCTGGCACCTCGCTTTAAATGTAATGCTAATATTGTAAGAAAAGTTCACACAAGAAGTTTCATCAAAATCGGACCAACCGTATACCAGGATTTAGAAAAAAATCCTGCATCTCGTTCGCAGCTCCACTTACCGCATTAAATTGTAAATGTAACCCCTTCACACGAGTGAGTAACTATATTCACTGCCTCACACACATAAAGTTACATCACAATCGGCCCAATCGTTTAGGAGAAGTAGAAAAATAAAATCTATAACCTTATCGCAGGCTCCGAGTCTAACTCGGAAGATGGCGATGGTGTGAACCTAAACCCTCCAGGGACTCACATACAAACAAAAAGTTTCAATGCATCATAAAAAATAATAAATAGTTAAAAAGTTCTAAGCTTACAGAGGGACATACCGTGGGAACTGACTATGTGTTTCATTCTATGCAAAGATAAGGATTGGTATCGTTATGTTTGTTATAGTTCCTTGGTAGCACAGAAGGTCGTGTGATGTCTGTTCTCATATCAAAATATTCAAGTGACCAGAAACTACTAATGGCTAGAATGGATCTGCCTTGGACCATTCAAAAGCAACACAATTTAAATAAAAATACAACAGAAATACTGAGAGAGAAATACGACTAAAAATTAAATATTACAAGATGTCCCAATAAGGAACTCGTATAAGCCGAGATTAGAACAGAAACTATCGGAATTTATATTTGATGAAAACAATACCGAAATCTTTGGACATATAAATGAAAGTATGCCACGAGCGGAATTAGAAGCTCTTGAACATAATATAAGAATAACCAATAAACTTTCAAGTGGTATTTTACTGCAAAAATAATTAATATAATTGGGGAAAAGAAACAACTGTTTAATAACTGGTTGCTCACAACAAATAAATATACTTAGAATAAAAACAAAATTGAAAAAGGTATTGACAAAAAAAATCAGCAATGGGAGAAAACATGTATACACATAGTCGATGAGACTAGAAGTATGGAAAGTTATTAAGTCCCTAAGAGCAAATGAAAATCTTATATGTAATAAATAGAAGACATAGAGGACTATTCCGAATAATATAATACAAGAAATATTTATTAAAGTAATTAATGGAGAGGAGACTCCCAAACAATCATATGAAAACTTTCGAGGAATTAGTGTCCTTGTAATCGTGGCAAGACTTTAGAGTCGGATAATCAGAAATAATTTAAAGTATGGCTGGCAAGATGGGGGAAGAACAGGCGGACTTTACAGTGGACTAGTCTTACATAGATCACATTTATACTGTACAGAACTTAACAGAAAACAAATAAAAAAGCTAAAAACATAGATTCACATTCAGCTTTCACAGATCTTAGGAAAGCGTATGATACAAATACAATTTCAAAAAAATAATTTTATAAAACACTAAACCAATTAGATAAATACAAGACTGATAAATGTTATCAAAAATCTCTAGAATGATAATAGTGAATGTATAAAAACAGAATATAATATTATAAGCAATTTTGAACAACCATAGGTTTTTTAAAGGGGTGCCTTCTTCAAGATCTTACGCTTTAGCTATCTCGAAATAAAAGTAATGAATATTTTTACACTCTATGTTTTGCTGGTGGTCAAATAGTCTTGAAAAAAATCTCAAGAAAACAAAAAACGATGGAAGAAAATACATAAATAACAGAGACAGACAGGTTAACATTCGTAGGGTTTTTCGATAACAAAAATGGATTATTTTTGTGTTTCTTTGGGGAATAACACCACAATAGAAATAAAACTACGTATATTGCAGGAATACCAAACGTTTCAAAATCTATTCTGACTTCGTTGTCAATGGCTTTATATTTATTGATATAAATTGCAAAATGAAAATTTGATTTGACATTTAAAATTGACATTAGAAAATTTGTTGTTTTTAGATATACAGGTAGCACAAAAAATTCTAAAGATCATGAATTATAGTTAACCAGCTTTCAAATTAGAAGAATTTGAAAGAGTTGTCTTTAGAATTTATAAGTGGCGTTCCTAGGTACAAAAACAGAATCTTCATTCGAAACAGAAGTTTATAGAAAACCAACTCATACAAACAGATACCTAAATTTCAATTCAAATCATCAGAATACAGTAAAGAAAGGTGTCATTAAGTCATTATATGATAGAGCAAAGACCAACTGTTCTGATGATAATAAATTCAACAAAGAAAAAATAATTATAAAGAATGTTCTCACTGGAAACAATTACCCCACAAAATTTATCAACAAAGAATTAAACAGACTTGAACAGAAAACAAACCTTCCGAATCAACCTAGAACTTCTCTTAACACTACTACTACTCAAGACAACAACATTACAGTTACAACTATGCCATATATACAGGGTCTGTCAGAAAGATTGAAAAGAGTGGGCAACAGATTTAATGTTAAAACAACATTCCAAAGAAGAAATACACTTAAATCTTTAATATCGAAAACAAAACCAACAAACAAAACCCAGAACTCAAAAAACTGCATATATAAGATTCCTTGCGAATGCAATAAATTTTATATTGGAGAAACATCGAGACCATTAAACGTACGAATAAATGAACACAAGAATTACATAACGAAACGACAATTTGAAAAATCAAAAATTTGTGAACATGCTTGGGACCTAGGCCATAAAATACAATTTGACAATTCAACTATACTTCACAAAGAACAACATAACACAAAACGAAAAATAAAAGAGTCTGCCTTAATTCTTTTGAATGAAGACGATTGTATCGCTTCTACTTCTGTAGAATTTAATCGTATCTGGTTACCGACAATTAAGGAAGAAATTATTAATGGTAACCTCCTTTTGAACAACCCAATATCGGGATAGTTCATAAGGTTTTTCCTAGGTTTTCCCTTATGACGTTAATGGGATCACTGAAACAATAGAATTCTTTGATCGCATTTTTGGCGAATGCGCTATCTTTTAACAAAGTCGTACCTAGGAACGCCACTTATAAATTCTAAAGACAACTCTTTCAAATTCTTCTAATTTGAAAGCTGGTTAACTATAATTCATGATCTTTAGAATTTTTTGTGCTACCTGTATATCTAAAAACAACTAATTTTCTAATGTCAATTTTAAATGTCAAATCAAATTTTCATTTTGCAATTTACATCAATAAATATAAAGCCATTGACAACGAAGTCAGAATAGACTTTGAAACGTTTGGTATTCCTGCAATATACGTAGTTTTATTTCTATTGTGGTGTTATTCCCCAAAGAAACACAAAAATAATCAAGAACATGCCACAAACAACGTTTAGAAGACAAACAAAAATGGAAGCACGAAACAGGAAGTAAAAAATAGGCACAATCTTATATTTAACATCAAAAACCACAATAAAAGGATAATCAATTAAATATTAAACTTTCTGACACATTTAGCGGAGGTCTGGATAATAAACATGAAAATACCAGGGAAAGCTATGAAATAGAATTCTGGAGAAGATGGTGGATGAACAAGAAGAGACAATAACTAATTAGGAAATACGCAGAAGAATGGGCGTAGAAGAGGATTTGCTAAATGTATCGAAGGACAAATACTAAACTGTACGATCACATTCGCAGAGCCGAAAAGAGATAAATCAATAAAGTGACAAGCTGAAATCCGTTAGGCCGAAGAAAAAGATTAAGGCCAAGACCTTTCCTGAGAGACAAAGTTAGGATTCCAGGTAAAGACAAAGACTGAGTAGTCTGCATTCTTGGCACACTTTGCTCTTTTGGATGGCTAAAATGCTTATTCCAGGGTTACGGAAATTGAGGGAGTCATGACATAATTTTGGAGTCGTGTGTGTAATTTACTACGTTTACTAAACTTCCAAAATTTCGACAATTTTCTTATTCAGCTATACTATATTATTTAATACTCTCTTCGAGGTGTCATTCCTTTGTACGCTGAAAATCTCGAAAATCCTAGATGTCGGTCTTACATCTCGCGTCTTCACAATTAATTTACTCCAGAAAATAAATAGTCTTTTCTTAGTCTATATATACACTTTGATACGTTGTCAGTTGAATATAAGCTTATGACCTACTTCGTCATCTAGTAAACTCTAGCAAATTTCAAAAAAAAAACAAATGTTGAAATTTGAGTTTTCCAGTAAGGAAAACCAAGTTTTTATGGAAAAAGTTTATACCATTGGATCATCTCGGGATCTACAGGACATACGAAGAAGCTTAGTTGGGGGCAAAATTGTATAATTTAGAGCTAGAGAAAATTCCGTTTTAAAATTTCGTTTTTATTTTTTTGTAGCGTTATTTGACCAGGAAACGCTGAATCAAAAAACACATTTTCATTGCCACTTTTTTCAGATTTACCATCTGATACTTCGTTTTTCAGCTATCATGATCAACTTTTTTTCATATTGACGCCACATACGATTTCCCAACAGAAAAATATTCGATGTCGTTCTGATTTTATTGATATACAAATTGTTATAATTTGTTTTTTAAATAAATATTTAAATAAAAAAATATCACCTTAGTTGGCCTTGACTCCACCAAAGAATTTTCCTTTATAAACATGACAGTACTAGTCAGACGAAATTAGAGTGCCCATTGGTTCAAACACAAAGAGTTACAAATGAAGAAATTCGAGATTAAGATTTGATTACAAATCTGAATTTTGATTTATATTCGAAAAAGCAAATGAAACATAGATCAAACATTTTTTAAAATTTATCATGGACATTTGGCTGAGTTTGGTGCTTTTCGGAAACCCAATATATATTATGGACGCAGAATGGAAAAAGGTACTTGACCTAACTTACTGACAGAGGTAAAACTAAATTTCATATAAAAATCAATGTGAACCCTTCAAAACCTGCTTATGAAGTTCCGTCAGATATGGATGTGCCATAGAATAGTGTCTGAACGAAGTTCAAAGAATGAAAGAAGAAATTATATCCAGTCAATCCTAAAGAATGGAGTTTTGTAATTTTCTTTCAAATAGGGATGATAATCGAGATTTTTTGATCTTATTATTTGGACTGCCAAAAAAACATAGACACCAGGGAAGTTAGGCTGCAAGTTCGTTTTCGTTTAAATATAGAAGCTCGAATTTGTAATTATCCAATACACGGACGTTATTTTTTCAAGGGAATTTTAAATGGTGAAACAGTCTCTTAATTTCTTGAGAACCCCATTTGAAGAATACGTCCCTTGTCAATTAAAACATACTTTGGTTTCAGCATGAATGGGCCCTTCCACATAATACTAGAGCTATTTGTGATTATTTAGATCAAAAAATTCTATCTTACCTTACAGTTCTGGATACTTTTTTGTGGGTCACTTTGAAAAATACAGTATATATGATATTAAAACTTACCCCAATTTAGATCGACGTGTTTGCTTAGTGGCAAAGAGGAAGGTCGTCAATTTGAGCACTTATTATAATATTTTTTTCAACATATTTTATTAAAAATATTTTGCTTAATGTTCGACCATTTTTTTTCTGTGGTTCATGAGAAATAAAAAAAAATCGAAGCATTGGACGGCAAATCCGAAAAGATCATTATTTAGCTGAGAAAAAGCAATGAAAATGTGTTTGTGATTTTGTGTTTCCTTGTCAAATAACTCTACAAAAAAAACATAATAATAAAAACCAAATCCAATTTTTTATTTTCTTGGATATCTTCTAAAATAAACTTCTTCGTATCTCCTGTAGTTTTCGAAATCCCAATCATCATTGGAATTTCGAAATTGAATTACCCTGTATCTTAGGAATGATTTTTTCAACTGTGATAATCACTAACTGTCAAATTTCTTAAATACTGGAGGAAATTAAGGCAAAGTCCACATGCTAATGACGTATTTACACAAGCTCACTGCTGATGTAATAGAACAAAATTATTTAAAGAAATTGTATGCAATGATTCTATAATGATTGCAGAAAATTTTCTTCATAGATATACTGTTTAACGAAAACAGTCTCAGTAACGTTCAAAATTAAAACTTTTAAGAATTACTCTCGAATTTCTACCAATATGCGACCACAAGTAAAAATAACATTTTCTATCCAAAAATGTGGTGAAGTTTGTTTGAAACAATACAATTATAGCATAATTTTAACTTACCCAAAGTTTTGATTGGAGATTTTTTCACAATTCACTTTAATAACTTCTATAAATGGCTAGCAATTCTTCACAACAACCTATGTTAACAACTTATGAATGAAACATTATCATAAATGAATTGTTAATCGTAAGTAATATGAATTCAATGTGTAAGTAACCGAAGGTTCAATTTACAAAATTGTTTTGCCTTCAATATATTATGTTAATCACGTGTTTAGGAAACTTTAAGTACATATCTTGGTCTTACTGTGACAATTAATTTGTCGTAATTAGCTGAGGTAATCGAAATTCATCAAGTTATAACAACGTAGAAATATTTTGTAAACATGCTTTTATATGGACTACCGTAGCTCGCAGTCCAACTATTAAAATGGTGTAACTAATATGCTATTGTCTCTTTTATGGTTTATTTTACGCTAATAATATTAAATTGAAAATCATATAAAATTGTGTAATAAAAAATTACCGACAGTGTTTTTTTTATTTGTAATTGCAACTTGTAATAAATAACTAATAATAATTTAAAAGCTTTAAAGACTTGGCCTAAAAACGATTTTTACTCTTCAGCCCATTGGCGTATTTACACTTCATGTACGACTAGGTCATAAACCTTTGCCATCTTATATATGAGGAGTGTTAGGTTACTACAATCAAAAGTGAAAATTCTTACAAATATATCTGAACGATGTGTTTACATAAATTTATGCTAATTCAATCAACTAGTAGTCGCCCAGTGGTCGAAATTCGACCCTATTTCATCAAATTTGTCAAAAGTATATTTTTATAAGAAATAAAGTTGAGCGGAACTTGGAGAAGTAGATGTATGATCAAAATTGTTCAGTTTATATTGACAACTCTGTTGAAGTAAAAAGAAAAATTGAATCAAATATAGTCATACGAAATAAATTTAACAAATGCGTGAATCCCCAAATTTTTGGCTGAAGAATATAATCATTGGAAAATTGTTCTTTGCAACCTAAAAGTTTCCATCATTTGCAGTTTCAATCGAGTTCGTGAATATTACAGAAAATAGATAACCAACAACCTTATGAGAACTTTAATATATTTTCTATTGCCCGCTGACTGACAATTTTTGACACAACACCTTGTCCGGAAAATCAATACTGATCTACTACAATAAATATTTCACCACTAAACAATAACAAAACAATAACAACCCCTTATGCTGAACTATCAAAGATAGTCTTCGTATGATGGTCTGAAAGAACCTTATCCTGTCACTGTAAACAAATCTAACAGCATCTAACGCTTCCTCCGTATATAATTTTACAATGTTTAGACCGTCAAGTCCAGTTATGCAGGATTTCCAAAGGAACATATCTTGAATAAAAATACATTTTATTCTAGAATAGATGAGTAGGTACCTAACTTAGCATAACAAAATAGTAGACACTTTGAATTTCTTTATATTTTACATAATACCCATGTTAAAATGTGAATTAGATGCTTATTTTACTTAAAAGTCAGCCACCTTGTGATAAAACCCAGATGTTTGCAGGAATGGGCCCACGTAATGTAAAAATACTTGGACAGAAATCACTAAAAAGATTCGGCATTTAAATATATTTAAAGATTTAGTTATAATTTTCTACATTAAAAATATCAATTCCCTATAAAAGTATCTATATATAAATAGACAAAACAGGTACCATTTTCTCCTCTGTCCCTCAACCGATTTTCATTATTTTTGTTTTGTTTATTAGCTACGGACGACATTCAGTGCAGAATTAGATCAATCAATAGAGATTTTTTCGTGCAAAAAATACTATCAGGATACTGCCTGTGCCATCACATTAAGAACGATTTGTAGTGATATTTTGCTACCTTTTCCCCTCGCAACTATGGTTTTTTACTTTATTATAATCAATTGAAACAAGAAAATTGCGTTTTTTTTTTCGTTGCATGTTTTTAAAATGAAAAATAATAAACTAATTTCAACGGTGTCAACAGGTGAATTGTAAAGCATGAAAATACCAATGAAATGAGCCTAGGATCGATCCGATAGGATCTTTAGTAACACGGAAAATCAAAAAACACTGGAAAATTTAGCGGTTTTCTTTATATTATCATAATTCCATCACTTCCGAAGTTGTAGAACTGGGCTTGTGGGAACTGATAGTAATTCATATCTACCTTATGCGTGACTAAACCAGGCGCTATCGGTTTATTAGTTTTTGAATAATTGTGATATGAAGTTTTTAGTCCACTATTCTTGCAGTGCGTCTCCATGCGACATGTATCGTCAAATAGCAATTCAGAATAGAGATATTGGAAGTAGACAACGCCTCTAGTTTCATTTTTCGTTAAATGTCTGTGAAATATACGACAAATTTTAGCAAACATCACCAAAATTTGGTGAGCGTATGAATGTGTTCGCGTAGTGGGGAACACGGTTGTTGAGAGGAACTACTGACAATAATTATTATCGATAGTAACTGTCACTCTGACAGATGGTGAAAGAATCTAATCGCAAAAAAGCTTATATACAAAGCGATTTGTTCGATTTTATTATATAAAATGAGAACTGTTTGTTGATTAATATATTTATATAATATTTTATAGAGAACTCCAGAATTAAGGCAATAGGTTTATATTAAAGTGAAACAAACACTGAACTAAATAAGTCAAAAAAGTCGTGAAAATATCTAATAAATTAGTTTCTGACAAAAGCAATAAAAATATTTATAAATTACAGACAGCCTGCCTATATTATATATTACTAAACACTTCCCCTCAACAACCGTGCTTCCCCCACTCCTTGGATACAATGGTCTGCTAATATTTTTCAGACATTTAGTGAAAAATGAGAATAGAGGCTTTGTAGAATGTCACCTCTATTTTCAACAACTTTTTTCAAAATTGAAATTTGATTATCTATGACGTATGGAGGCACAAAGCAGAAATAGGGAACAAAAAACTTTATATCACAATTGTTCAAAAACTAAGAAACCGGTAGCGCCTAGTTTTGGCATACATAAAACAGATATAAATGACTATCAGTTCTTACAAGCTTCTAAAGTGACGAAGATTCGATTTTTTTTTTAAATGCTACATTTTCCAGTATTTTTTGTTTTTCCCTGTTATTAATGATCCAATCGGATCGAGCCTGCGCTTATTTCATTGGTATTTTCATGATTTACAATTGACCTGTTGACACCATTGAGATCAGTCTATTAGTTTTGATTTTATAAACATGCTAAGAAAAAAAAACGTAATTTTCTTGCTTCAATTGTTTATAACAAAGTAAAAAACCATAGTTGCTAGTGGAAAACATAGTAAAATATCGCTACGAATCGTTGTTAATGTGATGGCACAGTCGGTTTCCTAATAGTATTTTTTACACATTATCAGTTAATTTTTGCTCTATTGATTGGTCTAAATACCAAAATGTATTTATAATGTTGGTTCATTGGTTAAATAAACAAATTCATTATTTATCTGTCAATGTCAAATGATTGTCATGGCCATATTTGTTGTAGGGACTTTGATCTAAATTTTGACAAAAGAGAAATAGTCATTGGTTACTATGTGGGATTCATTAAAATTAATAAAAAATATATTGAATCTTAAGATATGTAGTTTATTAATGTGCTCTTATGTTTTGTAGTTATTTTGTAATACTAATACTAACTTTTGAGTTGGTTACTGGCAATTTCTGCTTACGAATTTAAATCGATTATTGCCACGTTACACGTTGGTGCTAAAATGCCACACCACAATGTTACGTGACACCGAATTTCTACCCTACCTAGTTATGCTAAGGGCAGAAGAAGGTAAGTCGTTTTAATTGAACGTATATGCCAGATTTTGCTTGGCATATACGTTTAATAAAGAGAGAAAACAAGGGCGCCAGGTAGATTCCCCTATACCTTCTAAATACACATAATCAGAACACCTACCCGTCCTAAAATATCTGCGGTACCAAATTTTGCTAATTTGGGGCGCTAGATTTCTAAATATAAATAAATAAATGTTGTAATCAAAAGGAATAATAAGTATACAACAGTTCCAAAATATAAGTTTAATTTGCGCGAACAATCTAGTACAAGGCGCTAAAAATATGCCATAGGGTACTCTATTAATGCAAAACAGTCTTAGAATGTTTAAGTTAAATATACGTAAGTAAAAAAAATGAAATGAAACAGATATACAGTTATGGACAGAGGTTCAAACTGTACATATAAACATGTGAGATCCTGAATAACCCGGTTACAAATAATTAAACATTTCTCTAATACAATAATTCTAATCAATAGAATATTTAAATAAATCGTCAATATCAAATATTACATTAATGGGAACCGATAATAATTACCTGATATTTATCATTCAATAAAATTCAGAATTCCGACATTGGTGTCATCTATACTACACTCGAGCTCGAGGGTAAGTGCAAGCGATCAAAATAATAATAATAAATCCGATAGTAGGCTAATGGTCTTTACTTTCGGTTAACAAATTCTATTTTATTAATTTCAAATCAAATACGAAGATTTATATTATTATTGTAAAAAAATAACTGATAATGAAACAGTCAGTTACCAGATACACAAATTGTCACTTATCTGAAACCACAGCTGAAGCTGAAGTTAGAGTCCCTTGCGCTCACTCCACCACTGGAACTCTGATGATAGAAATACCAGAAATACAGTGTTCGTGTATGCACCATCAACTAGTTCATCTGCATGCTAAGTCCATGATCGGCATGATACCATAATGCCAAACCAGGTCTGTGTTCTAGTGTCGTAATAGAACAGCAAAATATAACCCCAATCTCACTGGATGGAGAACAGAACAGGAACGCCACACGTAGAAACAAAAAAACAAATGGAAGAAATACGACAAGAGTAGAAGGAGAAAAGAAGTAGAACAAGAACTCTAAAAAAAGAAGAAAATATCTATCAATAGTCTGACAATACGAGAAATCGGCTAGTGAACAAACAAAAATCACTTACCCTATCAACCAAAGGGGTTCTTATACCAAAGGTTCCATTGTGAGGGTGGCCCTAAATACCATGACCACTCCGAAGAATGACGCAACAACAGAAGTTTTCAAATCCTCAATGAGAGAAGTATTCCAGTAACTAATCAACAGTACTACAATATGCTGGAACACAATGTAGGGATTTCCATATAACTCCCGAACTCGGATGGCTTATCAAAGCCAGTATACTAGTGGAAAATCCCTTAAAAACAACTGCACGACTTCTCCAGTTAACCTCACACAATTTTCTCCCCGCACATCCTTCCCGCCTTGTCGACGACAATGACAACTGTCAAGAAACACACAATGCCAACCAAAAATATTCGATAAATCAATTCGTCTCAACAGGTCAAATTCAAACATCCTTCAAAAATAAATCAGAACGAAAAACAATAAATACGACGAAATCAGCGTGCAAACGGTGGGTTATGGATCGCTAACGGGACGGATGAATAAAAGCAATATTTTGACCGGTTTTAAACGCGTTTATTTATACTGAGTAGCTAGGGCAAAAATATAACGTAACAATCCCCCCCTTGCTTGAAGAAATTTTCCCAAAATTTCACAAACAAGTAGGCAAGCTAATCGACGCCAGGATTCTGCTTAAGATCTTTGGCATGCCAAATGCCCCTAGGATTACCCTGTTCATTCTGAAGCTCGCATGTCCAAGGAGAAAGCTTCCTTTTATTGTAAAACGGTCCAATATACCGAGGAGCCAATTTCTGAGTAAAGTATTTAGCTGCATCGGATAACACAAAGTTCCGCCTCCATACTGGTTGGTTAGGATAGTATTCTATCTGCCTACATCTCAAGTTATAACGGTTACAGGTCTTCTTAGATGCTTCCTCTAATCTCTTCTGCCCCTCGAAGAACATCTTTCTGAAGGCTAAGTTACGACTACTCTCGCCAGTTTGTTTACCATCTTCTGTTCCAACAAGCTCCGCTGCGACATAGTCAGAACCTGACAACATCATGTTTCTACCAAAATTCACGAAAAATGGAGGTACTTTAGTGACCTTATGTTTGGATGTGCGTATGCACAAGCTATTTTGTCAAGATTTTCATCCCAACGCTGGTGATTCTCGGAAGAGTAAATAGATAACATAGTCTTTAGAGTTCGGTTTATTCTCTCAGTAGGATTGGCTCGAGGATGATATGAGGCACAAAATTTGATTTTACACTCATAGTCTCTTGCAAGTTTTAGAAATTGTCGGCTTCTATATTGTGGTCCTTTGTCACAAATAATGACGCGAGGTACACCAAACTTAAGAAACACTTCCGACTCTATTTTCTTAATTAATGTGCCCCAGTGGCTTTTCTCAAAGAAAAAAATGAGAGGAAACTTACTCAGATAATCAGTGACCACCAATATGTATGTATTTCCACGTTTTGATTTTGGCAAAGGACCTACAAGATCAGTAGATATTGTTTCCCACGGCCTGGGGGTTTTGGATGCGAAGCTAACTTATCAGTGCGCATCTCTTGTGAAACTTATGGGCCACGCAAGTACGACAACGTTGAACAAAGCGAGCGACGTCAAAGCGCATCTTTGGCCAATAATATTTTTCAGCTACACGAGCGAACGTTTTATACACCCCGCAGTGTCCTGAAGTTGGGGGTTCATGAGCAGAGGCAATTGCCCGAAGTCGGTCGGTTTTAGGTAAGACCAGTTTCCATGAATCAGCAGGAACCGATAGTTCAGAAAACTCAGTAGGAACATGCTTCCAAAGTTGTCCATCCTGCTCTCTATAAGAAGAATTCTTAAGCGGTTTCTTCCTAACGCGTTCTAACATGGCTACATACCATTTATCTGTAATCGGCTTCGACAACAAGAAATCCATATTGCAGGGATCAACGTAGTCAATTACGGGAACACTACGAGAAAGAGTGTCTGGTAGAACGAGATCTTTGCCCTTACAATGTATAATCTTAAAACAAAACTGCTGAAGTGTTACAGCCCAACGAGCAAGTCTACCTGATAAATCCTTCAAATTATGCAACCAACACAAACTATAATGGTCGGTAATCACCGTAACCTCTACACCCTCAATATAAGGTCTCAGCTTTTCAAGGGCCCAAATCACGGCAAGGCATTCCCTCTCGGTAGTTGAATAAACACGTTCTTGCCTGATGAGGGACCTACTAAGGTAACAAATCACACGGTCACCGTCTTCATAGGGTTGTAACAACACGCCACCTATTCCATAACTAGAAGCATCTGTCTGGATAACAAACGGTCTAGAGTAATCCGGACAGCTAAGAATAGGAGCAGAGACTAAATACTCCTTAATAACCCTGAAAGAATTTGCACATTCTTCCGTCCACACAAATCTACTATTTTTCTTAAGCAAGGCTGCAATTGGTGCGATAATTGTTGAAAAATCTGGCACAAATCTCCTATACCATGAAAATGTCCCAACAATCCGACGTACCTCCCTGAAATTGCTTGGCGCTGGAATCTCTAACATCGCCTTCACTTTGTCTGAGTCGACATGAAGTCCATTCCTGTCAACAACGTATCCTAAATATTTCATCTCGGTTTTACAAAATTGACATTTCTCCAGACTAACGGTAATGTTGGCTTCCCTAAGACGACGGAAGACTTCATCCAAGAGAGTTAAGTGTTGTTCAAATGTCTGACTTACCACCACTAAATCATCTAAAATAAACAAAAACGTAAGGTTCGAGATCATTCCCTAAAACTTGATCTATTAGCCTTTGCCAACGAGCTGGAGCGTTATGCAACCCAAAAGGCATACGACAAAACTGAAATAATTCTCTATTAGGCACTGAGAAAGCTGTATAGGCTTTAAAATCATCGGCCATTTTGATTTGCCAAAAGGCAGACCTAACATCTAGGGAAGATAGATACTTAGCATCCCTAAGCTTACTAATATGTCCGAAACCCTTGGAAGTGGATAACTATCGCGCACCGTGACAGAATTTAACTTCCTAAAATCAACGCAAAAGCGATATGACCCGTCCTTCTTCTTAAATAAGAGAGTGGGAGAAGACCAAGGACTAGTTGATGACTCTACTACACCAAGTCGCAACATTTCCTCTAATTGCTTGTCAATTTCACTTTGAATTACAGGATTTACCCTATAATACCGCTGCTTAATCGGTTGGCTATTGGTCACAATAACATGTTCCGTCCTGTCTGTACAACCTAATTGATCACCCATCAATGCCACGTTACGATCCACTACTGCCTGAAGTCTGGACTGCTCCAGGGGACTAAGTACATCCTCTGATCAGAAACATGACTTATCGTATCAACTCTGCAACAGGTTCACGATGAAAAATGCCATCGTATCATTTCACGCCTTAAATCAGGAACTATATAACCCATATCTCGCCAAAAATCTACTCCAAGGATGAGTACATGGGGAAGTTCAGGAACGACTAAGACTTCTATTAGTCTAAACTTGTCCCTTAAGGACAAAGGTAACTGTACACTACCCACACTACAACATTTATTGCCATTTGCCACAGTACAACTAACTACCCTGTTGTAATTAACAGACAATCCAAGGTCCTTAACAATCCCTAAACCCTGATTACCAATGATTGTCCTTGATGCCCCAGAATCCAAAAGTCCTGGAACAACTTTACCCAAAATGTTCACCCACAAGTAAGGCCTCTCATCGCCAACGGCATTCTCTAAGATATAGTCCAAAACACCCTGAAATTTGTTGATTGGAGTCTGCTCTACAACACGACTACACCAATCACCTAGTCGCGCGTCAATCCGTTTCCCTGAGAATTACGATTACAGCCATTACAGGTTTTCAGAGTAACACCCTCTTTTTTACATTTATAACAGAATTTACCCCGAGCCACAGTACATCCAACAGCGCGATGTCCTGCTTGGTTACACCTAAAACAAACAATATCCCTAGAACGATCTCGATTACTACTCCGAGACGACGACGATCCACTAACACTAGCCACGTCTACCTCAATATATGCCAAATCCGGTTCCAGAACACTCGTCTTCCTAGAAGGTGCGGAATAACTCCACAAATTCCTTCCGCGCTTCCAGACGCTGGACTAACTCTTTCAGCTGAGAAATAGTATTAATGTCTACCAAAGCCAACTGGTTCTGATAAAATGGAGCAATATTCCTCATCAGAATTTTTAGTTTGGTCTCCTCAGAAACTGAGCAAGTCAATCTATTGAAATACCCCAACATGATAGCAAGATAGGTTCCCATCGACTCATCATGTCCTTGAGTTCTCTTGCGAATCTCCTCGAAAAGCTTTTCATTGTAGGTGGAAGAAAGGTATTCTTCCCTCAGCAAATCAGTGAACTCATCCCAAGTACTAACCTCATCACGATAGGCCAAGTAGAACTGATAAGCCCTGCTATCAAATAAATCAATACCAGACTGTAGAAGATCATTCTTGGTTACATGCCTTGCAACCCTTAACTCTTCTACTCTTTCCAGAAAAGTACTTAACGAAAGACCTCTCCGGTCACCAGAAAATTTAAGGTTCCATTTACTAGGGGGAACAGGTTTAAACGTAAGGAAACTACTGATTAGCATTAGGAGACACACTCGATCACCTACGAGACGGGGGAATGGTTTGTGCGAACTGTGCAAAATTTGTCGTACCGGGTATAGGAGGGAGAAAACTAACTTGAGGCGGTTCAACTTGATGTTGGTCAGAAGAGCGCTTTACGCTGTTCGCATACAATCGATCCAACAGTAACAACGCTTCAGACAACTCAACAGGTCTACGGGTGGCCTCGACAGGCAAGTTATCTATTCTACCCAATAAGTGAGAGATTTTACTTTGGAGCTTGCTAAAAGCATTACTCGTGGTAGATTCCTGATCTACAGTGCCTGTAGCGATACCTCTTCTCACTAAATCATAACTCTTCCTGATTCAACTATTTCACCTGCATCTTCCTCAAAGCCATGATAACGAAATTTCTAAAAGACCAGACTAAACTCTTTTCATCAAATTGCAAATGATTCACCCTAAATAACGCTTGGCCGAATCAAGTTTGTTGTTGTCTTGCACAATATATAATAAATGAAATGATAAAACAAATATAATAGCAACAATAATAATAATATATCACACAAAATGTTCAATTAATGTAAATATCTAGATAAATATCAATAAATCAGCGTTTAATTTTTATTGCGCTGAAAATGCTAATATGAGCAACTTATAAGTCACAAATATGAATCAAATAAATAAATACATACAAACATACAGTACTTGATTTTAAAACTGTGTATGCACGAAAAAAAAAAATCAGGCCCCACGTTGGGCGCCAAATCTGCCACGTTACACGTTGCTGCTAAAATGCCACACCACAATGTTACGTAACACCGAGTTTCTACCCTACCTAGTCATGCTAAGGGCAGAAGAAGGTATGCCCGGTAGTCTCAGTGAAGACGGGGGGGGGTCGTTTTATTTGAACGTATATGCCAGATTTTGCTTGGCGGTATAAATAAAGAGAGAAAATAAGGGCGTCAGGTAGATTCCCTTATACCTTCTAAATACACATAATCAGACACCTACCCGTCCTAAAATATCTGCGGTAGCAAATTTTGCTAATTTGGGGCGCTAGATTTCTAAATATAAATAAATAAATGTTGTAATCAAAAGGAATAATAAGCATACAACAGTTTCAAAATATAAGTTTAATTTGCGCGAACAATCTAGTACAAGGCGCTAAAAAATATGCCATAGGGCACTCTATTAATGCAAAACAGTCTTAGAATGTTTAAGTTAAATATACCTAAGTAAAAAAAATTAAATGAAACAGATATACACTTATGGACAGAGGTTCAAACTGTACATATAAACATGTGAGATCCTGAATAACTCGGTTACAAATATTTAAACATTTCTCTAATACAATAATTCTAATCAATAGAATATTTAAATAAATCGTCAATATCAAATATTACATTAATGGGAACCGATAATAATTACCTGATATTTATCATTCAATAAAATTCAGAATTCCGACGTTGGTGTCATCTATACTACACTCGAGCTCGAGGGTAAGTGCAATTGATCAAAATAATAATAATAAACCCGATAGTAGGCTAATGGTCTTTACTTTCGGTTAACAAATACGAAGATTTATATTATTATTGTAAAAAAATAACTGATAATGAAACAGTAACCAGATACACAAATTGTCACTTGTCTGAAACCACAGCTGAAGCTGAAGTTAGAGTCCCTTGCGCTCACTCCACCACTGGAACTCTGATGATAGAAATACCAGAAATACAGTGTTCGTGTATGCGCCATCAACTAGTTCATCTGCATGCTAAGTCCACGATCGGCATGATACCATAATGCCAAACCAGGTCTGTGTTCTAGTGTCGTAATAGAACAGCAAAATATAACCCCAATCTCACTGGATGGAGAACAAAACAGGAACGCCGCACGTAGAAACAAAAAAACAAATGGAAGAAATACGACAACAGTAGAAGGAGAAAAGAAGTAGAACAAAGAAAACCTAAAAAAAAAAGAAAATATCTATCAATAGTCGACAATACGAGAAATCGGCTAGTGAACAAACAAAAATCACTTACCCTATCAACCAAAGGGGTTCTTATACCAAAGGTTCCATTGTGAGGGTGGCCCTAAATACCATGACCACTCTTAAGAATGACGCAACAACAGAAGTTTTCAAATCCTCAATGAGAGAAGTATCCCAGCAACTAATCAACAGTACTACAATATGCTGGAACACAATGTAGGGATTTCCATATAACTCCCGAACTCGGATGGCTTATCAAAGCCAGTATACTAGTGGAAAATCCCTTAAAAACAACTGCACGACTTCCCCAGTTAACCTCACACAATTTTCTCCCCGCACATCCTTCCCGCCTTGTCGACGACAATGACAACTGTCAAGAAACACACAATGCCAACCAAAAATATTCGATAAATCAATTCGTCTCAACAGGTCAAATTCAAACATCCTTCAAAAATAAATCAGAACGAAAAGCAATAAATACGACGAAATCAGCGTGCAAACAGTGGGTTATGGATCGCTAACGGGACGGATGAATAAAAGCAATATTTTGACCGGTTTTAAACGCGTTTATTTATACTGAGTAGCTAGGGCAAAAATATAACGTAACATTATAATTCGTTTTAAGTACTCAATTTAAGGCTTTCCTTAAATTTGTTCAGCCTCATATCCCATATTAAATAATGTTTAAAAATATTATATTTAATATTAATATATTATGTAATATAATAGTTTTATAGATGATGATATTTTTATGTAGAAAATTATAACTACATCTTTAAATATATTTAAAGGCCGAGTCTTTTTACTGTTTTCTGTCCAAGTATTTTTACATTACGTGGGCCCATTCCTGCAAACATCTGGGCTTTATCACAAGGTGGCTGACATTTAAGTAAAATAAGCATCTAATTCACATTTTATGATGAAGAAGAAGAAATTCAAAGGATCTACTATTTTATTATGGTAAGTTAGGTACCTTCTATTCTAGATTAAAATGTATTTTTATTCAAGATATTTTTCCTTTGAAATCTTGCGTAACTGGACTTGGCGGTCTAAACATTGAGTAATTGAAATTATATACGGAGGAAGCCGATGCTGTTGGTTTACAGTGACAGGAAACGCTCTTTCAGGCCATCATAGGAAAGCTGTCTTTGATAGTTGTTTAGTGGTAAAATATTCATTGTAGTAGATCAGTATTGATTCTCTGGACAAGTTGCAGCATTTTCATATTAAGTATTCTGATTTTAATGTGAATTTAATTATTTGATTAATATATGATTATTACAATCTTCTTAAGGTTATGTCAAAAATGTCAGTCAGCGGGCAGTAGAGCCTATTTTAAAGATGAAAGTTCTCATAAGGTTGTTGGTAATCTCTTTTCTGTAATATTCACGAACTCGATTGAAACTGTAAATGATGGAAACTTTTAGGATGCAAAGAACAATATTCCAATTATTATATCCTCCAGTCAAAAATTTGGGGGGTCACGCATTTGTCAAAATTATTTCGAATGACTATATTTGACTCAATTTTTATTTTCTTTTTATTTCAACAGAGTTGTCAATATGAAGTGAACAATTTTGGTCATTACACCTACTTCTCCGAGTTCCGCTTAACTTTATTTCGTATAAAAATATACTTTTGACAAATTTGATGAATTTGGGTCGAATTTCGACCACTGGGCGACCTACTAGTACTGTAACAATAAATATAAATTTCCCCGTGTTAAATAATCTGAGGATGTCAGCTACTTAATGAGAAATAGGTGAGCCCATAAGGAGCTGTTTATAGAATTGTTTGTTAAATGTGAAGTAATTTTGTTGGATACAATAATCCAGTTCATTTTTAATATCTATTTTAAAGTTAGTAACAAAGTAAGCACTATTTATTAGGTCAATCAGAGTATTATTTAATTTATCTATTCGTATAGAAGAAAAAAGCTTTTTGACGTAAAAAGAAGATAAATTTGTATTATTGGGTAAAGTGAGATGTTTTATTGATTGAAGGAGTTCATATGACTTTATTTATAACTTACATAGGTAAGCTGAAAATTTAACAGAGTGGTCAATTTATTACGTAATTCCTTACATATTTTAAGCATGGGGCATAGAAGAAAAAAAGCTTTTTGACGAAAAAAAGAGACATTTGCATTATTGGGTGAGGTCGGACGTTTTATTGGTTGAATGAGTTCATATGATTTTTTTATAACGCAGGTGGGCTAAAAATTAAACAGTGGGCAATTTAGTATAATAATTCCTTACATATTTTATGCATGGAGCATCAATATATGAGACTATAGGCCTGATAGGGCAGTTATATTTATATATTTTAGACAAACTGTAGAGGCGTGCGGATGATGAATTCATTACTTTATGTTTGTATATTTGTATAATAATAATAATAATAAAGCCTTTATTACCCAACAGTAAAAACCATTTACAGAGTAATTAAAAAATAAATAAAGATGACAGAAAAAAGTATATAAAAAATTATACTAACACTAAAATTAATTGGAATACAGACATGTATAAAATAAATTAAAAAATTGACCAAAGAAAAAGAAACAATTAGTTATAAAGTAAATACATACATATGCACTTAAAATTGAACAATGGGTTACAACAGATATAGAGATAATTTATAAATTGAAGAATTCGTGCAAGTGAAATTAGTTTCTTCTTAATAAACGTTTTTAAAAACAATTTATTTTCAAATAAGAAAAACTAATTATTACAATAGATCCGAACTAGACAAAAGCTACTAACAGAATGAAATCTCTATTACATAAAAGCGACAATATAAACATAATGATTAAGCAAGTTGTCCGTGAAGCGGTATTAAATTATATACGAGTAATGGTTATAAATTATTTAACTCTTCCCTCCTTAGGAGAAAACAATACGGATGAAGGGTTGTTTTCGGAACTGTTCTCTGGGACTTCCTCGGGACCATTGTGGGTGTTTCTTCTTCTCCACCATATGTATATGCTGATAATGATGACTAAGCAAACTATACTGATTAAATAGTTTGGCAAGGTCCATATAACAGGGTGGTTTTCTATTGCTAAATTTTTCAGTGAATTGGCTTCTTGCTTTAGTTCTTTAATTTTGTCCAAATTGAGGGTATGCAGTGGTATTGGTTTTTCTTGGGTTCTGTCAAATAACTTGTTGTTGGTTATTTCTGGAAGAATAAGTGGCTCTCCAGGGATATCAGTTTTGACGTTGCTAAATTGACACTAAGCTGTTTTTCTTGATTAGAATCATGGCTTTTGTTTCGCAAGATTGGTGTAGTTTAATGGCTCCATTAGCTGGGATGATTAAGATAAACTGATTGGTAATTTCTTCAATGATTGTCTGGTTCAGGGATGCTTTACTGGTATGGCAATTCGGTTGCTCTGCTTTCATCATTGGCAGAATGCAGGTGTCTTCTTTAATAGCTTCATTTTTCTTGCAAAAGAATGTTTGGTCTAGTACTGGGCAGATGCTGTCTTCGAACTGGTGCTGATTCGTGCTGAGTATTAGGTAGGGATATTCTGGGATAATTATTGAATTTTCTCTAGGTATGGGAATAAGGTGATATGTTTGAAAGTTTTCTTCATTTAGAATAGGTATATGAATTGCAAATATTATTTTATCATTAATAAATTTTACCTGAAGGGTAGCTAATTCATAATAGTACAAAGGGTTGTTAAAAGATTGTATTTTATTTGCGGGATAAATTCCTTTGAGATAAGTTATTAACTTGGTGATGTCAGTTAGAGAAATAACTGAATTATGAAGAACACCTAAATGGGCAAACATGATTGCGTTTTCTAGATTATCCAAGAAATTAATTAAATTTTGGCAATTTAGTATTATCTGGTCCAAGGTATTTGAAAGCGAGATATACGTAAAAATATTTCTGAGGTCTTTGCTAACGTTTTTTGACAGTTCAACAAATTTATTTTTGATTAGCATTTGATTATCGTATAATTTACTTATCGTTTCATTATAATGGTCAATTAGTTTTTGACAAAAAGAAGCTTGTAGTGTCAATTGATTATTGATTGATTTTTGGTTATTTTGTAGAGATGTAATTTGAGATTGGATTTTTTCTTCGTCTTCTGAATCCATAGTGCCAAACAAAAATTTACTTGTTTTTCCTATTATATTTATTAAACCTCGTTTTTGTCTATTTCTTGGGCCTATGTTACTCATTTTATTTTGAACAACATTTAATAAATATTCAGCATGGTGTAGAAGGTTATTAAGGGGTGAATGAAGTTCTTTTGAATTTTTGCCGATAATAGTTTCGATATTTTTGTAGAAGTATTTTATATTGATTTATTGAGAATTTAGAGATTGTGTTTCAATAAAATGATAAAAGGTATGTTTTGTTTCAATTATTTTCGTTTGTCCTAAATTAAAAGGTAGGAGAGGGGAGTTAATTTCTTTTATTTGAATGTCTTGACCATTTATGGTCCTAAGGGTTATCAGGAGTATAGGAAGGACCCGGATCATATTTGGATTGTCCCTGTGAAAATTTTTTGAATTTAGTTTTTCTTGATTTCTTAATTTTTGATTTATGAATAATTTGATTGTTTGTAGTTTTAACTTTTATGCCAAGGTCTCTGAAGTATCTCGGATTAGATTTTTGGCCAATTGCTTGTCTATTTTCTACGTAAGTTGTTTTATCTTGGTCGAAGTTTATAGAGTTTTCTTGTGATCTGTTTCTGTTGGTTATAGTAGTAGTTTTTGCTTTTAAGTTGCTATCGTGAATTGTTTTGTAAAGTTCTTGCAATCGTTCTTTTCTGTCACTGACATAGTTGCTTAGTATTTTTTCATCAGTAAGGTCAACGGGATCAAGGGTGTTAGTGTTACCTAATATATCATATGGTTTGTGTTTTGTTATAGTGGGAAAAGTTTTAGATTTGCCTTGAATGAATATAATTTGATTATTATACGAGTTTAGGTTATTATCTGTGATGGGGATATTTAGGATAGGCTTTTTGGCGCTAGAATGTGCTGATCCACCATCACTGGATTCTTCTAGCATTAGTTCGTTTAGTTCTCGTCTGTCTTCTTCTGTAAGGGTAGTATTTTGTATAATATTATCGAGTTGTTTATCTAAGTCTCCAACGTTTACTACCATTGATTCATTTTCCATTACATTAACAGTAATATAATGTGTGTTTCGGTCAAGTGTAAAGTTAATAGGAATTTTAATGTTTTCATTACAAAGTATATTTCTGTTCAGGTCAATGGTTAGATTCATTTTTCTAAGGTCGTTTAACCCTATGAGACCGTCAAAGTGATTATGGAAATTATATAAGACGAACGTGATTTTATGAGGTGAATTAAATTCTCGGAAAGAGTTTATCTCGGCTGAGAACAAGGATTCGCTTTCGCCGACAGCTGTTTTTATTCGAGTCGAATGACGATATATTGTTTCGGGAAAATATTTTTCTGCAGACGCAGGGTTTAGAATTGACCTCATGCTTCCGGTGTCTATTAACAATTTTAAAGGCGGATTTTTAATTTCGATAAAAGGTAAATACGTTGAACATGAGTCAGAAAATATCTCATTTATGTCGTTTGGTCTTCTAGGCCAACTAAAGGAAAATTTTCAGTGTCATTAGAATCATTGTAACTATAGAAATCAATATTTTGTCGGTCATAAAAGTTTTCAGCTGAATGATAGTCGTTAACTGCGTTGTGTGGGATATTTTCTACGATGTTTATGTAAGAAGATTGTTCTTGTAAGGGGAAACTTTCGCCTACATAATCTGAAGCATTTGTTTGATGCAGTTCTTCAAATGAAAAATTTGGTGGTCCGGTTGATTGAAAATAATTATTAGGATAATTATTTTGGGGTTTTAGAGATAGATAAGAATTTACGGAGTTATGACTTATTCCAGACATTGGTTCGGGTACATTTGTCGGAATTCGACCAGTGGGTTTAAAGACATTTTTTGGGCGTCCAAAGACTTGTTCATTTGTTGGAAGCTTTCTATGAATAGGTCGTGGTTGAACATGAATCGGTTGACTTGGAAAAGGTTGTGGGTTTTGAAAGTTTATTGGTCTCTCAAATGAATTACTGAAGTTTGGTTTCATTGGCTGATTAAAATTTGGTTGGAAATTCGGTAATGATTGGGGGTGAAAGTATGATGGTTTGTAAAAATTGTTTGATTTATAATTTGGTTTGTTATTACCTTGGTTGAGCATTGGTTGTTTTTGTGTTTGTGGTATTTGTGTGGGTTGCCTAAATGTCGCTAAGGTGTAGTTAAAGTTGTTTTCCTCTAAAATATAATTAAGTGCTGTTTCAAGTGAGTCAGGTTTTTTCAATCTTATAACTGCTTGTAATGATCCAGTTAAGTTTCTAATAAGTGTTCTAAGGGCAAGTTCGTCATACTGTCTAAGATAAACGATTTTAGTATCTGTATTCATTTCCGTAGAGTTATTGATTCTTTGTACTAAATGACTTCGTAAGATTTGAAGACGTTTTCCGAAATCTAATGGTGTTTCGCCTTTGTTGGGGCGAGCCATTAAGAGATCTTGCTCAAGACACTCCAAACTTCTTTTGTCACCAAAACAAGTTTGCAAGGCATCCTTGATTAAGGGCCAATTATTAAGTTCAGCTCTGCTGCCAACTAAAAGATTAGCATGACCAACTAGTTTAGACTGGATTACTTTAATTAGATAGCTTATGAAAAATGGATCAGGATTTCCTTCGTAAGCATTCATAAGAAAATCGCAGTTTGAAATGAATTGGTTAAGGTTATAAGAGTTACCATCGAAAGGGGTAATCATGTCAACATATAATTTTAGCATAGGAATATTAACGTCTATGGGTGAAGAATGAGATGAACCTTCTTGAGGCATGTTTGTAAGAGTAAGATTTCTATTGAAAACTTCAGCAAGAGAATCAATGTTCATGAAATATGGTTAATATAGATGACAAAATAGGTGCAAATATATGAAATATATATATAGGGAAACAATAAATTGTTATATTGAATATGATATGTTATATAAAATATAGCAAATAAAATATATCTTAAAACTAGATTGATTGAAAATATAGTTAGATACTTCGAAATAAGTATAAATTTTCAAAAACTTAAAATCAAAATCTTTATATTTTCTAATTGGACTCTAATATATTTTTAAAATTCTTAAACAAATTTATTTGAATATAGATCGATATTAAATATCTCTTTAATCTTTATTTATTTTATTTCAAATTAAAAATTTCTTAACCTAATGTCTCCTATTCGGGGAAACCTATTCTAAACTTTCTCCTATTATGGTAGAGGATGAAAGTTTGGAAGGAGGTACTCAGCACTTACCTTCCTTGATTCTGTAGTTCTTTTTCGTCCGGGGTACGACAGACGCTAAAGAGTTGAAACTCAAGTACAGCAAAACTGGAAAATCGATCTCGATGCCGTGGCTTTTCCGTTCTTGTACTGCGACTATCCTACTGACTGCGCCAGTGAAATTAGTTTCTTCTTAATAAACGTTTTTAAAAACAATTTATTTTCAAATAAGAAAAACTAATTATTACAATAGATCCGAACTAGACAAAAGCTACTAACAGAATGAAATCTCTATTACATAAAAGCGACAATATAAAAATAATGATTAAGCAAGTTGTCCGTGAAGCGGTATTAAATTATATACGAGTAATGGTTATAAATTATTTAACTTGCACCTGGATGAAATATTCAATGAAATGTCCTCTAAAAGTACAAGCGTGCTTTATTTTTCAATTCGTACGTTGAGCAGTTGAATGAATCACACACCTCTGAGAGTCTATTAGCATTATTACTCATCAGATATATTGGACCTTTAAATAAGATATTAGTTCGAGCTCGTTTGCACTCAAACGGTCTCGTATGCCTAGATACAACCCTAGGAATGACAATTCCAACCTGAGACAATAGCTCTGGACAGTCAATCATGTTATTCAGTAACTTGTACAAAAACATAACTGACGCCTGATCTCTGCGACTTTTGAAGGACATCACATTGAACTCGAGTAGTAAGAGATTATATTCACATCCTCTTTGGGGATAAACCGTTTCTATATCCAAAATGTATCGCTCGTATATAGGATTCCAGATTATAGAACTATATTCTAATTTTGTTCTTACTAAGCAGTTGAATAGAGATATTAAAACTGAAGTATTAAAATTTTGCAGTTTCGCATGATGAATCCATATTGTCTAAAGGCTGATTTTATTGTGAGGTTAATGTGGAGCTGAAATGTAAGTTTAGAATCAAAGTAAACACCGAGGTCTTTTATGGAGTCAACCCTTTCAAGAATGGTATCGCTTATACTGTACGGAAATTTTATTGTATTCGTTTTACGGCTAAATGTTAAGACCTTACACTTGGGAATGTTTAAAAAAAGTTTATTATTTATACACCATTCTTCCAACATACTGATTTCATCTTGCAGAGCAAGACAGTCATTCCAGCTTGAGATTGTAGTATATATTTTGAGATCATCTGCAAACAATAATCTGTTACATTTTAACGTGCTGGCCAGGTCATTGATGTAAATTAGATTAGGTGTTAAATGCAATCACAAAGTAGTTCTGTAATCTGTGTTTGAAATTTATGTGTTGGATCTGTTCTAAGTTGCTTAACAACATTATTTATTTCAAGTAATCTGTGAGATTTACATATATAAAAACTATTGTTTTAAATTGTTATTAAGTTGCCTTTACCGGCTTTGCAAAGGATTAAATCATTATGTTTTAATTTGTCTTTTATATTTTTAATAAATTGGATTTCTTTAGTGTTATTATTAATAGTCTGAGTTTAATAAAAAGTTTTGTAATCATGTTTCTCGTATTGTTCATATTGTTCAAAGAGTTCAAAGCTTATTTAGTATGAGGTGATAACAACTCTACCTTATTTTATCTTTACAATTCAAATTTCAACCATGTAGGATATTCCATTTAAAAAATTATAACTTTTAATAGGTAACTAACTTTTTGTTGAAACACCCTGCATATTTAAAATATTTTTTAAATATTGCCAGAAAGACATAAGTGAACAAAAAAGGAATGCAAAATATATAAGCTTTAACATCTGAGAGTCCGTGGTATAGGATAGAACACCCTGTAAACATATGTAGCAACTAGAATCCAGAAATGTGCATTTTTAACCGACTTCTAAAAAAAGGAGGTTATTAATACGTCGGCACCTTTTTTATGTCTGCTCAGTGATTTGATGACTAAAATGGCATTATATTTAAGAATATTACAGAAAGGTACCATATAATTTTTTATCTATATTGTTAAACATACTGTTTGTCCGAAAATCGTAACAATTTTTGCAAAAACACGGTAAACATCAACGTAAATGTCAAATTTTCATTATACATATCTAGCTTAAATGTCAAGATATGCCATGAAATTATATCGTACAAGGTGTTTGTAACGGTTTTCATTGCAGTCGAGTGAAATATCACCAAATATTCCATTAGTGTATCGAAAAAAAAAATTTTAGGTGACCGATGTTTTCTATATGGTATACGGTGGTAGGTGTGTGCGTGCATCGAAATTCAAGCAGCAAGCAAAATTTTAGTTAGACAGGTGGGTTCAAAAAATCTTACAAATAAATGTGATATTGGGTGGTATATAAGCAGTTCCATATATAGGATGGTTGAAATATAAGGTGAAATGGAATTAAAGTTGTACAGGGAGGTTCAAAAATGTTGTATTGGGTGGCACATAAGTAGTTGGCGTACATAAGGTGGTTGAAATAAGAGTGAAGTAAAACTATAGTTATACAGAGTTGATAAAAAAACTTAAAAAATGGTTAAATAAACATATGCAGTAAAGATTTTCGAGTTATAGGGCAGAGAGTTCAAAAAATGTTAGAAGCAGTTGCATGTACAGGATGATTGAAATATAAGGTTGAGTGGAATTATATAGTAGTGGAAAAAAATTAAAGGATCAAAAAATAATTCTAAATTTTTTGACGTTTTTCAATTAGCTGTATTTCCCTTGAAAATGGTCGCCCTGGAGTTAAAAAAAAAAGGATTTTAAAGCTTGTAGTTTCTAGTTTTGAGATCTTATGAGAAAATAAAATCCAAGCAACGTGTACCGCTCAATCCTAACGAATACCATAACAAAAAAAAAATTTCAATTTTTTTTTGGTTTTCTTTTTTGGTGTACGAACTTGAATTTTTTTATTTTCAATCAACCACTACATGGATAGAATAATTTGTTCATTCAGCTTTAAATTTTTGTTTTGCAAAGTTCAATACGACCACTTCTCGCTGAGATATCGAACTTTGAGTGGAAAAGGATCTTTTTGTCTTTAACCATCAATACCTCAGCAACCCCCGATCGCACATGAAAATTAAGTAAGGTGTTGTAATCTTGAATAAATTTCCCACAGAAATTAGCTACGGTTTTTTGAAAGTTTTTATTTTTTTATTCTTTACATTAATTTGAAAAATCTAGGTAAAAAGCACGTTTGGTGGCTTTTGGGATCACCAGCCGCTAAATTGAAAATATCGAGAAAACCAGTAATGTTAAGTGTGCCTGTTACAGTTCAATATGCCAACAAAAACCCCACAATGTTTCGTATAAATCCATTGAGCCGTTTTTTTGTTTTCTTCGATCGAATTTTTGAATACCTTGAAAAGTTGATTTTGATTTTAAATGACCATAACTTTAACAAAATGCAAAAAACTATATTTTTTCTGTTTCTTATACAATATAATTCATAAATCTGTTTAAGATTGTAGGAAAACAAAAGAGAAATTGAAAAAAAAATTTTTGGAAAATTTGGATTTTTTTTTAACAAATTAGTATTCTTTTTTTAATGACCCAAAGCGTACCCCGTGAAGGTCGCCCGATCGGATTTACGCTTCTTTTGTGTGCGTTTGTGTATTTGAGTGTTTGTGTGTATGTGTATGTATGTTCGTCTGCCCGTTCGTCAGGTATATTAATAACGGGTATTGCCACCCCTGTTCTCAATCTAAGCGTTCAGTCATATTGATGCAGCGGGCAATCTGAGGTTTAGGGATGGTGTTCCAAATTTGCAGAAGTGCACGCTCTAATGTGGCCAACTTCTGCACATTTGGAGACTCACTGCGCAAACGACGACCCATTATGTCCCAAACATGCTCGATGGGATTGAGGTCTGGACTCATTGGTGGATGCCCCAGCAAACTGATGTCATGGCGTTCCAAAAAGCGTCTGATGATGTTGGCTGTGTGTGGGCGTGCGTTATCTTGCATTAGAATAAACTCCCTCTGACGTTGCCGTCTACGCAGTACAATTGGTCTCCAAATTTGGTCAATATAGCGCTGAGCTGTTAAGTTATCGCGCATAATCACCAGAGGTGTTCTCCAATCTCGCGAAACGCCGCCCCAGACCATGACTGACCCACCACCATAGGCGACAGTCGGACGAACAAAGTCCTGGCGAAAACGTTCACCACGACGGCGCCAAACAAGCGGACGTCGGTCGCTCCCATGTAAGTTGAACCTGGATTCGTCAGTGAATAAAACATTTCTCCATTGTCTCAATGTCCAAGCCCGATGTGCGTTGGCATACGCTTAACGTTCTCGGCGATGTCTCGCTGTCAACATGGGTACACGATTAGGATGTCGTGCATTTAACCCATTTTCGCGAAGACTGTTGATGACTGTACGGGAAGAAATGTTTCGTACTTGGTGTCGCTGTTGTACCCGATTTGCAAAATTTCTCGCCACAATGTTCGCACTGATGAAAGGCTCACGTCGAACGTGTCGGACAACTGCTCGATCATCTCGAGCAGTCGTGACACGATGGCGTCCTTGTCAAGTACGACGAATGTATTGGTTTGTCTCCCGGTATCGTGCATACGTTCGAGATACGACGGATTGACTAACACCCATCCGGATGGCAACATCACGTTGACTGCAACCTTCTTCGACCAGAGTAATCAAACGAGCAACCTCTAGCTCTGATAAATACCTTTTAACCATGATCGGAAAGCAACTTGTTTTTTTTTGCAAATTTATGAAATTTTTTGTAACGCAGAAGGAGTGGTTTTGAAAAAACCTGTTTTTTAGCGTTTTAAGAGTTCACGAAAACTAACGATAATAAATTTCTGAAAAGCGTCTAGATCGAGTTCAAAATTCTATTGGGTATATCAACTTTGTTTAAAATTTAATTAAAATTTTAATTCAGTCGAAGTTTAAAAATCAAGAAAATCAATGGAATGCAATAACAGAATCGTGTTATAAATTTTTTGGAGTCATTAAAAAAAATTTCAAATTTCTTCCTTTTTTTTGGGGTCATTAAAAAAGAATACAAATTTGTTAAAAATTTTTTTTTTTAATTTTCCAAATTTTTTTTTCCAATTTCTCTTTTGTTTTCCCAATAATCTTAAACAGATTTATAAATGATATTGTATAAGAAACAGAAAAAATACAGTTTTTTGCATTTTGCTATAGTTATGATCATTTAAAATCAAAATCATCAACTTTTCAAGGTTTTCAAAAATTCGATCGAAGAAAACAAAAAAACAGCTCGATGGATTTAAACGAAACTTTGTACGGTTTTTGTTGGCATATTGAACTGTAAAAGGCACACTTAACACTACTGGTTTTCTTGATAATTCCAATTTAGCGCCCAAAAGCAAACAAAAGTGCTTATTTTCTTGATTTTTCAAATTAATGTAAAAAATAAAAAAAAAAAATTTTCAAAAAACCGTTGCTGATTTTTATGGAGTGTTTATTCAAGATTTCAGAACCTTTCTTACTCTTCTTATGCGATCAACGGTTGCTGAGATATTGATGGTTAAACACAAAAAGATCCTTTTCCATTCAAAGTTCGATATCTTAGCGACAACTGGTCGTATTGAACTTTTCAAAAAAACAATTTAAAGCTGAATAAACAACTTATCCGATCAATAGAGTGATTTATTTCGAAAAAATTTTACATGTTCATAGACCAAAAAATTTTGAAAAAAAATTCTTATGGTATTCGTTAGAATTGAGCGATACACGTTTGCTTGAAAAAAATTTTCGTCATCCGGTCACAAAACCAGAAACTTCAAGCTATAAAATACTCTTTTTTAAAGTCCGGTACGACCATTTTCAGGCGAAAACCAGACGCTTGAATAACGTCAAAAAATTTGGAATTATTTTTTGATCCTTTAATTTTTTCCACTAGTGTAGATTAAAGGGTGGTTAAAAAATGTTATATAGTGTGGAAAATAAGTAGTTGCTTATACTTGGCATATCAGGCGAAGTATAATTATAGGTATACAGGGTGATTTAAACAATAGAAAAATAGTTACAGCCAAAAGGGTGGAAAGGATCAACACTTATACAGGGCTGTTGCAACATCCTGTAGAGTTGAATTACAGTTGTACAATGTGATTCAGAAAATGATAGACAAATAATTTATATTGGGTGACCAATACACAGACACATATACAGGGTGGTTGCAATATAGGGTGAATTATATAATTATAGAAAGTGGGCCAAATAATAAAACAAATTAACAAGTTTAAAAAATTACGGATAATATAAAAAATACAAATGAGAGAGAGAGAGAGAGGGAGAGATAAGAATGCTCTAAAATAATCAATAGAATTGTACCTTACATCAGTTTAACAAAATATGTCAGAAAATATTTATTGATTGCACACGGTATCTTAACGGTTTTTATTTTGAGCCAGTTGAAGTCGTTTTTTTTTAAATTCAATTAGCCAAACAGACAATATCATCAACGGTATCTGTGACTAGTTCTATAATACCTCTAAGATGTAACATAGCACTTGATAACACAATATAGAACAAATTAAATCTAGAGAGTTTGGCATTGCCATTTTCGATGCAAACTAACCAGGATCCTATTGTAGCAATACGATATGACGAAATAAAAGCACTGCAGTAGACCCTGCAGAAATAGATACCAAATAGAGCTAACACACAAACATCATGGAATTCACATAAGTATAAATAGTATAGATATCAGATCATAGATTAGATAGCGAATATCCTGAGAAGGCAGTGACAAGTGGCTAATTGTTAAGTGACAAAGTTGGCGATGAAGAAACAATTTTCACCCTACTTAAACAAAAAGAAAACAATATATTTTAAATGGCATTCGTAAGATTATTTCAAAAGTTCCTTTAGAATATTTGATGGTTAAAATTCAGGCAGTTAAAAATTCTGCGTGAAGGGCCAAATTTATTTCAAAAACATAAATTGTCATTATATGTATTTTAACTACATCATAACTACCGGAACATCAGATTATATAATAAAGTTAAACCGAAGATTTCTTTTATAAGTAGGTATTGAAAAAGGAAGCTTACCCATTTTTTACATTAATTTTTTGCTCAGTATTGAGATAAACACCACAGTGTACAGACTAATAGATGCCCGTTTAATGTCGGAACAGAACTATTGACCGGCGTTATATTACACTAATTATCTTCCAGTTTTGTTGCATTTGTGAACATAACTGGCTGAATTGTGTTCTTTTTTTTTTGAGTAACCATACCAGAAGAAATTACATTGTAATTTATTCGCAACGCCGATTCTGTCATATAACTTTAAACTTTCCCCAATTAACATTAAATTAATACCTAAAATTGTTTATATTTTATCCATTTGTTCGCATATTCTTATACAAGCTTAACATATATGAAGCTTGTTTTTCGTTTTGGTATGTAATTAAATGATGCATGTGCAGTGTTAACAATAGTTTATTATCATATGTAAATATTTGCAAAATAATTCAAAAGCGTCAAGTATCATAGTTACACTCGTTTTTTAGAGCATATATTAACTCTTCCAATATACTATGTAACATAAAAATCGGACCATTAGGCATTGACAAAATCGGAATATATCTTTGTATAAAGCGTGTTTAGAAGTTAAAAAATAACAAAAGCCCGGTAGAATCAGGAATAACTGCAGAAATGTTAAGGGTGGAGTATGAGCAATTGAACGACTGGTTACATGGGCTTATTAAGAGAGTTAGTGATCGCCCAGTGGTAGAAATTCGACCTTATTTCGTCAAATTGTGTACATTATTGAGGTTCTTATGTCAAAAGGTATTGTAATATTTTTATTTTCACACTCGGGTTCAGTTCTTGGATTTATTTAAAAACACAGTTCAACTCACTCTAATTTATTTCCACTACTTTAACACAATTTGTATTTAGAGAAACTACTATTTACATTTTATCTCAATTGTACAAATAGACCGACGAAAACTGAATACCTCCTATCGCCAGCTGTTCATATTTATATATTAATCTTGGAATTGGTACGTCCACGAACCATCGGGAAACTCTTTCATGTTCTGGAAGTTTTAAGGGAATTCCCTGTAACGGCAGCGGTCCGCCGGTAGAGAGACAAACATTTCGGGATCCCAAAATTACATTTATTATTAGAAATAGACTGAAGTGCATCCCCCCCCTCCCACCAAATCATACACGCCATATTGAAAATCTATTGAAGGAAAAAAATATATGAAAATTTAATCACATGTAGGTATTGCACATAATTATGAAAATTGCGGATCGACCCAAAAATTTGGCTGTGACCGCTCCTGGTAAAATGTTGGATATAATATTTGGATGATTGTTCTTTGTAACCCAAAAGTTACCGATCAGTCAGTCATGATTGGCTCTATAAAGTAAATAATCGTATTGTTAACTTTTTAGAACATGTATTGACTACTTGGCAAACCAAAATCTTTCTGAATGAAGCCGACTGTTCGATACAAACCGCCTCTATCCTCTAATCAGAAGGGATATATTCCAGGGAGATTCTCTTAGCCTCCAGTGGTTCTGCCTTGCCATGAACCCACTCTCACACAAACTGAACTCGACAAACTTTGGGTTCAGTCTCAAGCACAACAACTTGCAAGCATTGAAGATAAACCATTTCTATACATGGACGGCTTAAAGTTGATGGCAGCTACGAAATAACAGCTGCATGAAATGCTTAAAATAGTAGAACGGTTCTCTAGTGAAATCCATATGCAATTTGGCCTAGACAAATGCCGAATTATTAATATAGTTAAAGGCAAAATACAGCAGGAGCCCTACGAAATGGGTGATGGCACCTCAATTGAATCCATGGAGGAAAGCCATACTTACAAATAACTTGGAATAAGCAGGCCCAACGAATTGATCATACCACCATGAAAAAGGACCTAAAAAACAAAGTTTTATAGAAGGGTAAGACGACTGCTGAAAACCAAACTTAACAGTAAAAATTTGTTTCACGCTATTAACACATACGCGTGTTCAGTGCTTAGTTACTCTTTCGGTATAGTTAACTGGTGCAAGACCGACATTGAACAATTACAACGGAAAGTTCGAGTACTACTAACAAAAGCTCAAAATCACCATCCAAAGAGCTGTGTCGAACGTACAACATTGCCCTGGTGTGAAGGAGGAAGAGGAAATTTGTAATTTGCGTTATCATTTCCAGAAACTAGCAGAATTTTCTGATCTACACAGAGTCATATGTCAGGTTGATGACTCAGTACCTCTGACAGAACAACAAGTTCAAGTATACCACCAGACAACTGATCAGAAGCTGCTCAAATGGAAAGAGAAGCCCCTTCATGGAAGATATACAAATGACGTCAACCAAGATTATTTCGAACTACTGGTTGATCTCTGGTCATATGTTTCCTGAAACGGAAGGCTTTATATTGGCAATCTAAAATCAAGTAATTCCAACTAAGAACTATCTAAAGTACATCGTCAAAGACCCTTCTATCAACAACCGACAAATGCAGATATGGTTGCCAAAAATCTGAATCTATCCAGCATATTACAGGAGGTTGCCAAGCGTTCGTTGCAACTGAATACAAAGAACGACACGATGCTGTGGCAAAAATATTGCACTTGAGCTATCACAGTCGGTAAGAACACCCTACTATATATACTCGTACAAACCAGAATCTATTTTAGAAAATAACAACTACAAGCTGTTAAATTTAAAGACCCGAGAATTTAACGAAATGTATCAAATACATAAAGAAGTTTTCGAGAGGACATTCAATTGTGGGTAGCGCAACTGATGAATGTTCCCTGACCAGAAACAATATATTATATATGATATATAATATATATTGTCTTGCGTACAAAGGAATGTCACCTCGAAGAGAGTAACTAAAAGTTGTACTGAGACCGCACGATATACTGACCGATCGGAGTGTTGCCCACAATAGGCCAGATATAGTTTTAGTAGATAAAATCTCTAGGAAAACAAACTTAACTGGCATAGCAATACCTAACAACAATAACATAAATATTAAGCAGGCTGAAAAAATAGCCAAATACAGGGATTTGGAATTTCAAATAAAGACACAGTGGGACATCAACAACACCCGAACTCTACCAATTGTTATGTCAACAACAGGAGTAGTCACAAAACTTCTACTAAATAATTTAAAATACCATGTTATGCGTGCCTTAGAGGGAGTGTGCTGCCATACACTATATGGTCAAGTCGGGGAAAAAACGAAATTTACAACAAAAACTTGCAGAATCATTACTACGAAAGTTACTGCTATTTGAGTACTCTCTTCTTTTGTACGTAAGATGATATTTATGATATATATTTTTTCTGGTCGAGAACCTTCATCAGTTGCGCTTCCCACAATAGAATGCCCTTTCGAATATTTATTTATGTATTTGATACATAACCCTAAATTTGTATACGCGAGATGTAAAATTGATCCTGACATTCTAACTTAGGGGTAACGGCGGAACAGCAATTACACGTAACGGCTCCAGATTTGGAAACTCTCTGTGCTGGTTTCTACGAAAATCCTAGATGTCGGTCTTACATCTCGTGTATACAAATTTACTGCTACTGCTCCGAAAAATCAATACTGATATACTTAATTGCATATTTTAGTACTGAACAATAAACAACTCTTGATGCTGAACTATCAAAGATGGTCTTCACATGATGGTCTGAAAGAGCATTAGCCTGTCACTGCTAACCAATCTAGCAGCATAAAAGGCTTTCTCCATATATAATTTCTGGATGGATTGACGATAAGGCCAGCCATGCAATATTTCCAAGTAAAAATATGTTGAAGAAAAAAAATAGTTTATTTTAGAATAGATGTAGGTACCTACCATAACAAATCAGTAGATGCATTGAATTTCTCTATATTTTAAATGCGCATCTTTAAAATGTCAATGTTTATTTGAGGTAAAAGTAAGGATTTTGTAGGAATGGGGCCATGTAATGTAAAATAAATTATCTATAGGATAAAATGTGTTACAGACAACTTAATATATAAGTACAATCAAAATTTTTATACCAATTAGTTTAATTTTAGTTAAGTTAGTAGTTAGTTTGTAAGTATATACCAGCATATGAGCAGGTAGCTTTGTGACCTTGTAGGATTTACTATGTAAATATGCATGAAATGTATCTGATAAAATAAATAAATAAATACATGGACAGAAAACTGTAATTGACTGATACATTACCTACCTAAATAAATTAAAGATTTGAGCTTAAAATGTAAATATTAATATTATATTAAATACTAAATAAAAGATAAATATAATATTTTGAAATATTAGTAAAAACCTACATTTCCAAAAATATTTTGAGGATTGAAACTGAAAAATTTCAAAATACTTATAGTGAGTAATAGAACGAATTAGAATCGTTATACTGACATTTCACAGTTTTTTCACCTGGTAAGCAGAAAATGCAAGCAACCCACTCAAAAGTTAGTATGAATATGATATACCCATAACATTATAAATACCTACAAACTATGAGTACATTTTAATAAACCTTAAACCACATGTCTTCAGATTCAATATAATTTCATTTATTTAACTGAAGCACATAGAGTAAGCAATGACTATTTCTGTTTTGTATGGAAAATATAAAGAAACACAATGCACCTGCTGTTAATTAGTGTTAAATAACACCTATATATATTGAAAACTTTCCTGATACTGAAATCTTGAAGTTTTACTTGTTGAATTTACCTTTACCACCCGGTTATAATAGCCTAACGGCAACAATATTACGAAGTGTCAAAACCAAATCAAAGTCACTACAACAATTATTGCCATGAATAATAAGCAGCTATTTGTCTTGTATCTTACGATCTGTGCATAAAGTCACGATTTTTGTAACATTAGTGAAATTATATATAATTTATCTGGTAAAAATAAAAAGAATCTAAATTAAAAGTAAAATATTTAAATTAATAAAATATTATCAGAAATAAATTGAACAATTGCAATATTGCAACTGTTTTTAGTTGACAAACCATATTTACAAGAAATGAAAATTGGAGCGAGAGAGAGCCTAATAAATGCCGATTCTTATGTAATATGATTTTTCTTGGGTTCGAATCCAAAAGCATGACTATCTAGAATAAATTTGGGTAAGGGTCAAAATTTGTTGGTTTTATGTTTAATATAGTTTGTCTTTCACATTCGAGTCAACCCATCTTACACTATTATCTATTTGGCATTGGCAGTATGGACGTAAATAATGAATGATTTATTTTATTTTATTCAACGAATATACTATTATAAAGAAATTTTAATATTCTGCACTGAAGGTCGTCAATAACTACTATATAAAATAAAAATAAAGAAACCGGTTGAGATATATAGAAGAATATGGTTCCGAACCGCCTTGTCTTTGTCTATTTATATCTCGAATAGAATCGCTTGTGGTCGAAATTCGACAAATTGTGTCAAATTTTAACAATATTGAACATGTTTTTCATATGTAATTAATAGGACTTTATTTGTTTGCACATTCTTAATGCTTAGCCTAATGATATAAGGTATAGCTAAGAGGCAGTAAGTGGAAATTAAAGACAAAAATTAAATAATTCAGCCATTAACCTGTAGAATAATACAACAAATAAACGTAAACTAGAATTCTATTCGAACAGATATTGCAAAATAATCTGTTTTATTTTACTGCTAATACTTATTCAGTTTCTATTTGCACATTTAATTAATAGTAGAGCCAGCTTTACTCGTAAATTCAAGGGTCATCAAAAATATTGGTACATATGTATATATAATCGGATATTTGTTCTAATTTTTCTCAAGATGGAGTTTAATTTCAATTCTCTAACACCTGTTATAATACTCAATATAATAATTTCACTTTATAATATATATACACCACCCTGTATATGTAACTGCCAATGGACTACTATGCATAATTATAATTTACAGCGCCTTATATATCAGTTAATTTATTTATGCATATGTAACTGCTCAAGGCAACTTCATTGTGTGCCTCAAATTAACATGAGAAAACAAAATTTTTACACATCCAAAAATCGCTTAACCAGCACTTATTACTGTAAAATCTTGAAAGGTACAACTGTAAAAATATAATAGTAGAAAAAAATCAAATAGTGATGAAATTCTTATAAGATCCTACACATTAATTTCTATTGAAAGAATTTTTAAATAGCAGTTTCATTTTCAAGTAGGTCACCAAATCACCCTGTACTGAACGCACTTGAATGCCCATACAGCTATCATAATTATCACAATCTCGTTCTTTCTCCTAAATAGGGTTTAACCCGATTTGTAGATGCCAAAACCCCTACATAGAAATTCGACAAAATCGTAGTGCCGTTTAATATAAAAAACAAACAAAAAATAAATAAACATACATTATATGTATTATAACATTAGATAAATAAATACAAATATATTGGCGAGACCGGGGTGGCCATACGCGTGGGCCATTTCTTGCTATCCAAGAGTTTGGATAGATATTATCTAACTGTTGTCTTACTAATAACGAGTTATGAGCAGGTGCTCCATCATGTTGGAACTACTCAATTTCTAAACGAGTTCTCAAATTCAAATTATGAACATGTCTTGAAAACTGTATTGCAAGAAATGAAAGTAGCGCTCCCCAGTAAGTGATTCGTCAAAGATAAAGGCCCCAGAATAGTAGACCCTTTGATACCACACCAAACATTAAAACCAAATTTTATCTGGGGTCGTCTTTGTTCTACATGGAAAGGATTTTATTTTTCAAAATATCTAGTATTCCATGACTTTTTACAAAAATCCGAAAGTGTCATTAAATTGGGCCAGTAAAACTACAAATCTTTCTCAATTTAACCATTGCTCTATCTCCGCAAGTTTCCGAGATCCCAATACTGATCATCAAAAAAAAAACTCACCCTGTATATACCCTCTGTAACAATAATTCCACTCCGCCGTATATATGTGCAAGTCGTTGCAAGCTACGCTATAATACATTTATAGTCTAACATTTTTGTAAACACTTTGTATAACTATAATTTCGCTCCACCCTATATAAGCAACTTTTTATAGGCTACCAAATATAACATATTTTCAAATCACACTGTATAACTATAATTTCACACCACCATATTTTTAAACTACCCTGTATATGCATTTGTTTCCGGTCACCTATTGTAATTTTTTTGAATCACCATTTATAATTATGATGCCAGTACATCCTATATTGCAACAACCCTGCATTGATAATAAGCTACCCTATAGGCATAACATTCTATTAACATTTTTTTAGCAACCTGCATAACAATACTTTTACTCCGCCCTGTAGGTCAGCTATCATTAATTTCCAACTTCTTTTCGGGGTACACTACACATTCTAACCATACTATAATTCCATTTGCCTCTATATTTTTACCATCCTGCATAGCAACTTTTATGGACCATCTAATATATTTTAAACGACCCTGTATAATTATAATTTTACACCACCAATTCATATTATATGCATCAAATTAACATGCGAAATCATAAGATCTTACTCATCCAAAAATTGCCTACCGTGACAGTTTTTTCACCTTGAAAACTTGAAATGTCTAGCTATAAAAATATAATGCAAGGAAAATATGACGGAGGCATAAAATAGTTATATGTTCGGAACATATAAATACAATATTATAATTCCAATATATTCCGTTATTGCAACCACCTTGTAAATGCAAATGCTAATAAGCTACCCTACAGGTATAACATTCTATTAACTTTTTTTAGCGACCCTGCATAACAATAGTTTTACTCCGCCCTGTATGTCAGCTATCCTTTAATTTCCAACTGCTTATGGGGTACCATATAAAATTATTTTTTCTCGCTTTTTTATAACCATAGTATGATTCCATTTGACACTATTTTAACCATCTTGCATTGCAACTCTTATAGACCAGCTAACATATTTTGAATGACCCTGTATAATTATAATATTACACCACCAACTCATATTATATGCATGAACTTAACATGCGAAACCATAAGATCTTACTCATCCAAAAATTGTCTACCTTGCCAATTTTTTCACCATGTAAACTTGAAACGTCTAGCTATAAAAAATATAATGCTAGGGAAATATGACGGAGGCATAAAATTACATATTCGGAACATACAAAGATAATTTTTATTGAAAGAATGTTTAAAAAAAGTTTCACTCTCAAATAGGTCACCAAATCACCCTGTATTAAAAGAATTTTTACAACAGGAGTCACTCTTACGTAGGTTACCAAATTATTGTATTGAACGCCTTGAAATTACAAAGCAGCCGCCTTTATTGTAAAACTGTCAATAAATTTTTTAATAATTTAATTAATTTCTCTGTAAAACAATTTTTCCCAAAGATGAGACCCTCGCAAATCGATTTCTATCCATCGAAACTTCCAAATGGGAAAGTTTCATCGAAATCGTTAGAGCCGGTTTCCAGAACTCAATTACATATATATATATATATATATATATATATATATATATATATATGTTTTAGGTGGTTTCCGGGAATTTATCCGCGTAGTTGATAACTGATCCCTGCCGGGATCGATGGTAAAATGACGACGTTTCGGCAGAGTCACATCTGCCCTCTTCAGGTCGGTTCGCATAATTCTCGTAGCCTTCTGCTTTCGCTTCTAGTTACTCGAATACTTACAGTATAGCAGAAGGCTACGAGAATTATGCGAACCTGAAGAGGGCAGATGTGACTCTGCCGAAACGTCGTTATTTTACCATCGATCCCGGCAGGGATCAGTTATCAACTACGCGGAAGAATTCCCGGAAACAACCTAAAACATTTAGGGTCCGCGAAAACTTAAAAACAAATCTCTCTCTCTCTCTCTCTATATATATATATATATATATATATATATATATATATATCTATACAAACATTGCTCGAAATATATTATTAGATAAAGAAGATATTTTACCTGTTGTGCCTCATCAAACTTTGTAAACCTAAATCACACCGTAAACTAATTTCAATAGGAATTATTTTTCCAGAAAATAAATCGATATAATTATTTTATCGGTGTTGACTTATTAACTATCTACTTAATTGGTAAAAATTGTTAGGGCTTAAAAATATATTTCGGGGACCTTTGAATAGTGGTATCATTTGACCTCTAATCTAATTAATTATTTTAAGCGTTGTTTATTCATCATACATGTTACCTAAAATGCACAGTTTGTGGCTTAGTCGATATTTTGTCAAAATGTTGATATCTAGAAACAGATGCATATTAGAGCTGTCTAGTACCATATGAGGCTTTAATTTGGGTGAAGTATTGACAACCCTGTATACTCCCAAGAGCTAGTTTGATAATGATGAACTCTTTTTACTGTGCCAGATATCGTCACTCCAATTTTGACGAGTTTAAACTTTTTTTAAATTGAACCCCCAATTTATTTTCACGTTATGTATAAGGTTAAACACATATGAGGTTAGGTATATCAATCTGTTTCTTAGAGTTGCTTCAAAAACCAAGAAATCTAAAAGCATGAATGCTTTTTGTATGATTTCTTATTATCCATAAGATATTTTTGATCTTAGAAGGCCCTTGAGTTTAATCTCCTTTCCACTTTCCTTTTAATCGTCAATTCCATGTTATTATGAACTTTTTTTCCAATATTCAGAAGTAAAGTTGGCTATGGAAAACAAACATAGGTTGATGATGAAATGAACGGCTTCCACAATCGATTTTTTAAACATAGGGTAGATTCTAAATCTTTCTGAAGCAGTCAAATAAACGAACAAAAATATCAATAACCTCGCTAGTCACAAAATGGTTCAGTAAATATATAAGAACATAAATTGTACAAAATTGAGTCCTTAAAATTTATTGAGTGATAGTTGCGAAAACATTATTCTCATTTGGTTGTTCAGTATATACCTTTTGTTTACCGTATCCCCACAGAAAAAATCAAGTCCAACGTATTGGCCCATCTCTTTCGATCCAGTTTTGATGGATATACTGGTATTTTGGTCCGAGTAATAATGAAATTCAAATTCCATTCAATTACTGCTCTCCCCTCTCAAGTTGCAGGGTACGCACATGGGGATTTTTTATTAAGGCAGCGTGAATACTGAATTCGTTATAGTCGGTTATCAGTGTTTTTGCCCTTTCTGGATTGCGCCCACGATCAGGATATCTTGCTTTGTATGCTCGACTTTCGAATAATGGATTTTTAAAGCATTCTCCTAGAATGAAAACGGAATAGACATGGCAATATCGAATGGTGGCAGAGACCGGAAGGATGTAACAAACAAAATAATCAGTACTTTTCCATAAACAAATAAAGATAAAACTGAAAAGACAATTATATAAGACGACATTCGAAAGCTGTGCAACTTGTGGTGGAAAGTATCGGTGGTTAACAAAGATATGGAAAAAGACTGCAAGCACTATACATGGATTATTGGAGAAGAATTGTCACACTATACTACAGAGAATGACGACAGAAAACAGAATTACACATACAATAACAATAAAATTACTACAGTATGGGACCTAAGGCAAATGAATGATGAAAGAATACCACAGAAAATATAGGGGTGGTTTCCTCAAGGGAGAAAGAAAAGGTCAATAACAAAATCAAAACACAGAATTAATAAAAGTATGCAAGAGAGAAATCTGGAAAAAGGCGATTGAAATAATAAAGGAATATGGTGAAAGGGTTGCGAGGAACAGTCGGAAAGACTTTAGAAAACTCTCTCTCTCCCTCTCTCTCTCTCACTCCGTATATATGTAAGATGTTACTTGAATGAAATCTAGTTAGCTTCTAAATTAAGTGTAATTGTACCTGTTAAGTATATTCAAGGATATTTTTGCAATTCTAGTAATTTGAAATTCTGACCTCATGGTCGCCTTTACGTATACTGGTAACTAAAAGTACCAAACAGTAACTAGTAACTTTGCTATATTTTATGTATGAACATTTTTCAGTACTTCTGTATCCTGTCATCCTCTATGACGTTATTATATGAAATGCATTACTCCGGAATAAACGTCTAGTGTCAAATTACAGGCTCACTGATCGATCTCGCATCACCTACAATCTCTTCAGTTTTAATTCATCATCAGGTGTTCCCCCGCCAACTTTCAATTTCTATTGACCGGGAAAGTTTATGCTTAGCCTACTAAGTAATATTGTAGATTCAGCTTGTTGGCGGTTCGGTCTTCGGTCGAAGTTAGCCACGGTACGCCGGAAGACAAGCTGTCGCGTGTAAATAGAAAATTTAGGTTAACAAGACCTGTCGCGAATCTACAAGAACTGCAATATAAGGAAAAACGCGCTTATTAAATTGTATTTTATAGATAAAATTGTTGTTTCGTTTCGCTGTATTGGTGTTTTGAATATTTTTTTCGAGTTTTCATTAGTGTTTTTTTTGTCAAATGGCTCTAAAATTGAAACATCCTTTTTTGAACGGTCTGAAGGAGTTTCCGAATGGAAAGAAAAAGGATATGCAGAAAATTAGGTCATGGTAAGAATGCTGTTTCTTTTGTTTCTAGTATTACCAGTTGGTGATTGTCCTTTTATTCTATATTTAATCATAATATGTTAATCAAGTTAATTAGTGAATTATATAAGTTGGTTTTAATTGTTAATTACATGTATTTAGTCTTAAAAAACTTGACCAGGTCGATTTTCAGGAAAGTGTTTTATCTTATTGAAAATAACAGGGGTATTAAGTGTGAATTATTTAAAACATAATATTGGCTTGGTAATGAAAGTTTTGGATACCAATTTGTGATGAGAGAAAAAAATGCTTGTAGACCTTTTCTGTAATGTCAACTAAGGACCTGTATTATTTTTTATTAGGATATCTTTAACCTTTGTTTAGTGACGATGCTACCACGATACTATTTTTTCCCCGATATATTTTGATAAAGGATGTATACTGGGGATTTTAATTATCCACGGAGAGTAGATTTATTACACATTTTTGGAATGAATGTAAAATAACTTTTTTGAAATAGCTTGAATTATTTAACAAGTCTGGGGTGTATAAGGGGTGTCTTAAAATAGGTACACAGCTAACAATACGACGTCATTATGAATTCTTAAAGAGCTCATATTTAAGATTTGGACGTCTAAATCAGTGTCAATTCTTAATTCTTTAAGAAGTCTCCAAGACATCGAATGCGCCACGTAAAGTTTATAATTACATCTTCAAAGACCTCATAAAATTCCTTTTTCTGATTTCATAAAAGAGAAAACTTAAAGTACTCATACTGTAGATTAGCGTTTTCTCTGCTCAGTTTTTTCTGCAACAGATACGTATTTGAAATTTCTAAAAGAGGCAGTGTAGTAAAGCAATTCCGAAAAATTCGCTGGATTACTGGTGTCTGTACAGAAATTGCTCAGTAACTCTGTTCTGTACCGTGGGCTCGATATATATCTCGACTGCCTGATGGGTTGCGCGCTTTATGTATGTATTCGGTGTTGGATGATGTTACTACTTCCAGTAGTACCGCCCTGGCACTTAAAAACGTGTCAATGATTTAAGATAAACAATTTGGCCTTTTGTTTGTTGTTTGGCTCTCCGGTTACCGTTGTTTGGCAGATTCAGTACTCGAATAGGTATGTCTTGTTCGATTTTAACTATAACAAAACCCGTCCAACCAATTAATCATAAGCTAACTATCCGGTTCCAACAATTCAACCCAGCTCACAGAATATTGTTCTAGATGGCCATAAATAATTTGTTCAGTTCGACCGGGAACTCTTGTTGAAGATTTCGCTACAGCTTTATTATGTTTGTAGTCTAAGAGATTGCTCGTCATCGAGAAAATGGAAAGACGGTATCGTATTAAGTTCAATTCCTGAACTACATCACGTTTCTAGGCAGGCGCCAGTGTAAGTGATAACCGAGGATAGTTACATGGGAAAATGGTAATTTTGTTTGGTCATGCTCATCATCGAGTAAACGTTCCAAAATTGGCTGTATACAAGATTGTGATGCATTTAAGCAAATTCCCGAGAGGCGTCTGCCTAGAGCGTAACCATCAAGCTGGCGGACAGAGGCAAACTTGTCAAAAATAGGGATGAACTTCGTCATTAAGTAAAAAAAACGCCATTTGCACAATTTTTTTGCTTACACAAAAGAAACCATAATCCAAAAGGACGTACAGCTAAATGACAGATATATTTTTCATGACATCATTAATGTGGTCTGTATACACAATTTTTTTAAATGCCAAGCCACATTTTTCATTACTAATTTGGAAAGAGCAGAAAATTTCAGGTCCGAATATGACTTTGACCATGACCTTGAACTTGACCTTCAAGGTCATTGCAAAATCAAAGTTTGTTTGAAAATTCAACCTATTATAGCCAAATTAGGTTTTCAACGTCACTGATTTCGAATCTGAAATGTTTGAAAAACTGGTCCGGCCTCTCGGATTGCGAAAATCTGATTTCAGATTCGTAATCAGATTTTGAGAATTGCCAATTTGAAAAAAATCAACCACCCTACTTACGAATATGAAATCAGTTTTTGAAAATTTTCAAAACAAGTAGTGGCTAAGTTCAACGTCAAATTTGTTTTTAATTTGGAGTACCCTCTTTGAGTCAGTCATATTTCGGATCAGGATTAAAAACATCGATTACCGTTAATTGGTTGTGCATCAATTGGTTGACCTTTTTCAAAAAATGGGTCCGCCATCTTGGATTGTGAAATCTGAAAAACTGATTTCAGATTAGAAATCAATGATGTCGAAAACCCCCGTACACCTGATTTAGCTATAATTGGTTGATTTTTCAAAAAAACTTTGATCTTGGAATCACCCGGAAGATCAAGGTCATGGTTAAAGTCGTATTCGGACATGAGATTTTCCGCTCTTTCCGAATCCTTAATAAAAAATGTGGCTTCGCTTTTAAAAAAATTGTGTATGACGTCATAATGACCACATTAATGACGTCATGAAAAATATATTTATTTCATTTAGCTGTACGTCCTTTTGGATTATGATTTCTTTTGTGTAAGCAAAAAAATGGTGCAAATGGCGTTCTTATTACTTAATGACGAAATTCAACCCTATTTTTGATGCTTGATGGTAACGCTCTAGGCAGGTGCCTCTCGGGAATTTGCTTAAATATATCATATCATATATGCAGCCAATTTTGGAACGTTTACTCGATGATGAGCATGCCCAAAAAAAAGACCATTTTCACACCCTGTAACTATCCTCGTTTATCACTTCCACTGGCGCCTGCCTAGAAACAAGATGTAGTTCAGGATTTCTCCTACTATTGTAGTGACAGTTGAAAGTTGGTTCAATATTAACACACCTAAAGTAATTTGGGCAACAATATTTCATGTTTCAAAAAAAAAACAGCATGTTTGTACATAAAATATTAGAAGTGAAAAATGACTTGTCAATATTGAATTATGTAAAGCGCCAGGTATAGAACACTGACAAAGAACTTTTTGATGAATGAATGATAAAATTCACACAACGTGAGTTTTGGCAATTAACACTGTAATTAGAAATGTAAATAAATCTATTTTTACCTCCATGGTTTTATGTTCGAAAAAGTTGAAGTTTATTGTTTTTAATGAATGTGAATCTGTTTGAGCAAATATTAATTAAAATGGCTTCTAACGAATCAGTAATAATGTTTTGTCTCTAAATACGCCTTATCGTTGGATGTTTGCTAAATTTTGTACAAATGTAAGTTCAATAAAAATATTTTAATTATATAGGCCAAGAGAGATACACAAAAAATATCAAAAAATATGTTTTCTTTTATACAATTAAATTTAACATCTTTGTGGTACACTTCATTGTTTTGATTTTACTTAAGAACTAGGACAAAAATAAAATATAGTTGCAAAATGGCAAAAAACACAACAAAAAAATTAAACAAAATTAACCACAGAAAAATGAATTTTGTCTTCCTTTGTTTGGTAGTATCTGCACCCTTTTTTGTATCTCGACGCTAAGCTCTATTAAAAGACGTTGCCATTGAATATGTTATTAAATACATAATATGTATTTCGAGTTGTTCGTGATTGAAAATTGTTAGCAGCGTATATCTACTGAGCGAACATTTCGAATTAATACCAGTAAAATTAAAATTAATCGTAACCCATGTTCCGGAAATATTTATTTATTATTAAAATATTAACTTTTTTGAAAACAGCTTAAAATAATGAATTTAAGCAAAGTCCATCTTAACAAAATTTAGCCGTTTTTTAACTGAAAATTTTGTTTTATCTTAAACACTTTACCTCCCAGGGTATAATTCAGAAAATATTCCAGGAACCCATAGCATTTTTTTTTGTATAAGACATCATAGAGTGACTTATATATCATTTGTATTATCAGATTTTTGACAAAATATTTTGTTTGTTCTTTATACCAATTTTGGCAATTTTTGGTTCATATAGGTTAACGAAAATACTTTCTCGTAAAGCCATAAAAACCCGCGTGTACCAAAAATGATGCACAAATTACAGACATGGTATTACAGTTGCATAGTTCTTGAGATTTTCCATTCAGGAGATAAACGACTGGATTTATTTTGTAAAGTCATCAGGAAAATTTGAATAATTTGTCACATCCAAAAAGTGCATTCAAATCTGTTGCGACTCATTCCACAGGAAGTAGAAATGACATTCTTATAACATATAATTTTACTACAGTAATCTCGAAATATTGGATTTTTATCTAAACCCATCAAAATTATTAAACCAACAAAATCTTTCATTTCGGCCCTTGAAGCAGGATACCATTTAGCTATCATACTGTCTTTGCTTATTGTTTCGTACGTAATTCCGTCAATCATAAGTGGTTTATAATATCGGTTAGTCTTTTCAACAATCAGATTTTTAACTGCCTGTAAAAATAACAAATAAAACTCAATATGCAATTTATCTTGCATATCATCAATAATTTGAAAATCCATAGCATTTTCATTAAAATCACACTCTTATTCAGTGTAGAAGAATCCATATCCCCCAAAATGACAACAGGATTTCGCTACTTTGATAGAAGTTTTTCAGTATTCTATAATCGTCTAAATCAGTTTGCTTTTCAGAATAAAAATCACTTTCATCGTTTATAGATATTTGTTGTGTGCCCCTTGTAGATGTAAGTACAATGAATGTACTTCTTCGGCCATTCCGATTCTATATTTTTTTGTAAAATGTTATAAGAACTAGTTGATTTTTTCTGTGGCATGAATCAGACAATTCTTTATCACTTTTTCCTGTACTTAATTGATCATAGTTTAGTATCTTCAATAGAATCATCACACTAAATTCCACTATCAAAAAAATCACTTTCACCTATAATTTGTCTAATTTCATTCTCAGTTAAATTGTTTTTAACCCGCTGATTGCTCAATATGCCGTAAAACATAAACAATGCACCGACAGCAACATATCACTTAAAACATTTACTACTGAGCGTTCCGCTGCGACATATTATTACTGCTTGTTATGTCTAGGAATCCCGGACCTATCGATAAGTAATGTTTATTGGAATCAGTACCTTACTGCTTACAATAGAAATCGCGTATATCTGCGATTCTCGATGGTACATATAGACCAATCAATCAATAGAGATTTTTTCGTGCAAAAAATACTATCAGGATACTGCCTGTACCATCACATTAAGAATGATTTGTAGTGATATTTTGCTACCTTTTCCACTCGCAACTATGGTTTTTTACTTTATTATAAACAATTGAAACAAGAAAATTGCTTTTTTTTTTTCGTTGCATGTTTATAAAATGAAAAATAATAAACTAATCTCAATGGTGTCAACAGGTGAATTGTTAAGCAAGGAAATACCAATGAAATGAGCCCAGGATTCATCCGATAAGATCTTTAGTAATAGGGAAAAATAAAAAATACTGGAAAATTTAGCGGTTTTCTTTATCATCATAACTCCGTCACTATCGAAGTTGTAGAACTGGGCTTGTGGGAACTGATAGTAATTGATATCTACCTTATGCGTGACTAAACCAGGCGCTATCGGTTTATTATTTTTTGAATAATTGCGATCTGAAGTTTTGAGTCCACTATTCTTGCAGTGTGTCTCCATGCGACATGGATCGTCAAATATCAATTCAGAATAGAGATGTTGAAAGTAGAGGTATCATTCTACAACGCCTCTATTTTCATTAAATGTCTATGAAATATACGAAAACTGTTAGCAAAAATGACCAAAATTCCGTGAGCGTATGAATGTGTTCGAGTAGTGGGGGGAACACGGTTGTTGAGGAGAACTGCTAACAATAATTATTATCGATAGTAACTGTCACTCTGACAGATGGTGAAAGAATCTAATCGCTAAAAAAACTTCTATACAGAGTGATTTGTTCGATTTTATTATATCAAAGGAGAACTGTTTGTTTATTAATATATTTATATGTGAATGTTTTCTCGTTTTTGCTTTAATTTGTGGATTTTGGGTTTACGGAACATCGAAAGAGAGCGGTCATTAGAAAAATTCTTACTTGTGAGGATTTTAAATATTAAAATGATCTATGTATGTGCCTCTACTATATATTACTATATTCTTCCCCTTAACAACCGTGTTTCCCCCACTCCTTGGATACATTCATAAGCTCGCCCATTTTTTGTCATGTTTGCTAACATTTTTCAGATATTTCACAGACATTTAGTGAAAAATGAGAATAGAGGCTTTGTAGAATGACACTTCTACTTTCAACAACTTTTTTCAAAATTGAAATTTGATTATCCATGACGCATAGGGACACAATGCAAAAATAGTGTACAGAAAACTTTATATCACAATTGTTCAAAAACTAATAAACCGGTAGCGTCTGATTTTGGCATACATAAAATAGATGTAAATTACTATCACTTCCTACAAGCCCAGTTCTACAGCTTTTAAAGTGACGAAGATACGATTTAAAAAAAAATGCTACATTTTTCAGTATCTTTCGTTTTTCCCTGTTACTAATGATCCAATCGGATCGACCCTCGGCTCATTTCATTGGTATTTTCATGCTTTACAATTGACCTGTTGACACCATTGTGTTAATTTATTATTTCTGATTTTATAAACATCCTAAGAAAAAAACGTAATTTTCTTGCTTCAATTGTTTATAACAAAGTAAAAATTCATAGTTGCGAGTGGAAAATATAGCACAATATCGCTAGGAATCTTTGTTAATGTGATGGCACAGTTGGTATTCTGATAGTATTTTTTACACATTATCAGTTAATTTTTGCTCTATTGATTCGTCGGATAACGATTCAAACGTGTCCAAGTTTTGTGGCCAAATATGAACACATGGGTTGCAAGAAATATGATGCACTTGGGAGCTAAAGTGTAAAATGTATGTAGCTTAATAATTAAATGAAATGTAGTTGTTCAAAGTTTACATTTGCTGAGCCTAAGGCTTTAAAATTATAAAAACTGTAGCTTATGAAATTCCCTAGCAAGTGGTTTTTAGGTGAACGAAGGGAGCCGAGGTATCATTAAAAAATAAACACATTTTTTGACAGATAACGTAGGAAAATTATAGAGCGCCCACATTTTTAGATAACATCGGAAAATTATGAATTTTTGGAAAGTTTGCAACATTTATTCTTTTGCCTACGTTGTGTAAATATTCTACATGTACGTCCGAATACATGAATACATGTAGTTTTAAATATGGAATATTAAGCTTGTAAATATTTTAAATATTATATGAGTAAATATTAGAAGCCTAAATGCTAATCTGAAAAAGCTTGAAATTTTTATTGATAGCTTAGAGAATAAACCTAATATAATAATCTGTTCTGAAGTGTGGAATTTAGAATATTATACTTACTTCTAATTACCTGGATATAAGATTTATTATAATAATAGTAGAATTAACAAGGATGGTGTAGTCATGTACATTAAAGAAAGCATTAGTGAACACACTGAAATAATCACATTTGGGCATTTAAACATCTTAAACTGCTGCATCGAAATTAATGATAGTAAAAGTGTTCAAATCTCTGCGGTATATAGATGTGATGATCTAGATAAATCATTTTAAACTTAAAAAAAATTTCTGGAATCTAAAAAAAATGTTAAAATTCATATTATCATAGGTGATTTTAATATTGATACTTTGAAACTCGATTTTTTGTGTCAAGAGCATATTAATAACTTGGACTTCATTCCAGGTTTTGAAGGTATAACTAGACCATCGGATACAGACAATGATAATAGTGGAACATGTATTGATAATATCTTTATTAAAAGTGGTTCAATAATAACTAGGACATTTAAGTTAACTCAGGCTACGGTCACTGATCATTATCCATTGTTTGTTGCAATAAATAAAATGCAAAAAAATGAAGTAAAGAATAGTTATACAGTTATTAATTATAATAAGTTAAAGAATATTGCAAGGGTACAAAATTGGGACAAGATATCCTCATTCCATGATCCAAATAAAGCTACCAACTTGCTAATATCACTGATTAAAAGTTGCATTGATTTAGCTCAATACACAAAACAATACAGTAATAAATCGAAAAATAAACCTAGAAGTAAATGGATAACCAAAGGAATTATAACATCCTGCCAAAGAAAAGAATTATTGTACAGGATATGGAAGTCTGAGCCAAGTAATGAAAAAGTAAGAACGGAATACAAACAGTTTGTTAAAATACTTGATAAAGTAATATATGAGGCTAAGTTAATGCATGATAAGGAGCAAGTTGAAATGTGTCATGATAACAATAAAAAATTGTGGGGAATAATAAACAATAAGTTAGGAAACAATAAGTTAGGAAACAAGAGTAGGAATGAAAAAGCTATTAAGTACATAATGGATAATGATATGAACAAAATAACTAATAAAACAGGAATTGTCAACTCTCTAAATGAATTCTTTGCCAAAAGTGGAATTGAGTTATGTGAAAAAATACAGCAACCATCTAACTGTAAATTAAGACTACCAGCAAGAAATCCTAAATCTATATTTCTTTATCCTACCACAAATAATGAAATAAATAACATTATACACAAATTAAAACTTAAAAATGGGGGTGTCAACAATATAAATGCCAAAACTATTAAAATATTAGCAGAGTATTTAATTGAACCAATTGTACATATTATTAATTTGAGTATTAATTTATCTATCTGGCCAGATGCTCTCAAAAAAGCAGATATTGTACCTATTTACAAAAGTAGTGAGAGATACCTTCCATCTAACTATAGACCCATCTCCATGATATCAAATTTGGGAAATTTTTTTGAAAAAGTCATTTACAACCGACTGATTCGATTTATAAACAAATGTAAAATCATTGCAAATAACCAATTTGGCTTCATAAAAAATAAGGGAACAAAAGTTGCTTTAAATTTGATAACCAATTTGGTAATAGAAAACCTAGATAAGAGCCAGCCAATACCAATTACGTTTCTTGATTTAGCAAGGGCCTTCGATAGAGTCAACCATAAAATTTTACTTGATAAATTGGAGAGATATGGTGTTAAAAAGCGGAGCTAATAAACTTTTAACGAGTTACTTAGAAAATAGGCAACAAAGATTATAGTAATTTTTTGACAGTCAAAACAGGAGTTCCTCAGGGAACAATTTTGGACCACTATTTTTTATTTTATACATTAATGACATCTTGGTGGATATCCATTTCAATATAATATCGTATGCAGATGATACTGCCGTTATCTCAACGGAGAAATCTTGGGAAGGAGTTCAAATGAAAATGAACGAGTATCTTGATCACATTGCTGACTGGCTTGTGTCAAACAAATTGTCCTTAAATACGAAGAAAACCGTATGTATGACCTTTGGGAATTATTCTGATAGTGTCCCTGATATATTTAATATAAAAATTAAACGTAATAATATTACTAGAGTACAAAATTGTAAATATTTAGGGATTATTTTCGATCAGAATTTAAAATGGGATCAACATATTCAATACGTTATTAACAAAACCAAATATCTTGTTTTCATTTTTGCCAAGTCATCTAGAGTAATGAACTGTGAAACTCTTAGAATGATATATTACGCCCTATTTAATAGCATAATTAATTATGGAATAATAGCCTGGGGAGGGGCCTACACGAACTTTAGAATATTGTTAGAAAACATCCAAAACAGAATTTTAAAAGTAATAAATAATAACAAACTTGTACTTATGGTTCATCCACTAAAGATAAAACAGCTCTTTTATAAATATATAATAATCTAAAGGATAAATTTAAAACATCGACAAGTTTAACCAGAAATAAAAACTTACAAATGCCTACTATCAAGAAAACAATAAGTAATAAAAGTAGCTTCATTGTAGCTATTAGACTTTTTAACAGCATGCCAAATGATTTAAAAATCTTGAATAGCAATCACAAAAAAAGAAAAATAAAAGAATGGAGTTATAATAACAAGTAAGGATACATTTGTGAAAGAAATTGTGTGATTACACTAAATTTGACTTTTTTGATTTTGTTATTGTTGTATGTTTCTTAAATATTTGTTTTATATTTTTATGTTTCTTGAATATTTTTACAATACAACATGGTTGTTGTGCAGAGTAAAGGGGTACTATTAAGTTTTGCATTAATTATTATTGTATAAAGTAAAACAAAAATTAGCAATACTTGAATATAATTTAGTCTCTAGTGTTTTAGTATAGTAGTTTATATGTCTATATTTTTGTGTTAGTATGTATGTTTAGTTTTAGGTAATTCTGTTTAGGTCCTACGCACAGGTTTCATTACCTCTGTAGGATTTGCAATGAATATTGTGTTTGTTGTAAATTTTGAACTGGAATAAGGGTACAGTGATTTTTTAAATGTAAATGCCACTATTAAAATTTTTTATTAAAGTCTTCACTGTTAAAAAATATTTCTGTGTAATGGATAATTTTTATGGGATGAAAATTTTCAATGTATTTTATTATATCACAAGTAGAAATACATATTCAATTTTTAAATAATTCCACCATCAAAGCGCTTCGAGCTGTTGAACATATGAATTTAAGTTTTATTGTAAGGGGTGGTTTTTCGAGGTTAAATCAATTAAAAAATCAATATATCCACATCGTGAATATTTTGAGTGTACAAGCCAAACCGACTTCAGATTTGGTTTCAGCGCATTAAGAAACATAAAAAGTATAATAAATTTAGTTAAAAAAATTGTTTTCGCAATTGCAATTCTTCATGATTTTTTAGCGATTTTCAGCGGTATTTTGCAGCAATTTACTTTAAATTTGGAGGGTTAGTGAGCTAAACCAACTTTGGATTCGGATTCAGTACATCGAAATATATAAATAAGACTTAGTTCGAGAAAAAAATATTCGTTTGCATAACTGCATTTCTGCAAATTCTGGAGGTGTAAGGGACTAACTAACGGACCTCGAAATATTCAGCGCATCAAAATACATAAGCCTTAATAGGTCTGGTCAAATACAGAGACCACTTATTTGTTAATGCGTTGGTGTCTTTATATTATATATCTTTAACCTGACAGTCGAATATTTCTCAAATTTCTAACCATTTCTGTACTCCAGTCATTACATACATTTGGAAATTCAAATGAACCGAGAAAGCTAAAGTTTTAATATGACGTGGGGTGTGCTTATAAAAGCTTAACTTGAAATTGTCGACCAAGATTTCCTATGTAGGTTTTCTTCCATCTTGAAACAATAGATATAAATTTTTTTTTGTCAATAACTCGTCTATCCGACGAGATACGAAAATTTTGGTAGAATACTTTTTTGTAGCATATCTAAGGCTATTCAATATATGTATTATACATTTTTCGAGTATCCATCATTATCGAGACAACTTGCTATTTGTTTTTTTGCTATTATCTTTTTTCTGGTAATGAATATCGAAAAAATCGCCGAAATGAAACTTTTTATTTTTTATTTACCGGACTTGCACAGGACTAAAATAATATATTTTCTCGCAAACCAGCAAAAGGAAATACGACTGGAAAGCTGTACTCTCAGAACAGTTTCAAACACTAAAAGTCAGTTCTTGAGAACAATCTTTTCATTAAAGCTTTTTGCGGGGCGCGATCCGACATCGTCTTTTCATAAGCTTGAAAAGTCGAAATTTATTAATACTGTCAAGAAGAGTCATCGGTGGAATTATTTAATTAAGAAAAGGTAGGTACGGAGGTCATTGCTCTATATGGCGGTAATAAGCAGGAAAAATCAATTAATGTTTTGCGATTCCATCGCTTCACAAAGTCAATGACTGCAAATAAAATGAATCACCTCGCACTACTCCCACCAACCAAAAGGGCTGTCGCCAGCATATTTTCCAGATGTATCTGCAGGTGCAAAACTGGCTCGGATTTTTCAAAAAATCCAATAAATCAGTAATTTTAAAACTCATTTCGTGATTTCGTGGAAATGTAAAGGAAATGGTGAGGCTTCTTGTGGGTGCAGAAAAGCAGGAATTACTTGATTCGTTATTTGCCTGCATTGTAGATGGTAAACATGCAATAAGGCCGCCAGAATCGACATTTTGTTAAACGACGACGATGATAAAGATGCTTCGAACATATCAGCATCAGTTCCAAAGTTTCGACAACTCGAAGGGTGTACGGAGGACGAAGACCTCTCGTCTAGATCATCAAAGCGACAAAAAATGAAAAAAATTCCACCGTTCGTTTTCATGTATTTTTGCATTCCCTGTGCACCGAAAACATTTATTAAAAAAACTTGTATCCGTTTTAACGTGTGTGTTTGCATTAGTGTACTGTAAAACCGTTTATTCGTTTGAACCTGTGCTTTGTATTTTTGTTTATAAAAAAAATATTGTAAAACCTTTTATTTGTTATAACATATGCATATGACCGAAATACGAAATATGTAATCCGCCTACCATTTTTACGGCATAAACAAATTATTTGTTTAATAAATTCCATGTATGTGACCTATAATTTGCTTCTTTATTTATTTATATTATATAATATTGTTCCTTGACCAAATTCCATTTTTTATGACGTTTAGATACTACCAAAGGAACACGATTTTGCCGCCCGCTGGAGGTGGAGATCGTAATTTTGGCAACAAAAAAAAAATAAATAAAAAGCGGAAATGTGGGTCTGAATACGCTCAATAAGTTACATCTCAGCGATTTTTTCGATATTGATCACTAGAAAAAAAATAATAGTAAAAAACAAATTTCATGTTCTCAATTTTTGTGTTTTTTAATCGGTATCTCGATAACGATACATGATACGAGAAAAAAACTATAACACGTAAATTGTAGATCTTAAAAAATGTTACAAAAAAGTAATCCACCGAAATTTTCGTATCTTGTCGCACAGCCGATGTATTGTCAAAAAACCAATTTTACCACTTTTTTCCAGATGGCGGAAAGCCCATATAGGAAATCTTGGTCGACAATTTCAAGTTAAACTTTTCTAGACAACTCCCCACATCATATAAAAAATTAACATTCTCGGTTCATTAGCATTTCTAAGCCATTTTTTCCGTCTAATGAGTGGACAACTACCATTCTCTCTTTGTGTACAAATTTCCTGCTGTAGTATCGCTACAAATTTCAACGAAGCCTGTAGTAAAACTTGTTTCTATTATTTAAATTTGCCTAATTTTCTTAAGTTGAGATAGTGTGTCCAGTTTGTTTACTAAATGAAATTAATAAAGAGATAAATGCTTATACAAATCTTTTATCAGACATAGAGATTTATAAATTATTAATACAATTACGCAATATTTTAATGACGAATAGCCTTTAATATTAAAATGTCCATAAAATTAAAAGAGTAACACAACTTGTTTTAATATAAGGTCAAATTAAGTAGCAAGGTTATAAAATAAAATTCTAAATTTGCGTGTAGTCTTATGGTTAAAATAGGTACTTATTCGTAGAAATCAAACGGAAGATGAACAGATATTGATAGTAGGTCGATACGGTAATAGGTATACGACAATAGAGATTAAATTAATGCATTAATTAAAACTTGATAATATTGTATTCATTAACTAATTATTTCTGAGTATACCTAATTGAAGACCTACATATATTGCGATTTTTTCCTAGGAAAAAAGACAGTCTAGTTGTGAACATATTTTTTTACATGCGCGTATGTTGACCTTCAATATATAATATTCACTTCATGTTTTATTATTTAAACGTAATTTTATATCGTTTAGGTACACGTTGTTAGAATAATAACTTTTGAAGAAGTCAATTAAAATGATTTACATGTGTTGGTGTATTAATAGTGCAATAAATACCCCTTGTTAACTAGCCTTATTTGTTTTAATTGTTTGTTCTTAACTTATACAAGTTCATCCATAATTTAATAAATTATTTGGTATCAGTAAAAGGTCATTACCACTAGATTTGGAATTCTTTAAGAAACATTTAGATTTTGTTCGAAAATTAGTTATCATCATCTAAGGAACAGGTCACTGTGTATCAGTAAGGCCGGGACATGTCGATTAAACTTATGCTATTATCTAAAGCCCAGTACAGACAGAGAAAAAACTGTATCATAACTATTTATAAAGAAATATTCTAAACATATAGGAAACATTTTTTTAAACAGTACATCAGTGGAAAACCATTAGAAATCAATGCATTTTCTGTGCATATTGGTATATTTTATTCTAGTAATGCTTATGTGGGTACTGTTTACTGTGTTGAATTAAAGTACTTTTTTCCACTGACTGGATTCGCCACTGTCAAAGTAAAGTTAAGGTTGATCGTTTAAGTCAATAGTCACAAGCGTTACCTAAAACATTTTGGTCATATGCTGCTGGCAAAAAAGCTACATGAGTTTACATTAATATACAAAGTCAAACAATTAATCAATTACTCTGATATAGGTAACACCTTTTCTAATTATTTCTCGTCAGTAACTTTGTAGATCTTAATTGAGTCTACTAGTGATTCCTATGAAGACTCGTTTTCTATCGTATCACAAAGAAATATGTATTAAACCAAATTAACTCTTTGGGCGTAAATAACGAGGCCAGACGATCCTTTATAAAAAAATGCAAACATTGTTTGGTCTTACCTCTGTTTTAATTTTTAACAAAAACTAATGGGCACAGTTCCAACCTACTGGAAAATGACATTACTAACCCCAATTTTTAAAAATGGCCATAAAAAATTTGTTAAAATTTATCATGCATGTTTGGAAAGTTATTGGCAGATATTTAGACCAACGAAGTAGTTACTTACTTGGTTCTATATGTACAAAATGTCTATGATGGAATGGATATTCGTTGTCAAATGGATGCTGGGTTTACCGATTTCTCAAAGATCTTTGATAAAGTGCGTCATGCTACCCTGTTGCGAAAGATTGGTGATTTTGGTGTGCATGACAGCCTTTTATATTTCATTAAATCATATTTGCAATATATAGAGTAATATCTTAGCCCACTACGTTTCTGGATCTTTATTAATGATATCGGCCATGTTTTTTGCAATATATATATATACTTTTAATAAAAATAATAACTTGAAAATAACAATGAAAATAATAAAACAAGACAAATCTGTAAGTAATAATGAATACAGACATAAGGCAATTGAACAATTTATAACATAAGAATGCTGACTAAGCTGTCGCAGCGTTTGCTGTTCTCACGGATGTACGTCTTCGAAGGTAACCTGAGACGACACGTGGATGCTGACTCAGCTTGGGAACTCTTGCTAGATGGTTTCACATAAGTCGATGGAATAACTTATATAACAACTCCCATCCATATAAAAAAGTTGATGCTACAGCATCGACTTTTAAGAGAGGTTCTGCAATTCCATATCCTCGACAGGACTAAGGAGGCTATGGAGTTTTACCCTGGGCTTGATGGTTGATGGACCTGGTGGTGGTGCTGGATCGGCAGAAGGGCTGATCGTTGGGGGCTTCTGGAATTTCTTTCTGATGATGCCGATGGAAAGGAGGGCAACCACAATTACGGTGGTTGCTATTGTGATGATCGTAAACCAGGAGGTGTGTTTCTCCAAGAATGGTTGGTCTAGGAGTTTTTCTAATTCCCTGGAGTATTGGCTAAGCTTATGGTTGGCGATATTCAGGTCTCTGGCATCCAGTTCCTGTAGTTTCATGGGTTTCAACTTTGGAAGTTGACCGATGGTTGGCAGGTTGTCGCAACAGTTGTACGGGATGTTGACTGGGTGACTTTTTAGTGTGATGTTGTCAACGTTGTTGGTGGTCCTTCTGGCATGGACCCTGGTGTTACCAATGAAGGCATTGCAACTGGGTTGGATGGTCAATAGAGAATTTGTCGAAATGGATTGGGTAACGACATCTTCTCCCTTGCACTTGATGTTGATGGGCAACTGTCCGGAAGTCGAGATTAACCAAAGGTTCAGATCAACCTCTTGAATATTATACTCTTCGGCATATAGTATTAAAGGCTTGCAAGTTGAAGGAAGGGCTGCTGGCTGTCTAAGAAGCTGTGCTTCGCAGAGGGCTTCTTTGTCTATGGTGTGTGGAATAACTTTGGAACAGAACTTATGTTCTTTAGATAATGGCTTACAGTCACTCAGGTCTTCGAAAGATGCGTACAATAGCGAATCGTCATCTCTCGCGATATATTTTAATTTTATTGGAAGAATATGGTGAAATCCTGTTCGATAATCAAAAACTGGGATAGGATATAAGCGGTACAGTGTATAAGTTTCGGGATTGACTAAGGGAATTTTTAGTACAAAAACAATTTTAGTATTGATCTGAAAAGCTTCCAATTCTATTAGATCGATGTTTCTAGCAACATTTGAACTATAGGTTGGAAGTGGTAAGTTATTTTCATGAAGTGACTGTGATATTTTCTGAAGGGAGTCGACCAAATCTACTGGGTTTATAATTGAGCTATGTAAAATTTTTAGACGGGCGAAAGAGACTGCAGTTAATACATCGTTGAGGGTATCTTCAATGTATACGTAACTTTCCATTAAGCTTTCACACAAATCTAAGACATTGGCTTGAAGTTCATAAAAAGCAAGATCGTCTGTAATGAACTCAATTGACTTCCTAATTGTTTCGATATTTTCCGAAAATATTTTCTCTTCGGACTGAAATTTTTCTAGTGTGGTGTTAAGATTCTTAATGACCGAAGTTGTTACTGATAATTGTCGTTTCATTAAGTTCTCGATTTGATGTTGGTCTTTAGTAACTTTGTTTATAGAGTCACTAAAGTATTCTCCGTCGGTTGCATCTAAGTTACCGGAAATAGATTTCCAAATTGATCCCAGTCCGTTAATGAGTCCGCGTTTCTTTCTGATGGTACTGTAAGTCTCAGTGTCAGCGAAAATTTCTGTATATTTGATGTTAACAGATTTTAATATTTGTTTCAGGAGGCTTACGTGAGTCTGTACTTTTGATTTGAAGATTTTAACGTTAGTTTTGTTGTGGTTAATAGTATTTAAAAGTCTGTTCACTATATTGTCGTTGTTTAAAGTAGCGTCTCGAAATGGTCTTAGATCTTTGTAAACAAGGAGTGTCCATTTGGCATTAGAAATTTTAAGGGTTCCTTCTTCATGAAAGAAAACTCCTATAGTATTGTTAACAGGCGTAATGGAGTACTGTTGAAGGTTCACGACTGAAAACAGTCCACAGAATCTGAAAAAAGGGATTTATTCACAATAGGGTTTTAGTCTGTCAAAGTTAACTTTAGTTATTTGGTTTGTTTGTAAATTTATGACGGTGGCAGAGTTTTTTCGTATTGCGGTAATTTCGAAGGGGCCGTTGAATTTGTTTTCGGCTTTATTTTTAATTTGGGACTCTTTTACGTAGACTTTGTCGCCTACTTTGTAATCGGGTTGTTTAGTAGAAACGTGTTGGTCAAATCGCACTTTAGATTTTTCTTTCTGTCTTTCGGTTTTAGCACGGGCGAGCCTGTAGTAATATTCCATTCTGTTATTTAGGTCTCTTACGTATTTCGAAATCAGTTTTTCCTGGTTGTAAAGGGTTCCTGGAGGCCTACTTGAAGTGTGCCCAAATATGAGTTCGTAGGGCGTGAAACCGGTAGTTTTATTTTTCGTGTTATTATAACAGATGATGGCATAAGGGAGGACATTAAATGGATGTTCGTCTGGATGTTCCGCTGTATTTGCCCTTATCATTTCTGCTAAGGTCGCGTGAAATCTTTCAATAGAACCGTTTGACTCGGGATGTTGAACGCTGGAGAATGTCAGTTTTATGTCGTATAGTTGGCATAGATCCCGCATTAAACTGTTGTCAAATTCACGTCCATAGTCACAATGGATGCGAAGCGGAGTTCCGTAATGTTGAAAGAAAATCAGAAGGGTGTTTACGATAGTTGAAGCTGTTTTGTCGTTAATGGGGTAGGCTTGCGTAAATTTCGTTAGTTCGTCCCTAATAGTGAGTGCATGATTTCTAGATGGATATTCAAAGATGTCAATGTTAATACGTTCGAAAGGAGTCTTGGGTGTTTCCGTAATAACAAAAGGTGCACTTAAGTTTTTCCTACAGAACTTTACTTTTTGGCAAGTTTCGCAGGATTTGATGAATTGTTCTACAGTTTTAATTAAGCCGGTCCAATTGTATTTTTCCCTAATACGTCTGATAGTTTCGTTAATGCCACGATGGAGGTTGTTTTTACCAGAGTGGTATTGTTGTATTATTATAGGAATTTCGTCTTCGGTAGGAGTTGTAACAATGTTTTGGCAGATTTTCAGTTTGATTTCTTTGTCGGAGAGAATGAAAGATAAAATTTCGAGAATGGGAAGTTCTATGTTATTTTCTATGCAGTAAGTTTCGTGGTCGTTGAATTGGTCTTGGTTGGTATAAATAATTTTGAAAAGATGTGAGACGACAGTTTCAGGGTCATAGGGCAAAGGTACAACTAAGTATTTTCTATGCCTGACAGATTTACTAGCCATGATGTTAAGAGTGTCATTACTGAAATTAGGTTCTTCTTCGAAAAAGTCATCAATAATTTTGTCGTGTAAGTCGTTAGTTTTATTTTGCCAAAAGAATGTAACTATGCGTTTGTGGGACATGTCTAGAAGTTGAGAATTGGATATTTCAATTTTATAATAATTGATTATTGACTCAGTTTTGTAGAGTTGAACAAATCGATTAAACTTAGCGATAATTCTTTCGTCATGTTCGTCGTCATTGTCAGAGTTTTCAGGTTGTTCGGAGTCAGTTTCGTTGTTAGCGAAAATTTTGATTTTGGAAAGGAAATCAGCACATTGCTTGAAATGGTTGATTTTGATGCGAGAAAGAGCATCTGCGTTTTGGTTTACCTTGCCGGGCTTGTACTCGATCTTATAATTGTATTCCTCTAGCTTAAGGCGCCATCTGGCTAGACGACTGCCAGGATCTTTGATGGAAAAGAGCCAAGTAAGCGGACGGTGGTCACACAGGAGTGTAAACCTTCTCCCAAAAAGATACGGTCTGTAGTGCTTAACAGCCCAAACTATGGCCAACAATTCTCGTTCGATGGTGGAATATCGTGTCTCTGCAGCACAGAGGGTGCGAGAAGCGTATGCAACAGGGAGATCTTTTCCCACAGGGCCTTGAGAAAGAACCGCTCCAATAGCAAAAGCACTAGCATCAGTAGTGAGCAGGAAGGATTCTTCAAAGTTTGGATATATCAGGATTGGGTCAGATACAAGGGCTTGCTTCAGTTCATTGAAGGAAGACTTGCAATCTGCGTCAAAGATGAACTTGACGTCTTTTTGGAGTAGTTTTGTCAGAGGTTTAGAGATCTTCGCAAAATTTGGTATGAAGCGTCTGTAATACCCAGCGAGACCAAGAAAAGATTTGATGTCTTTCGGAGTTTGGGGTTGAGGAAAGTTCTGAATACATTCAACCTTTGAAGGGTTTGGTTTTACACCTTCTTGTGTGATAAGATGGCCAAGATAAGCCACTTCTTTACGAAGAAATTCGCACTTATCAGGTTGAATTTTTAGGTTAGACTTCCAAAGTCGTTTAAAAACTTCTGTCAACCGGGAAATATGTTCATGGATGGTCGGAGAGTAGACGATGATATCATCCATGTAGACGAGATAACATTCATTCTGTATACCGAGAAGAATATTGTCCATGACCCTCTGAAAAGTAGAAGGTGCATTTTTTAAACCAAATGGCATACGAACGAATTCGTAATGACCATTTTCGACAGAAAAGCCAGTCTTAGGAATATCTTCCTCTTGGATTTCCAACTGGTGGAACCCGGAAGCGAGATTCAGTGTCGAAAAATATTGACACTTTCCAAGTTGGTCGAGAAGATCAGAGATATTTGGCAGAAGATATTTATCATCTACAGTCAGTTCATTTAATTTCCTGTAATCGATAACTACTCGCCACTTTTGTTTACCAGAAGCATCGAGCTTCTTGGGGACGACCCATACAGGGGAGGACCAAGGAGATGAGGACTGCCTAATGATACCTTGTTCGAGCATTTTTCCAATTTGGGTTTTCACTTCCTCTTTATGAACTTGAGGATATCTGTATGATTTAGTGAAAACGGGCTTTGCGTTATTCGTATCAATCGAATGTTAAACATTCGTTAGTGAAAGTCAAGACGTCACCTTCAAGGTAAAAAATGTGTTGAAATTTCAAACAAAGATCAGTGATTTGTGCGCGTTCTTCGTCATTTAGATGTTCAGTTCTAATTTGTTGTCTAATAGTCGAGTTTGTGTCTATGTATTGGGATTCATGATAATCGTCTGTATTGAAATTCAGAAGAGGGTGAGTTTTGTCAAGTGGTTCCAGTTTTAAATCAGAAAAAGTTACTGTTTTGGGCATCGCGTTAGCGTTTATTAAAGACGTTAGAAATTCACCATTTGCGTTAATATGTACGAGTGCGTTTGGAAGTCGTACTCTGTCAATTTCTTGAGTTGGTAAGATCGCGTCGATGTTAGAAAGATCGCATTTAAGTTTAAAGATCTTTTCTGTGCGTGCCTCAATAGTTATTTTGTTTTGTGTGGGTGTTTGTGAAGTAATATTTGGCTTAACATTGGGTGAGTCGGGTACATCAGCTAAGGGTTGATCGTTATCGGGAACTTTGTGTAAAGGGATGGTTTTAAAATTTGTTATTAGCTGTTTAGATTTTAAGTCAACTATGCATTCATAGTGTTCCAGAAAATCTAATCCTAGTATGCCGTCAAACTCAATGTCCAAATCGTATATAAAAACTTTATGTGGGTTACGTGGGGCGAATGGGATTAAAGTAGATTGTGAAATAGGGATTTTTTCATGGGTAATTCCTTGAATCGTTACCCTTTCAGGAGATCTTTGGGTGAAATTCTTTACGGTATTTTCTTTGAAGATAGAGATACCAGCTCCGGTATCAATGAGTAGTTTGAATTTAGAAGAAGCGTCAAGAATGTAGTAAAGGTTTTTAGAGTTAACTGTAAGAAGTGGGCTTAAAGAAATAGTTGCTCCGGGAAGTTCAAGTCGGGGTTCAAATCGTCCAGATTGAGGTTTTGAATCTGGGTTTCGACTTCGCACAAAGTTGTTGTCGAATCGGGAGGTTGATCTAGGTTCGGAAGCGCTAGAAAATCCTGATAATCGTGACAATTAAAAGGCTCGACAGGGGTATCGTCAAAAGTTTCTTCGAAGCCTGGATAAGTTTGACTATCATCCTCGTAGTCATAAGTATTGTAATTATCGGTATAATAATCCGAATATTGTGAGTAACCATCATTTTGATGTTGATTGAAATGATGTGTCCTTTCAGGACGGTTATTCGGGTTATTCTGTATAACCGAAGGACGAGAATAATTTGGGTTCATTTGAGACCTAAAAGGGGGTCTCTGGAAGTTTTGTGGACGAAACTGTTGTCCTTGTTGAACCGGGGGATTATTTGGGGGGAAGTTTGGCCTTGTTTGTTGGTTAGGCCCAACAGGATTTGGCCTATGGTTTTGATTGAATGTTTGAGAATTGTTTTGATTTTTCAATCGGCAATTTACGGCTATGTGGCCTAATCGATCACAATAAAGACACTTAGGAGGTTGTGTCGGCTTTCGTGTTTGAAAGTTGGGTTTGAGAGGAACAGATTTGTTCGTTTTCTGATCCTCGAAATAAGAAAGTTGAAGCTCTCTCCTAATCCGGGAGTGTGCCTCTAGAAGGTCTTTTGGGTTACTGGCACGAATTACCAGACCTAAACGGGGTTCTAATCCCGTAAGAAGGGTATTCATCACCATTATATCCACTAGAGTGGTCTATCGTCTTTTTGTTCTGGACTAAGCCCAGCGGTTTTGTGGATACAGGAGTGCATTTTCGCACTCAAAACTTGGAGTCGATTATAAAATGTTAGTGGGGACTCATTTGAAAGTTGTTTCAGACGTTGTAGGTCATGAATCAGGGAAGAGAGATCACGAGAATCTCCAAAGTGTAGGGTCAAGAGTTGTTTAATTTCAAGGTATGATCCGGGATTCCTTGAATTTGTCAACTGCGCCGCTTTCCCTTTGAGTTTATTCTTGATGTGGATCACTAACAAATACTTTTGATCCGCCGTGGAGATGTTATAAGCGCAATTACACGCGTCTATAAAGGTTCCCAAGGAAATTTGGTCGCCTTCAAATTCGGGTATTACGGAAAATATTTCCGTTAACCGATATCTCTCGGTTTCGGTGGTAACCGGAGTTGGTGAAGCTTGTGCCATTTTTATATTAGTCGATATAAAAGAATTGGAACAAGGGTGTAAAAATGAAATGTTAAAAGGTGTAGAAAATTAATGAACTGTAGAATTAACGTTAGTGGGAATTAACGATTGTTTGAACGATAGAACAGTATAAAATGTAAAGCAATAAAATCAATAGTTCAAATAAATCAGTTAATCAAATGGATAAATAAATCAATAAAATATGTAAATCAAATATATTAAACGTCAATAAAAGAGATAAAATAAATATATCAAATAAATCAAGTAATGAAATAGATCAATATTTCATTCAAATCAAATATATAAATATCAATAAAAATCAATTAAATCAAATGTATTAAATCAAATTATTAAAAATCAATGCTCAATCAAATAATATTTACTTAAAACGAATGATATTCACCATTACTTACATCAACAGGAAAATTGTAAGCGCCGTGTTCTACCTTTGATTGCAGTGAGGACTTCTTCCAGGTTCGTTGTTCCGTTGAGGGATTCCTAGGAATCCGCCGCTACCAGTTAGAGTACTCGTGTTCTAGTAACGTTAGACGGATCCTACTGACTGCGCCAATTTGTTATATCACACTATCAAAATTTCTCTTTTTAAAAAAGATTTTATTTATAGTTGCACAATACTTTTAATAAAAATAATAACTTGAAAATAACAATGAAAATAATAAAACTTTATATAACAATTAAAAAGATAAAATGAGTGTTAAACTAAACTAGACAAATCTGTAAGTAATAATGAATACAGACATAAGGCAATTGAACAATTTATAACATAAGAATGCTGACTAAGCTGTCGCAGCGTTTGCTGTTCTCACGGATGTACGTCGTCGAAGGTAACCTGAGACGACACGGGGATGCTGACTCAGCTTGGGAACTGTTGCTAGATGGTTTCACATAAGTCGATGGAATAACTTATATAACATATATATAGACTACATGCTGATGATCTTAGGGTTTACCAATGTAAAACACATTTTTCTAGATTAAGACGTACTATACGGTTTAATGATGCATTTGGCAGTAATATATTCCAACATGTAATAAACATCAAGGACCTTGTTGTAACATTGGATTCCAAACATATTTTATTTGCACGTTGATAATATTGTTAACGGGTCTATCGCAACCTAGGATTTATTTTAATAATCACCAAGAATTTCTATTCTGAAGAAAGTCTTATTGTTTTTTATAACTTCTTCTTTAGAAGCACCCTTGAATATGTTACTTTGGTCTGGAATTCTCTATATGTAACTTACGTGGAAAGGATAGAAAGAGCATAAATTAAATTTTTTAATAACTTAAATTATCTGTTCCACCGCGAATATCGTTATAACATATGTGCATATAATTTGTTAAAATACAAATTGTCCAAATAGATTAAGAGCCACTGACCCATTTTTCATGAAGTTTTTGATTCAAGTAAATATTTTACATGGTGGTGTAGTTAGGATTGATGAGTAGGTTGTCATATGTTTGCCTAACCTGCCTGGGGACAGTAGGTACTGCGCATACAAGAAAGATGTAAAAAAGTGTTTGAATCAGAGGTCAACAATAATTATTCGACAGTTTAGCTGGCTTAGAGTTAAATTACAAATAAGGCAGACACTTTTGGGGGGTTAATATCTAAAAATCTCAAAATTGAATTTTATAAATTAAAAAAAATGTTTGATTCACACTGAAATTGTAATAGATGCTTTGTTGTATATATTTCATAATACTCACAAAAAGGCAGACACTTGTTCTGGGATTTAATAGCTGACAAACAAAAAAAATAAAGTTACCGGGAAAAGAAACAGATGCGCTAAGGGTACCTTCTATACCAAACATGTAATCACAAAATCTTGCAGTGCGTACAGGTTAATATATTTTGTTAATTTGAACACATTTTTGTTTCAAAATCAAAATGGAATGTGTGTCTTGTGTGACATGTGAAAAGAAAAATGTTGACAAGGTTATTATATTTTCCGAAGCCACTTTAGGAAAATGTCATATCGCGGTAAAAATCCGTCAAGAAAATAATTTAAATAATAGTTTGATTATACCGTTCAATATATCTTGTACAAAAGGCATCATCGCCAATGATATTCCAATTTTACCAGTTTAAAAGGAAAATACAAGAAAGTATCAACAATATCAACAGAATTTCTTAATTCGTCATTAGGTATTTATATTAATAAATTTATTACACTTTATGTGTATAAAGTTTGGTATAATTTAGTTTTGAAATAAACAATTTTCAGGAAAAATCAGTTATTATTTTTTATTTTAGTTTTATGTGTTTTTATATGACAGTGAAATATACAGAGTAAACCATTTATAGTAATGATCTCATCAACATTTTTTTATAGCATAATGGATGCACTGTATATTTAATGTTTTTAGATTTTAAATTTCAAGGCGATTTCAAAACTACATAATACCTATGTTTGATAATTAAATATTGTTAAAGATACAAAAATTTTAAAACCATTAGGTGCTTAAATATATTTTTTGAATCAATATTGTCAAAAGGTGACAAATGTAAAATAGTGTTTAGTATAGTAGGCTGCTATATCTACCAATTATTAATGACAAAGACACTTTTGAAGCTATTATCACTTAAATTACTATTAAATAGCTATATAAAACAAATGATTTAATTAGTTATATTAATTGGCTCAGGGGATAAGATGCAGGCTTAACCTGAGGTATGTGCCTATTTAATGAATTAAACAATATCCTAAATGAATGAAAAAGCTTTACACACAATATCCACAGAAAATATAGTGCTTGGGTAGGAAGTGTTCGAACTAAAATCATTGGAGCCTATTTTCTTAATGGAACTGCAAAAGGGCTACCTTAGATACATTTTTTGGTAAAGTTTTTGTATCTAATTTTCATGACCTTACTGCAAACAATCTCAGACATATACAGGGCTTTCATTTCAAAACTAGCCACCCAAAATAACTTTAAAAATATCTTTAAAAGAAAAAGATATCTACTCTGTATATTTCATATAATAACACATTAAACTAAAATCAAAAAATTGGAATAGCATTGGCGATAATAGCCTTTTGTAGGAGATATGTTTAACGGTATAACCAAACTATTATGTTATTGTCTTGACGGATTTTTAACGCGATATGACATTTTCCTAAAGTGGCTTCGGAAAATATAATAACCTTGTCATTATTTTTCTTTTCACATATCACACAAGAAATACATTCCATTTTGATTGGTTAATGTTTTTATATTATTTTAAACAAAAATGTGTTCATAATAACAAAACATATAAATATTAACCTGTACGCACTGCAATATTTTGTGATTACCTGTTTGGTATAGAAGGTAACCTTAGCGCATCTGTTTCTATTCCCGGTAACTTTATTTGCCAGCAATAAAACCCCAGAAAAAGTGTCTGCCTTTTTGTGGGTATTATGAAATATTTTCAACAAAGCAATTATTAAATTTTTAGCATGAATCAAACACTTTTTTTAATTTATAAAATTCAACTTTGAGATAGAATGGTTAGATATTAATCTCCCAGAAGTGTCTGCCTTATTTGTAATTTAACTCTAAGCCAACTAAACTGTCGAATAATTATTGTTGGCCTCTGATTTAAACACTTTTTTTTGCAAAATTTTTTTTACATCTTTCTTGTATGCACAGTACCCCCTGTCCCCAGGCAGGTTAGGCAAACATATGACAATCTACACATCTATCTCACCTACACCTCTATGTAAAATATTTACTTGAATAAAAGACTCTCTAGCTCTCCAACTAAAACTTTTCACGCGTCGTGATATATTTTATGCAATATTTCTATATAAATTATTTCAAAATAAACTAGACTGTATTAACCTTATTGCCAGGTTACATTTTAACTCCGCCAGCCTAATCTTAAGAACCAAAATTTTACTTTATTTCCAAGGTAGAAATACAGATTCTTAAAAAAGGGGTATATTTAGTCTTCAACATTTAGACATATATGTAAATAGTTTATTTTATTTCGAGTGTTTCATATCTTTTATTCTTCTCTTTCTTTTTTTTTATCATGCGCTAAACACTTGTATGACTGTTTTTAAAATGTGTGGTTTCCTAAACTTTGATAGTTGGAAACCTGAATTGTAAATAAATAAATAATATAAATATATTAATATATTTTATGACACCTAATGAACATCCAAAATATACAGAGTGAAGTACATTTTAAGTGGTTACAAAATAGTTTGTTTCCTTGGGTTCAAATCCAGTTATAAACACTTCTTTATTTTTCCACACAACTTCAACTAAGCAGTTTACTAACCATATTTTTATGCCAATAACTTTTCGCTAAGAGTTAGCCAATTCCAACTAACGTTCACCTGCCCGACTGCCACAAACTTGCTTATATATGCACTACTTTTTCGTGAGTATTCTGCCGGCATCCACCATTTGTCGAAGCCTCTAGAAAACGAGATAACTTGTTTTACGTAGCCAGTTTTTTTATTTGGAACATCAGTTTTTATTACAGACGATTAATTTCCACAAGCACACTTTTCAGTGGAGTGGAGTCAAATTTCTGGTTTATGCGGTACCTTCTGGAAAATGTTTCCATAATTTGTTTAAATTGCAATTCTGCCAGATCTACTTAACATACATTATAGATCTTGGGCCCAATTTATCTCACCTCTATAAGCAGTCTTTATCAAGGCTTGTGAAGAAGAATTTTGAAGATGCTCTGTAAAGATTTAAAATATCGTAACAATCTATACCTTCTCTCTAAAAATTTACTGCAATAAATTACTTAGTTTATGAAAATTTACGTTCCTTCGTATTGTAGGCATAATAAACAGATAGTGAATAACTCACAAACAAAACTATAAATAAAATGATTACTGAAGGCAATAACATTTTTATCTTAATCTAAACAATATTGTACAAAAAATATTGAAATAAAATTACTATTATTTTTGATTTCTCTCATAGTTTTTGTAAAGACTAAAAGGCAATGCTTGTATTATTGTTAAGGTCAGGGGACTTCTTTTCACAAATCAAAAACAATGAAATTTGGCATCTAAACCGCTTACCTACTAAGGGGAAAATTAACAATGGATGCCTATTTTAATCTTATTAAGTTAATTGTTGCCAATAATATGCTGAATAAAGAACGGAAGTAACAATGTAACAATAAGCAGTGAATTAATAAACAACTCATTGTGGTACTTCTTCAAAATTCATAATACTGTCTTAACTGGGAATTTTTGTTTCTTCTAAGTGATCTTATTCCATAATTCATCGAGCTTAATAGTCTGTGGTATTATTGTGTGCAAAATATAATAGACATTATGGAAATTGATATCCTTTTGCATAAATTATTGGAACAGCCGAATTTCGCATAAATATACGAAAATTTAAAAAATATTCTAGTTTTGTAGAAATGACTTTGCAAAATTAGTAATAGATTCATATGGGCACGTTGCTGGTTATTTTTCGTCAGGATGTTTAATAGTGCCTTCTTGTCATAATCTGCACATGTCACCATTTCGTTCGCTAGTGATTCATCTCTTAATAGCTATACGGCCAGGATTTGTTATCAAGCACAACTAACGAGTAATGTTGGTACATATTTTATAATTCATATATTTCTTGTTTTTTTTTGGTTTTATTCAGTACTTGTTGTTCTCTTTGCGTTCTTTTTGAGGTTTGATAAGCGAGTACTAGTAACTAAACTACAAATCGATAACAGTGTACTTTAACAACAATAAATGCTCACCGCCTTTCGTTTTTTTTTTTTGGATTTTTGCATATCTAAATTTAAAGTGACTTTCAAAAGTCCCCTCCTCTTTCATAGAGATATCCAGATTCTACTATATGGAGGACTTACTTGAGGGAGCTTCTGAAGCAACAGATAGTGACAACATAAAATTTGATATAATTGTTCAAATGGTAGTAAACTATACGTCCTCTACAGCTAAAGGGGTCTCTATTTGTGAAGTTTGTCAAAGTACAGTGCACAGGATACAAATTTCATACATACAAATTAAAAATGGTCACCAACTTTCAGATTAAGATCCCGACAGAAGACGCATTCTATAAAATTATGACAAAATTATTCGAAACCGTGTTTTAGGACCGAAAGTATCTTCAAATCTTTCCTGAAAAACATACACAATTTCCAGAAAAAGTGCATGCATTTTGTTGAGAACCTAGGTTTTCGCGACCAGAGTTATAGCTGATTCTGCTTTTTCCAGATATGGACCGCCTCATTTTTTCAAATTAATTTATTTATATATCTGAACCAGCATATAAGCAAAGTTTTCCGACGTTTCGCCCACACTTATAAGGAGCTTTTTCAAGGTTGAGAACAACAAAACAAATGTTACTTACCTTGCGGCGATTTCCTTCGTTTACTCCTTTTCTCACAAACACACTTTGAAACTTCACTTTATTAAACTTGTCACAAAATTACTTACTTGGAGGAAGGTATACAAAAATGTCATCACAACCATAAATCAATTCAAAATAATCCCATTAAGGGCCTCCTACCCTTCTTTTACCTGAAATTTCGGGGGCCAATTATTATTTCTTTGTTGGCTAGACCCCAGGTATTAGTCATTTACAATTTGTGCGCAGTGTGACAAGTTTAATAAATTGGTTTCAAAGAAAGAAAGAAATAGACTAAATGAATGGAGTCGTCGCAAGGTAAGTAACATTTGTTTTGTTTTTCTCATCCTTGAAAAAGCCCCTTATAAGCGTGGGCGAAATGTCAGAAAACTTTGATTATAGCTGATCCAGATATATAAACGAATTAATTTGAAAAAATGACGCGATCCAAATCTGGAAAAAGCAGAATCAGTTTTTGGCATTTTGTTCGTCAATAAAAACGTAAAATGTGAGGTGTATCTGGTTGATATTACTAAATGCATCTAGATGAACCCAGTAATTTGTAAATAACATTTCAACACGATGGTCCTCCTGCGCATTATTAGGGTGCAGTAAGTCGTTACCTGGATGAAGAATGTGGTGATAGATGGATTGGACGAGGAAGTATCAAATAATGGTCAGCTTGGTCAACGGAACTGACATCATTAGATTTTTTCCGTAGGAGCGGGTACTTGACATTCAAGGTTTACGGTACGCAACGTTTTAAAACAACGAATTGGTGAACGAATACAGCAAAAATTTACTAATAGGATATATTTATATCAGCAAGTAGGTGGAGCATATGTTGAAAACTTGTTAATAGAATTCCTTTAATTAATTACAGTGTAAAGGTGAAATAATAATGTTAGCATTTATATATGGTTGAGTAGGTATTATCAATACCTTTCAAATGATCTATCGTATAAGAAGAGTGTGGCCAAGGTATAGGCGAATTGCTGATTGGTTCCGCAATTTTTTGCACTGATCTCCGGTTTGCTATAGGAAGGGGAGTTGTCTGATCTGACGATTTAAAGTAAATCTCGCGATATCTATATTTCACCATTTTCGTATTTCTACTTAAATCTTGTTAAATTCAAGCAATAAAAATACAATTGCAGTAACAAGCTGATTTTAGTTGACAAACTGCATATTACAAAGTATTGGGAGTTGCTGTTGCGTACTTATAATAAGTTTCAGAAATTTTTAACCGACTTCCAAAAAGGAGGAGGTTATCAATTCGTCATCACGTTTTTTTATGGTGCTCAGGATTATTCAAAAACGGGTTGGGCAATTTTGATGATTTAAACGCCATTGTATTAAGGAAAGGAAAGGTACTATATAATTTTCTATAACGTGAGGCAATTTTGATGATTTAAACGCCATTTTATTAAGGAAAGGAAAGGTACTATATAATTTTCTATAACGTGAGATTTACGGTTTTTCACATAAAAAACAGGCTCAGCCAATTTTAATATTTTAAATTGTCTTCCCATTTTGTCATTTCCTCTTCAATTGGTTTAATAATTTTCCAATGGAGCAAACTAGATTATGAGGTATGTGTTTCCTATTTGATACGGTGATCTTCCATGTTCTTCATATCGGTCGAGTTTTCGCTACTACTGGGTTGTGCCAATGTCGGCATCTGCTGCTGCTGCTGATAATAATACTTTGATATCTTTTTGGTCGGTATGTAATCTATTTTCTCACTTATTATTGTGTATAAGTGAGATTCAAGTGTAAATTATCCTTATTTGATAAAACTCCATCAGCCTTTTTCCTCTTTCGGTTCTTTTAATAAGACCGTATTCTCATCTGTTTATCCACTCTTCATTTGCCTATTTTGGAGTTGAATTCATCTATTAAGACTCTTATGCAAACATTTCTTTATAAAATGGTCTGCGGAATCGCATCTTGAAATATTAATGTCCGATATTTATAATTATCGAGTATTCTGATTTGTGGTTCATAACTGTTTTTCTAGCGATGTTACTAAATATATTTTATTAAACTGTTGGTATCACTTCCATATTTGCGTAGTAGGATCATTTGAATTTAGTTTAACTCAAGTTCTTATTAATGAGCGTGTTGATGTTATTTGTATAGTGTAATATGTGACTGATTTTACGACATTGTACCGTTAACCATGCTACATACGCAAACATATGTTACGCAGTTACAGAGATCTCTGATTTGCTTCATAATTTACGTGAAATTCTTATTTTGCTAGCTCGAACAATTTGCCAAATTAGCGACCTTGACAATCTGTCCTCCATAAAACAAAAAATAAACATAAAAAAGGAGAACGAGCTCATTATATACGACAAAGTCAACATTTAAACTTTGTTCATATTTCATGGTAATAATACGGAGTACCTATAATGACATTAATGTTAATAACCGTGACTAAAAAATAAATTTTTTAATTAACTATATATAATGTAATTCAAGAGCAGTCTTGACAGGAAATTAAATGCGTCTAAGTTCAATGTCAATGAGTTTAATGATTTCGCCACTTTCTGATAACTGACATCTTCGTGTTTTTAGTTCACTTAATTATATTCGGAACGTATTTATCGTTAGACCGCGTGGCAGCATAATTTTCCATTCAACGATTGTGTTTTTACTAGACTTCACACAGAAATAGTTCTGAACAATTTAAATGAGTTTCTTTTAAAGAATAGATGTGAGTTAATTAAATCGGACTCCCCTCGATAATTCAGACCCCCTTTGCGTATTACAAAACGTAATGTCGCTGTCAAGTGGATGTTGATATAAATTCTTCATTTCGAACTTCGCTGTTATTCATTTACCTTTCAACATCCGTAACTTAAATTTTTGTTTTGTTTTTGAAACGATTCGAATATTCGAAGTGCTATACTTAAAGTTTTACTATACCTATTGTGATGATTTTAACTACTTGATACGACTGTCCTACATCAGGCAGTGTAAAGTTTAAAGTAGCAAATAACCGTTTCTATATCTGCTGCTGCTTAGTATTCATTTGGTTATTCCATTTTCTAATTCGGATTTTAATTTTTACTTAGGATCCCTACAATCATTCGGAGCCAACTTTTATCTATTTCAACTGGGTTTGTTAATTTACCCATTCCAGGTACTTCGTTAGCATCTGATGCTGATACAGCTATAATGTCCCCACGAACAATTGTTTTTTCAAATCAATCAAAAATGTATTTCTTTCTGATGATTCCTGTGCCATAAATGGTCAAAACATCAATCAGGAAGAAGTCGTACAACAAGTCATAAGCAGTCCGCACATAATAACCTGATAAAGAGTAGAAGATAAGGCAAAGAAGAGGAGAACAGAAACCAAGAAAAGAACTGAAAATAAAGAAAACATAGGGAAAAGGAAAAAATATTAAAACTTTACTTGACCACACCAAGCAGTAACAGGTCGAAAAACAACAGCGTTTTACAATAGATAGTTTGGAATTTTCATCTAGGGAAGAACATGATGTATTTTAAAATCTATTCCATCAACAGAGTCCAGTACAGGGGTAGGATTAACGCCGAAGGCGTTAGATGTAAATTGTATGTTCTGCAATGACCTATGGGCTAAATTTGTTAGAGGGTACAAGTTGAATGAACAAGTGCCGAAAAATATAATTACATGTATGATATCGGCCAATAGATTAGATATTGTTATTGTTTATGAATAAATTAATGTTTACGTGTATCTCAAAAAGTGGACCCACATTTTTCTTTTTCCAAAGTACATTTGTGTCAACTCCTTGATAAATTGCACAAAATGATACCAACATTTTTTTGGATATAGGCAACCATTTTTATCTGTCCTGGTATACCAAAATAGTAATATCAAGGCAAAAAGCAATTGGGAGTTCGAAATTACCAACTATCCTTTATATAAAAAAGATCGGACACTTTCCTCCTTACATGTGAATTCACAAAGCCTAAAATTTTCAAAAAAATAAGAAACGTAGGTTTACCCGAAACATTAACTAAAACAAAACAAAATAAACCTCCCCATAGTTTATAGACAAACATAAAAACCCACATTACAAATTAATGTTTATAAGATTTTTCAGTTTTAAGTTGTCCATTATCTGCTCTTATAAATATATCTGCTGGATGTTGATACTATTTTTTCATGAATATGGCCTCAAATTAATGCACTGAAAACCAAAGCAATGCTCATAAAATAATTAACCGGAGATACGAAACGTAGCAGGATACGTAGCAGTAGGTCATTTGAACTAATTGAACCCTATTGTCACAAACAGTGGAGGATGTGAAGAAGAAATACGTCGACGCTCTATAAAGACCAAATCAGTAACGGCTAAGATTATTATCTCCGAAAAGACACCAACATCACCAAAAACACCAAATTACGCTTAGTAAGGGCACTTATCTTTCCCACCGGGCATTACTGCGGAAACTTGGATAAATCTGACTCACGACGTTTAGGGACTCAACTATAGTACTCGAGGAATGTCCCGCGAAGAAGATCAAATAAAGGGCATCATTCTCTGAAGCAGCATAATACGCGCAAGAAGAGAATTATAGAGAATAACCACAAACCGAATAACAACATCACTACATCCATACAAAGCACATATGAAAGAGGAGGAGGATGCTCTAGTGTATCTGTTTTGTCAATGTTGTTTTATTTCGCTTATTTGCTGTGTTTGTAGGTCTATTTTTTGGTTTTCATAACGTCCTGATCTTAGTATTTGTATTCTTCTATGTTATTGTTTGTTTGTTCTGGCGATGTTCTTTTCAATGATCGCGCTGTACGTTCATCCTCAAGCCATCGCTTTTCTTGCCACATATGTTGGAATCCCAAAGTTTCTTTAAATGTGGTATTTCGCATTCCTTGAGGATTTGCACATTGTTTTCACACTTCTTTAAAGATTCCATGATCCGATTAGGGGTTTCGCTCATAATTGAGTATTGCCATTCATGATATTATGTTTGCTCTTACCAGAAAATGGTCTGTGCCAGTTGCTGTGATGTCTTATTTGTGGTCAATCTGATTTTTAGTTTAACTATAATTAGAAACCCATGTTCTTTTTCTCCAGTGGGGCATGGGCTGTTATAAAGGAAAGTTTGAACCTCAACCAGCACATTCAGTACTTTAGAGGATGGAATTGTTTACTAGAATGAACTAAGCTTTCATTTATATCAAAAAATATATATTTTTTTTGGTCCAAGACCTACTAATTTCATGCATTGTTATGACATTCCATGTCAATTACTTCTACGACAATGTGTGTTTTTGTACACGTTCCATGTTCGTACCCGATTCTTGAAACCATTGGACGTCTCTACTATTCGACGAAGAACATATGTTGTATGAAAATTGACATAAATGAAGTTTAATATATGGGCTAAACTTCACGTCGAAAGTCGAATGGTACAGCAATCGAATGGTTAGAGAATCAGGCCTATGGTAATATTCATATGCATTTTCATTAATATTTCTCGCATAATCTAAGTATGTTTTTCGAAATGGGACTGTAAATCCCATGCTCAACCCTTGTTCTTCTCCAGGGCTTGGGGCCGGCACTAGTTCACTTGGATTTCTAATACCAAGGACACTCCAGGTGGAGTTGGAGATTTAGTGACTGCGATTTTCTTTGTTAACATTTATCTTTCCAAACTGACAAAACAAATCAATCATAGTTTTTGAGATCTTCAAACGCAGAACATACTGTTTCTGGGCGAGACCTATCTTTACTTGCGCTACTTTCAAGAGACTGAATCGGAAAAATTATGTGTTCCTCAAACAAAAGTTGAAAATTTAAACGTGAAAGTTATTTTTTTAAGGTGAAAACTAATATTTGACCATCATCATAAATTTTTACGCCACTTTATGTACACAAAGAATAAGCAGATATGATGTAGATTAACATATCCATGAATTAATGACATTACATGTTAATCGTGAGGAAATATTCTTTTTTCTGTATAGAAGCTTAATGAAATGTAAATCAATGTTCTGAATTTACACAAATGTTTTACATTAACCCAGATTGGTTTTAATTGTTTGCTAAAGGAATAACTATTTTTTCCAGATTTGAAAGGTATTAAATATATTGTAGAATTCTCTACTTACAATTTATTATTTTATAAGAATATTACACTTATAAATGTCTTTTGAAAACTTGGTATATATTGGTTTCACAACACAAACATTTCCAAGGTTACTGTAATATTGGTCCTCTTTAGTTTGCCTACGTAATTCGAGAAAATGATGAATACATCCGAACTAGCTATAAAAAACAGGTTTTTTTATAACTAATGAATTAAATGTAATTATTTATTCGGTTATGAAGGCTAATAAAAGTATTTTTGCAAACAAAATTTTGAATTAAACCAGATACCAATGCCATCGATGGGTGTAATCAGTGTGACCAACTTGAAATTGTATATATTAGCATCATATTGCTCTATATTTCTTTTGACATTCTTTTTTCCACCATGACTATTTGAACATTACTTGGTTGATTAGAATGAAACACAATAAAGAAGAATTCAGAAGTTCAATGGAAGACACAAGTTTGTTAAACCTTTTATTTATTGGCCTCAGTATGGTTTACTTGAGAGAAGATTCTTTCGCAAGCAGGATTAGACATTAGCAAATAGGACAGCCCCGTTAATGCTCTATTTTGCGCCAAACCTGGGACCAACAGACTATAAAAAACGGTATAACATCTTAGTCATGCTTCAGGGCACTTTATCAATCCACATAGTTAAATGAGAGGTTATATTAATATTTACTGGGGAATTTCCACTTTGGGTGCTTTAAACATTGCCAAATTTCAGTGGTTAATGCATTTTAATAATTTGAATTACATGCGTTTTGCATGGTTTATTTAATCATTTTCTAGATGACTTGAAATTTTAAATAGGGGGAGGTCCCCGAGTACCGGACACTTATGCAATATTAAAAATAGCAAAAAATGGTAATGGTTTAATTTATTTTTTTTATTTTAAAATAACACTACATTATGTACTTAATTAACATAGATATGTAATCAATCTCAAATATTACTTTAAATGTATTAGTACTTCCCAACAACTTATATAATTAAAATAACAGTTGAAATGAGGTCCCCAAATGTCGGACAGTCAAATTTTCTTTTATTATTTAAATTTAAAGAAACATTTTTACAAAAAACTGGCGAAATTGCCCAGCGAATAGAACTAATCAATCATTAAAAAAATTAAACTTAATCCTAATGAACTTTGGTCACAATTAAGAACGCATTCTAAGAAATTTTGAAATTTTAATCTATAGTCGACAAAAATCACAGATGTAGGTATCTGAGTCTTCCTCAACGTCAGCACACGCTTCATGTGCCCACTGATAACACGCTTGGCAGCGTATCCAATCTTCCTCGTTAGTTTCTTGGCAAATTAAACAATTTGTTTCATTTTCGGTCATTGATGCTGATGACGGAATCACTGTTGTCTTTAATGGTGCAGCCGGTTTTGTCTTTTTAATTTTTTTCGGGTCGTAGGTTTTTTACCATCAAAATGTTGCAATTTGACCACGACAGACTTTGCTTTTGCAGCTTTATTTTCAGCGAGCGCATTTTTATATGGGGAGGATGTCAAAATCTCGCTTTTCTCAGCTTTTCTTTCGGGACTGGTGCCTAGGGAAAATAAATAGCGGTGGGATAAAATATCCAGCAGCACTCATACAGAACATTACTGTGACATTTTTACCTCTCTCTGCAGAGGTCAACTTTCCTACTTGGTGATTGCTCTTGAGTGTCATTACTTTAGCCTGCTTCTGGACAGTGCTGACCCCTGTTTCATCGCAGTTATAGATATCAGATGGACCAAAATGATATTTTTCAAACATATTTGTCAAATTGTTAAAGAAACGGTCAACTTGAGGCCTGTTAAAACCAACTGCTCTCATCAGACTTGTTGATTCTGGCCTTCTTAAACTGAGGCCAGGATGACGTTTGATGAAGTCATAATAAAAATGCTTGCCAGCAGATTTCTTTATCCTGTTGAATCGATGGTTTAGTTTTGATTTCTCAGCGAGATCGAACGCCAATTTTAGAAATTCTTTTCTGATCAATGGCATGCACCTATTGACATATCCACTACGTGCGCAATTAAAGCTTCCTCGTATTCCTCGGTAAAAGTTAGGTCAAATCGGCCTTTTTTGCATGGCAGTTTAATTTCTTCACCTCGTTTTAGATTTTTGATGTAGTCGAACAGGGTACTTTTTGGTACATTGTAGACTTCTGATGATTTTCTTATAGAAAATTTTTTTGAAATCACCTTATCGATAGCTTTTTTCAAGATTTCATTTTTGGGAGTATTATTACAGCTTGGTTTGGGTTTACCCATGTTGAATCTAAAAAATAAAATACAAAAGTAATGACTAAAACAAGGAAAACCAAATTCTAAAACTGTCCGCCATTAGGGGACTTTTAGACTGTCCGATCTTAGGGACCCTTAAGTACATGCCAGAAAAATCCTTATTCAAATTGTGTGTCATGAATCATAAAAATCTTGTGAAGTATGACAGATTATTAACCTAGCAGCAATATCTAACAATAATCCATAGTATCCTTCATTATAATTACTGTTCACAAACGCCAAAAATTACTACGAACAAAATTTTTACTAACCTCATAATTTGCACTACTTCCCAGGACGAACAAAACCGCACTGAGTCTCGACTATCACCCCCAGTAATTCACCTACTTAAACGTTTCTAACCGCGACACAAGTAACATTTTGGCGCGTTTTCTTGCCTCAATTCAAATTGTGTCCGACTTTAGGAACCGTCCGAGTTTAAGGGACTTCCCCCTACACTTTGAAAAGTTTTGTATAGATGACTAATTTCTCAAAACTACTGACAATTATGATCATTTATGATCATTTAGTCACCAATTGGGGTAATTTATTTTTACCTCTTTACCAACTTATAACTTATTGATAATTTGACAATATAATTTCCCAGAATAAAATTTATTGCTCTAATCCCTATCGAGAAACATTGACTAATTTAGCTTTAGTCAACAGTTAGCGTAGTCAGATTCGTGTTTCCAGAATACGTATATTTGCTAATTAATTGCTTTCACATGACCCCAGTGTAAATACCCTTCATCCTCTATATCACTAAGCAAGCTCTGAAATTTAGAAAAACGCTTTATCCACAACTCCATTCGAGAAGGAATGATTAAACAGTCATTATGACCAGTACCTTGATGGCTTACTAGATGCTAATGGAGACCAGTCTCGGGGTTGATCCCTTTATTCCTACAACCTACAATAACATGCTAAATACATGGGAACCTCAGTAGGTTTCTTAAACAGTCTTACCTATGTTGCAGAAAAATCTTAACGGAAACCGGATGATGTATGTCGGCCATTAAGGAACTAACTTACCTCATCGAAGTTAGAAGGAAGGAATAATCCGCGAAAACCTACCCTATATGCAATAGGACGTTGAGAACTTAATTAGTTTGAAACTTATTGAGGTTTCTTTTGTCAGAGAATTTGGAATTATGGTAATCTCTAGCGACTGGAATTATTTCAGAAGTATTCCAGCTATTGAAAAGCTGGTGCCACAATAAAAATCGAATACAATTATCTCTTAATATTAATGAATTAATTATTACTAACTTTTTATAACCTTTCCCACTGTTAATGAAAACATATAATTATACCTACGACAAATATTTAAAATCAATAAAATAGACTGTTGAAAGAAATTGAAGAGCAAAATTAAGAGGCTTTGGTGGGCTCATGTATGTTGAAAGAATGAAAGAAAACCACTGAGGATAAGAAACTATAAAACTTGCATCACCTCAGTTGTTTCGATGGACCAGACAAAATATAGCAAAAACTGAGAAGGCACAAAGAGCAGTGGAACGGGCAATGCTGGGATAATATCAAAAGGCGGGGGTGGGAGGGGAAGTACACTTAAAGACGTAGCCAAAACTAGAGATAACAAAATGAAATATGGAATAAAAGTATCTCGTATGACGACCATAAAAGGAAGAATATAACCCCAACGATTTTAAAATAAATAATTTTGAGGGCAATAATATTTAAAAAAAATTATAAACCTATATCTGTTGAAGTAATTATTGTCCATAGTAAACAAAATTCAACCGAAATACAGTTTTGGCTTCTAAATAGAAATTACCCGGAAACTACTTTTTTCGCAAAGCCTTTCAATATAAAAATGATGTGAATTTCTGAGAACAAAAAAAATCGTAATTAGAAGAGCGCCAGTCATTTCCGTTTCTTATTATCTCCCTGTCAAGGTCGTAGCCAGAAAATTAGAACCGTCAAAGTTATTTTTCTGTTCATGTATTTCCAGTATATAAGAAATGTACAGAATAAAAAAATTGTTACTTCGTTAAAATTGAATGGCTGGATACGGCCTTGCTCCCTGTCTCTACTTATCTCTATTTGTGTTATTCTTAACAGAAAATCCTCATTGAAAACCAAAATCCACAAAGAAGGGAATTCAAAGAAACACAAGGCCGGCGTATTAATGAATGTAAATTTCAGGAGAATTATAGTAATTGTATTAATCCCAATGTGTAATTTAATTTTTGATTTAAATATATCAGCAAAGCAACATATATAACATGTAAGTTAACTGAAATTTTTAAATTTATAATTTTTCACATACAGTAGACACAATTTATTTTAAAACAGTTATATTTATATTGTAATGTTTTTATTTTCACACACGGGTTCTGTTCAGTTTTTGGATTTATTTCAAAAACACAGTCCAACTCATTCTAATTTATTTCCACTGCTTTAACACAATTTATTTTCACAGAAACTATTTACAGTTTATCTTAACTATACAATACGACCGTCGTAAACTGAATGCCTCCTACCGCCAGCTGTCTATATTTATATATTTCTCTCCGAATTGTATGGTAAGTCCACGAACCATCGGGAAACTCTTTCATATTCTGGAAGCTTTAAGGGAATTCCCAGTTACGACAGTGGTCGGCTTGTTGAGAGACGAAACATTTCGGATTCCCAGAAGTATCGGAATAATGTCCCTTACACGAATTGGTTGATGGCCTATTGCACCAGCTGTCGGATAAATTCTCTTAACAATATTACATCACTCAGAGTATAAACCAACCAATGTTTAATGAATCCATATATAAATTAATTCGTGTTATTGGAAATAGAATAAACGATAGATATCTATTATATATAGATTTGTAGATATATTTAAACATTATTTTAACTATGTACAGGGACTCCCTAAAACAAGAAACATTAATGTTGCATTTTATTCATAGGATAGAATTTTTTAAATTGATTCGGTTAGTCGTGTAATTTCGTGTATAAGCACTAAACGTGCAAGGATGAAACACTTGGAGACCTCTGCAGTTGCTTCGTAAAAGTAGGCGAACTTTTCGTAATAGTTTTAGCATTACGATGGAATTACGGAATTAGCGTCGTTCCAACTTTTTACTAAACTGTGGTAAATAATCAACATACAAATTTAATGGCAAGTAATGTTTTATGGTGCTCTTTCTAACTTCTGACGTCTCTAATGTAATATATCGAAAAGAGAGAATTGAAATGTTTATTAGAACAAAAAGCAAATGTTGTGTGCAGGTATTGCATATTAATTGGAAGTTATATTTGTTTATTTCGTATAATTTATTGATTTTCTATAAAGAACAGAACTGAGTATGGGTATTTCAAGATCAAGGTAGTGTGGTGTCGGTCGGAACATGTCGAAACAAATGCAAATTCAAGTTATGCAGTTCAATCTATCTATTTTCGTATGTGTCAGTGAGGGCGTCTGTTAAGAAGCTTTCGCTTCAATAATAATCACTAATATTGAAAACAAAACCAACCCACAAAACTCAGAACTCAAAAAACTGCATATACAAGATTCCTTGCGAATGCAATAAATTTTTTATTGGAGAAACATCGAGACCATTAAACGTACGAATAAATGAACACAAGAATTACATAAAGAAACGACAATTTGAAAAATCGAAAATTTGTGAACATGCATGGGACCTAGGCCATAAAATACAGTTCAACTATACTTTACAAAGAACAACATAACACAAAACGAAAAATAAAAGAGGCTGCCTTAATTCTTTTGAATGAATGAAGGCGACGCTTCTACTTCTGTAGAATTCAATCGTATCTGGTTACCGACAATTAAGGAACAAATTATTAATGGTCATCTCCTTTTGAACAACCCAGTATCGGGATAGTTCATAAGGTTTTCCCTTATGACGTTAATGGGATCAGTGAAACAGCAGAATTCTTTGATCGCATTTTTGGCGAATGCGCTATCATATAACAAAATCGTACCTAGGAACGCCACTTATAAATTCTAAAGACAACTCTTTCAAATTCTACCAACTTGAAAGCTGTTTAACTTAATACATGATCTTTAGAATTTTTTGTGCTACCTGTATATTTAAAAACAACAAAAATCTTATGTCAACTTAAATGTCATAAATCAAACTTTCAATTTGTAATTTACATTTTCATTACAGATTTTAAAGCCATTGACAACGAAGTCAGAATTGACTTTGAAACATTTGGTATATTCTTTCAATATACAGCTCTATTAATTCAATTGTGGTGTTATTCCCAAGAAAACTTAAAAATAATAAGTGTATACGTAAACTGGATCGTTACATATATTTGTCATATCTACTGAAAATTAGGAGTAGATGCATTCAGTCTTACATACAACATATTAAACCTTATATTTTTGAAGATTTCTTATTTCAAACCCAACACGAATTCTTTATATTATATTGGTAGTCCTTTTCATTATAGACTGTCAACAAACCGGAGTAAACGATAATTTTTTTACGTGAATCACGAGTTCCTACTATTTGATATTTTATCTCAAGGAAGACTCTGACATAATCTCTGCTATGGTAATTATGAGCAAATTAAAAAAAAACGCTAAAATTGAATACCCACACAATATGCGAACGTTTCCAATTATAACCGGCGATGGGCGATACTTTCTCTTGATATAATGAAAAAAAGTATCAAACTAGAAATTACTTCAGGCAGATATGAAACATATTCACAATCACGAAGAATATAATGGAGTATATTATTTCTAATTAATGCATTCCGTTGTAATTGAAGCACATACCAGGAAAAATGTTTCCGAGAGATTTCTATTCACATCATAATTTAATATTTTTTCGTTTTTAGAACATAAATGTGAATAAATGCAGTTCGTTATATTTTAAGAGTATTGCCCTCTGAACACATATTATGTAAAATGCTAAATTTTGTTGTAACATGGCCTGTGTAATATCTTCAAGTGCACAGGTGTGCTCTGACAATTTTGTTGCAAACTGGAAGTGTATAATTGTACAAAGTGTGATATTTGTGAAAACACTTTATTATTCACGAAAATTAAGTATGTCGTCTAGAAACCAAACAAAAATGTGCCAATATTAAGAGGTTTTGTAGTAATTATCTGGTAAAAGTTAAACTGAAATTAAGGAAACTGAAAAGTAAAAGTGAACTAATAAAAAATCGAAACCAAACAGTTCAGAAATAAAAAATGTATTGCTATATTTATATCAGAAGTAAAGGCGGTTTCACATGGCTGGGTGGTGATACATTGTGATGACAAACAAATGCTGAATCCAACAAAAAAAAATAGTTGACATTTAAACTAACAACAATATCATTAGAACAATTGGAATTGCCTGGATTGTTTTTGATGATATAGTAATTAGAAATATATTGTCACAAAACCTAAATATAACAATGATGGATGACTCCATACTATGTTATATCGAAAATTAATACAGGAAAAGAAAACTGTAAAAACAAATCGATTGGTTTCATTGATTAAATTTATGTTAGAATGCAATACGTTTTTAATGATATATAGACAAAAAAAAACAAATATAAGGTGTGTAAAACTCAAATGTTAGAGATTCAAAATTTGAAAGGTTTAGCAAAATGTCTTTAGTTGAAATTTGAAGATTTTTTTTCAAAACAAGTCATCTGTTATGAATTGTCTTAATAAACGTGAAAACTTGTTTTCAATGTCTAGCAAATTATATTGTATTACATATAAATTTTGTGGGTATATTTACTTACTAACATTGTTTGGGTCATGCGGACCAACTCAAGAAAACACTTACTTTTTGAAAAATATTCGTTCAGAACTCAAAACCTCTGTATTATCATAGTTTGGGGAATGTAAATTCGATAGGCACTGTGAAGCTAGTTGCCAAGTATCTCAGTTAAGTTTAGTGTCGCTACAGTGGAATGTTATTCGGTTCTTTAAATTTCTTGAAGTTTCTTCTATATAAGTGGCTTGGCAGTCTTTGCAGCCAATTTAATAAACATTTTATTTGAGTTCATTTGGTATTTTATCTCGTTAACAAAGATTTATGGTTAATGACAATTTGTTTTTCGTTTGTTAATATTGTTAGTAATATATGTGTTATTCTTTGATATAAGGTATTGATATAAATTTCAACTCTACTTTCTCAATTGGAGTGTCATTTTTATTTAAAATCACCTTGTCACTGGGACCACTGAGATTGTTAGGAAGAGTGGGTGGTTCTAAATTAGCACAACTCAAATTCAGAAAAGTACTATAAATGATTCCATTCTATAAATTTTAAGGGTATCCATTTTCTTGAAAAACTTGGGATACGATTCATAAATTGAAATCCTTAAAAGTGGGGTGCTATATGTTACAGATGTTCTTACCATAACTTTAAATGAATTATCATTTTCATGGAGTGGTTGAAAAAATACTTGAGGTATCTTCTACTAGTAGGAAGTTTTGTGTACCACTTTAATTTTATTATGATGTCAGTAGACCTAATACCCTTAGGGTCTAAGAAGGCTATTTTTAAGAAATGGGATGTTGAAACTGAGCTTGGGAATGCAATCATATATAAGGTCGCCGATTTTGAATTGAGCTACGCTCTCATATACAAATGTTATTAGTTCTTTTTAAATTAGCTTTATCAATTTTTATATGAAGGGAAATCTCTACCCAATTTTTGTCTGCACTTTGTGGGGCCAAGGACAAGCAACAATCACGTTTGATGAAGTAGTAGACAAGTAGGCCATACAGAATTTTAGATTTGCTTGGCACCGACTTCAAAAATATACTAGATTGGTGGGTAATTAATTTGTACAGAATGATCACCTTTTAATGTTTACATTTTTTATGATTGTGTTATTTATTTGCTAGAGTTGTATTTTGCTATAATTATTTTCAGCTTTTTAGTTATAATCGGTTATATATATATATATATATATATATATATATATATATATATATATTTAAATGTTTTATTTTAATTCCTGTTGAACTGCACCTGTTCATCCAAAATTAATGAAATCATTGCTAATTTTTTTTGCTGAACTTGCACATTCATTTTCGGAATTAAATTGACTAGAATAAAAACATAATAGAGGCACTTATGTAAACGCAGCACTGTTGCAATTCCAGTTGGACTGGAAATTATTACGAATGAGCGACAGTTTTGACGTGACGTTGCCGGTCGGTAACGTCACGTTGACGTTCAGTAAAATGCGAATCGACCTTTAGCCGATTGGGATCTAAAATACACTTCACTCTGTATATCTTGGATATTCCTTACAGAGCAATAAAATGTATTAATACTGCTTATAAATAATGACTTAAACGAGCTACCCTTACTTTTCTTCAGATATCTTAATGAATTTTAATTAACGACCGTAAACAGTAGACAGGTAACCATTAATAATAGCCCAATGGCAAAATATATCAATATGCACAGATAATAATTAGCCAAATAAAAACCTAATTAACTGCGGGAGAGAAAATTACATACAATTCATCACAATTTACATTTTGTGCCCCATTTTCAAGAAAAGCCTAGATCCCCTTGTCATTGCTCCTATGGCTGCCTGGCACATATTCGTACTTTTAACGAAAAAAACAATATTTAGAATAACTAAACCATGATTTGTGTGACATTTACAATCTACCGTTTTCTATTTATGGAACTAAAAGAAATGCTATAGATATCATTAATCATATTGTCTAAAAACAAATGCAAGATGCTGGTGGGATTTCTGCTTGAACGAGATATCGTTTACTGCAGAGATATCTATTAAATATTCCTAAATATCAATTACTTTGTAGGATTGTGATCATCATCATGTACCATCATACACTTATTTACTGCTAGTTAGTGGTTCATTGGGCTTAAAGTAGATGTAGATATAATAACATTTGTGAAAGTAGGCTTCCTGCGTATTTTACAGACAATAAAATATGAAATCTCGGCAAAATAAGTTTGATTTCATGGTCAAGGTGTGACGTGAATACCTGGTAGTAAACTGGACTGTACGATGATGAAGTAGTAATTCAGGACATCAAGAGCGAAGCCCAACGTTAATACGCATAATGGAAAAACTATTCAATGCATACCTTTTGGATTCATTAGTCTATTTTTCTACTATATAGCCCTTGTTATTTACCAAAAAAAAAAAAAACGTGACAAAACCAACACCAATGTGTTCTAAATTTAAAATATGATTAATTAACGTATAATTGAAAATTTTTTATCCATGCAATTTTTACCAAAATACCTTAAAAAGTCGTTACCAATTTAGATTTTCGCCTTTTACTCAAAATTCACTCCTGAAACCGTGTATTTATGTTGGACCTTCAAAATTAGCTACTCGTATTCCATATTCGTTCTTTTGTGAAATTAAGATGTTCTTTGTTTTAATCTGTATACATTTTGAGTACCTACACACCGCTAATTACATTTACTTCTTAGTTATGATATATCTTTTATAATACTACTACTAGTTAATAATTAACCAAATTTATTTACATAAATATGTTTTTAATATTTTATTAAATAATTTACAACGGGAAAAATCTTTTACAATAGCCTATACTTTCTGCATATTAAAAATTATTGATTATTATTGCTCTCTACATCATCATCATTATCATCACTGTCTAAATGGAGTTTTGGTATTCCATTTTGCTAAATTTATTCCATAAATCCATTATTATGCTAGAAATACAAATATGAGTCTGCATAAATTTTACATATGCTATACCACTAAAGTAAAGAATAAGTTTTACAGCTTTCAGTACCTTTATGGACTTATAGTTAAAAGTTTAGAAAACTGAGATGAGATATGCCTAGACTCTAGACCAACTCATCTCTTGTCCAAACGTGGTTTATTAATAATGATTTGTCATCCGGAGAGGTATGGCCCTTTAAATAAAAGGTCTTCTATAGGATATACTGAAATTTTACAAAAACTTCAGGGGCTACAGCATTTATTTTTAGAACATATCTTGGATACGACATGATCTACTTTTTCAGTTAATAAGAATGTTTTAACTCTAAAACAAAAATATAAATAAACAATATATTTTTTGTAATTTCGAGTTTATGTTCCATTATCTAATGAACAAATTAACTAAACTGAACCTATAGCAGCTCAGTTTGTAGTTTCTTCTATCTTCACAACATTGCCCATAGTAGCAAACACTGTTATGCGAGTGAATGTTGTGAAAACGCCCAAACCTAAATTGTGAGCGATACTTTGAAGTCATTTTTTTAAGACAAAATTGCATCAATTAGAAATGTTGAATTCTATGTCAGTCAGTCATGTTTTATTATTAGAAGACGTTGATGCTAGTTTAGTTGTACTATTAATTATGTCACCAAAAAGGTCTTTTTCCGTAAATGACCTGTGCTAATAAACTTTTTATGAAGGTCTTAGTAAGACATCTAAGACTTAAATTGGAATACTTCAACCATAACAGGCAAAGCGGAAAACGATCATTAAAACCCATAAAATTCCTAATACAAAAGAGTTATAATTATACCAATAATAAACAAATCCTTTCGTAGACTACGAATAGCATTCAATGCAATGGATTAATAATATTTGAACGATTGTTGCAAAGGTGTTTGAGAATGTTGTTTGTACATAGGTTCTTCTCTCTTCAGTTTTTTTTTGCAACAGACAAATTTAAACGTACAGAATGCAGAAGGGCAATTTCGAAAAATTGTCTTCCTCTCAGATGTTTTGAAAGAAAGAAATTTTTGCTATTTACATTAGAGATGACTGTATGTAACCCCAGAATTTAGCACATTTTTTTATTAATTAAAAAATCGTGTCCTGAGTTTCAATCTACATGTGTGGAAGGACCTCTTATCAAGCTCCAATAATTAGACAATTATAAAAGATGCCTGGGAGCTGTATTTTATATATGTAACAGCACACTGAAATGTTCTATTCTATTTGAAAGAACTTTATACGTATTCGACGTTTTATGGACATGGCAAAAACTACTGACACCAATCTTAGTTCTCTAATTTTTTATTTACTTTAGCTAAGAGATGAAAACGGATTAATCTTTGCCCAATAAAATACATTTAAAATAATTTAATGTGCAGTAGTTCATTTATACGATCTTGAATAGCGAATAAATCATACCAACAAGAGTATCATAACGCGGAAATTGCGGACTCAGTGACCTTTACGTCTGACGAATTACATATTTATTTATCAGATAATTATCGACACAGTTTCTCTATCATTAATAATTACTTTCGCATATTTATTTTACTGCAGCGTTGACGTTTAGCTACGTGTATGGTATATTTTTTGCATCAAATTATATTTCTCTGTTCAAATTAACTTGACGTAGTTTTTATATTTTTCTGCTACCATAATATAAGTAGGTACTAGAAAAAATAATAATTGATTACTTTATTTCATAACGTTCAGTAAAAACGGGTTGCGTACACTTCTGTCGATCTACGTAGGTAACTTCTCATTCGAGGAAGAAAAGAAATAATTAAATAATATTTGTACGTGATTGGTAAACAAGAAGGCCGTTCAGATCTCGGAAATGACTTATAGTACAGATCCAGTAAAAAGCATAGGGGTGATTACGTGAGGGCAGGTGGGGGTGCCCCCTAAAATTAATTTGAATTAAACGATATAGTAAAAAGATATTTTATTTTACTCCCCCCCCCCCTCAAGAAAATGATGAATATTGCTGAAGATACGCTCCTGGTAAAGAGTATAACGATTAAAGTGGCAATGAGGCCAAATATTAATTTTTAGGCCTGTGTCAGGGCTTACTGTGTTAGGTAAGTTAATTTTTTTGAATTTTTGGAATTTCAGAAAATGTCTTTAGCCACTCTCATTTGTATTAAGTGGTTTATACAGGGTGATCAACTCCGGAATTTGTTGTCTCCGTTGTTTTGAAGGATACGAAAAAAGTTTTAATAAATATTATAGTTAAAGTCAAGCTACTTAATTCAAAAATATTTTGTTATGTATAGTATATAAAGACAGAGGACACCAAAGTTATCTTTTTTAACGGAACACCCTATACAGGGTGCCTCACATATGAAAGGATAACATTGCCATCTAAGAACCAGTAAGAGATATAAACACGATTAAGAGGAGAAATAGTTGCAAATTTTAGAACCTATTCAACCATTTGAAGAAAAATTGCCATAAAATGTTATTTGCACTCTACGACTATTATTTTAAAGAATATCAAAAATAGTAAAGGGAAAAGTTTATTGACACATACTTTGACACAATAGGGCGTCATCAAATCGTCACTGTTACGTTTTTTTTCTGAGCCATCATGAACAATTTTAATACGGACCGTAACGTTGTTGTTAAATTTTTTGTTTGTTTTTTCTTTCCTGGTAAGGTGAAGTAACTTCTAAAATATACATTATAGAAAAAAACATGGTCCTATGAATCTTGTGGGTAATAGTAATGTTTGTCGAATGACAAAACAAAAGTCGTAAACTTTTGTTTTGTTTCTGTGCCAATTACAAAAAACCAAGTGCCTGCTTTCTTTTTGGATAATTTTGCAAGTTGGAGCTGTAGATATGCTTTAATGTTAAAAATTAAAAAAAAAACACTGTTATTTGATCAATTTTATCATGCTGTGCAATGGTAAATTTAATGATCCAGAATAAAGAATTCATGGATGAGCTATTCACAAACACGCAACCACCAGACTTTTCCTCAACATCAACATTATATTTTTTTAGTTGTAAATTGAATTGCTGCTAAAATACTAAAAGTTTTATCAGGAAATTGTTAGCAAGCTAAAATATAAAGTCTTTTTTGCTTTACCATATACTTAATTAGTTATTGTAAAACTTATGCTTTTTGCAATTTGCAGAACAACAATACAAAATTTTACATATTTGCCGATTATATTTTATAGATTTTTCAATTAAACTTATGGTTTCGACGTTATCAAGGAAAAAAAGCCACACATAGTGTGGCATACTATGTGAGAGCTCGAAAAAAAAACGTCCAAAACGCGCCGTGAAATCCCGCCAGTCTGGCCTTAGCCTTACTATTCTCAAGTTATTCAAGGGAAACAAAAAGTCACACCAGCAGTTGTTCACGAGCTTGAAATCCAGCTCTACCCTGGCCACAAACGCCGGTTGCAATCGTTCGCGTGCCTTCAGTTTGGTCGAGCTCCATGACGAATTCAATATGGAGTTTTTTCCTGCCAGTGTGGCCACTCAACACAGCGTGAAATAACGCAGAAAATGGAACCGATCCTATCTTTCGGCGGCTGACCTTGAAGATGCGTTCGACACCGAGCCGTTGGGTGGAAATTTACGCCGCGTCTGGCCTAGCCGATTTGCAATAGTACTGCCTATTATTTTTGCGTATTTTCCTGCCAAAACGCGGCGTGAAATCTGGCCATAGCCTAAAAGATTACTTTTTCTTCACGTGTGTTTGTATTTCTTACCGTTCCTTAAATATCAATGTTGTCTCTTCAGATGTATATCATTTAGAATTTTGCTCATTTCTCCTGTGCTTTCAATACCGGGTTTTATCAGGTTCCACAGGGTGCTTTTAAACATGTAGTCGTTTTTATAAGAACATTTTAAATAAATCGTCACCCTTATTATGTAAAATCACAACTTAGGGTTAATTAACTCAAAGACAAAATAACTTCGTAGTTGTCTAAAGTTGCATAATATTTTATCTTTCATTTTGAATACAGGGTGACCCAATACTCACTATCATCGTTTTCTCGGTTATTTCAAATGGAATACCCAGTATCTTATATCAGTTTTATAAACTACTTACAAAATACTGTTACTTTTGTTAAGCATCCTTAGGTTAGGCTATACCTAACTAAATATTACAGATGTAGTGTTATTGCGATTTGGGGAAATACTGAAAGTTTCTTAGGGATTGCCGAGTTAGCCATGGCTGCCATATTTGACAGAAGGTGTTAAACAATGTTATATTTGTCACCTAATTGTTAATTAATATTTGATTTTTGATTCGGTTTTTCTTGTTGTTTATATATACCATTCGAATTGATGCATTTTTGCAATGAGGAATTAATCGATATGATATGGATATCAGATGAATATCATAAAAATAACTTGCTAGCAGTAAGGGTGTATCACGAGCGCCAATTTCGTTAAAAAAAGAAATGTCGAGAAAGTCATGGATCGATTTAATCGTACAGGTAATCAAGGTTATGAAAAAAAGCAAAAAACTAAAAACCTTGGAAAATGAACTCACAGCATTATTAGCAGTTACAGGTAATAAGTAATAAGTATACGAGAAAATTTCAGGAAACAAAGAGACTTGGACACTAAGATACATTCTGGATCACAAAGATTTTTAGGGTTCCGTATATACAATATACGGATACCCTTATAATATCACTCAGGATTTCTGCTTCTGTCACATCACAGCAATTTTCTCCTAAACTACTGGACGGAAGAGGTTGAATTTTGGTATGAATGTATAGTTTGGTGAACCAATCAGGAGTACATATCGTAAATCAAGAAATTTTGATTTTAGGGGTACTTCTCCGAAACTACTGAGCCTAAAATTTTGAAAAAAATAGGAAATATAGAACGTTGCCCGAACTTTACAGGAAAAAAAAGGAGAAACCATTAATATTAATTTTGGGGGGCAAATTATAGAATTAAATAAAAATTTAAAAATAAAATAATTTTCAAACGCATCATGTGATATATCAAATGAAAGGTCTCATTCTGAGGAACACAAATATATATTTTTCATATTTAAAAAAATATATTTAAAAAGATATTAACGAAAATATACCAAAATTTACCTATTCCTCCCCACCTTATCTCCGAAACTATAAAACGTAAAGTTTTGAAAAAAATTAAGGGTATAGGTTCTGACCTGAAGGTTACTGGAAAAATAAGGAGAAACCTCTACTTTTAATTTTGGGAAAATATAAAATTAAAATTGTTTCTAACCCATCATGTTATATATCAAATGACCAAGGGCTCATTACGACGAAAACAAATATATTTTTTCATATTTTTAAAATAAATTAATTAAAAGATATTAACAAAAATATAAAAAATTTACCCATCCCCCCCCTTATCTCCGAAACCATAAGCTGGAAAATTTTGAAAAAATGGAGGTATAGCCCCTCACCTGAACTTTACTGGAAAAATAAGGAGAAACCCCTAATATTTATTTTGGGGGGCAAAATATAGAATTAAATGGAAAATATAAAATTAAAATTGTTTCTAACGGGTCATGTAATAAATCACAGGGCTCATTTTGACGAATACAAATATATTTTTTTAATTCTTTTAAAATGAATATTTTAAATAAATATATTTAAAAAATATTAAAAAAAATTTTCCCATTCTCCCATTATTTGGCCCCCAAATAATAGCATTAAACGGAAAATAATTTATTAGAAAACCCCCATAGTAATTTTAGGGACAAATTAAATTAAATGGAAAATGAAGATTCAATTTTCAAACGCATCATGTAATATATCAGATAAAAGGCTCATTATGTGAATTACAAATATATCACTTTAGAACCTACACTATTTAAATTTTGTAAAATATATTTTATTTGCATTTTTTAATAATTGGAATAACAGATTTAATAATTTATAATTTAAAACTTGACCTATTTTGCCCTTTATCTTCCAATTTACAGAGCCTCAAAACTCAGACAGTAGGTTATAAAAGACTTCTCTGAAAGTTTATTAATAAAATAAAACTCTAATGTTAATTTTTGGGGGCCAAATTAGAAAATTAAATACATATGTATTCTGATAAATTTCAAGCGAATCCTGTAGCAGATAAAATAAAAACTCTATGTGTGGAAAATCAAAGTGTATATTTTTTATAAATTTAAAACGCTTCCTTTAAAAGATATTTGGGTAAATATAAGAAAATGCACTCATTCCCTGCTTATCTGAAACTGTAATATTAGAATCTTGAAGGTGGTACGGAACCCTTAGTATGCGAGTCCAACTCGCACTTGACCAAATTATTTGATTATGCATTTTTCGGAGATTAGGCGACATTCCATAAAAATGTTTGTTTAGGTATACATAATACTCACTATTACGTGAGAGAAAATCTTTATGCGATAGTTGCTACTTCTCAAACAAGTGTAAACAGCAATTTTATATAAATTCATCCTAAAATGTATTCCATTCTAATTAAAATAGCAAAGTTACAGTCAACTTCCTGTTTATTCGGAAGTGGTCAGCAGTTGAAATTATTTTGAAAAAGAGCATTCTTGAAAACCCCCAAGCCCCGATACCTACTTTCCTGCTGCGACTGGATGTGATCATTGCAACTTAATGCTTAAGCTGTATGGCTATTGTTTCGAGAAAACGGCTAGAGGAGGAAATTAACTATTTCGGCAGTGAATTACCAAAAAATAAGTAGCTTTCATTTGCGCATGATATCGTTGCTGTGGTAGCTTATTTGATAAAACACTACTGTCTGAATTGCCTAATGTCTGTCCTCTATTAAACTATGTTTCTCTGAAATTCTTGTGATAAAACTGCAATTTATTACATTAGTTAATGTTTTATCGATACTAAAATACTTATTATTATCTTTATAGTTTTCCTGACATTATGTCGTTGTTTTCATGTGCATGTTTACTATGTTTATGTTTTCTGAAAATGATTGCAGGACTAGAAAGATATATTATGCTTGTCAGTTAGACTTCGCTTCACATGTGTTGTAAAATAATTTTTAATTATTTTAATTTCTTGATCAACTATACTTATTTGTATATTTTTTCCATTCGACAACAATTTTTGTTGTAATTACTTAGTTTATTAGAAACATGTGACTAATTAAGGTATTTATTTATAAGTAATCGAGAATTGTTCTTAAAGTAAAAGTAAATGCAACATTTTGCATTATATAACGTTTCTGCAAATAAAGAATTAATTAAAGAAAGGAAAAAAGTAAAAGCAATAATAGCACCGACAGACAGACTGCACGTTCTCGATGACAATGCGAGAGTTCTATATTTTACCGCGAAAATAGAAAGTCATAAAATATGAATGTATTTGTTGATTTAATTGCTGGCACATCTTTCGAGGTTTCTAAGTTCATTTAATTTACAGACCTAAATTACGGCAAAAGTTTTATTCAATTGCGTACTGAAATATTGTTATGAAGAAGTTACGTATTTATTATTACATAATTATTTCACAGCTTTTTCACCAATAAACACAATTACACCAGTCAATAGAGATTTTTAAGTGACATATAATTCAACAGCAAACCGCATAAGTCATCACGTAAATAATAGTTTACAAGTCGTAACTGATATAATTTTAACAGCAAACTCTTAGAAGTAAATTATTTGAGCCTTAAAAACTACAAAAATATGGGGTATTTCGGTTTTTGGCTTATAGTGTGAAAAGTAATGATCTGTTCATAACGCCGTCAATAGAAAAATTGTAGAGATACCGGAAATCTTCAAATGTTTATAAATTTTGATCGTAGCACTTTTCATAACGAAAAGCTGGAATGTTTTTAAAAAATCCATAACTTGGTTGTAATAAGAGATGAAACCTTAATCGGCCTCCATATGATGACTTATAACGTTGAGATTAGTAACACTGACGATCTTGAAGAATTGCAATTTAAATAATTTGTAGAAAAAAACATATCGTATTCACCACGAAACTTTGATAGCAATATGCAAAATATCTTTTGAAAGCCCATAAAATACACTTCACTTCGCATATCTTGGATTTTTGTTATAGTGCTGTGAAATAAATTAACACTGCTTTTGAAAATTGGCTTAAATGACGGACTCGTACTTCTCCTCCGATGGCTTGACAGTGGGGGATCCAGTGATTGGAAAAAAAGTAATTTAATTAATATGAGTAAACTGTATATAGGTAGCCATTAACTTAATAAACCAACGAAAAAATAGGCCAATAAGGGCACTTGTGTAAATTAAAATGTAATAAACTGCTGAGAAAAAATGTATAACATTACAATTTACTATAATTTTCATCTTGTGCCCCCACCTCAAGAAAATTGTAGATCAGTTCATGTGCCTTGACAGCTATTGTCAGTGCATCGCTGACTGGGTGTCGCATATTCGTACATTTAATACAATATTTACTGTTTTTTTAAACCAATTTCTCGGCATTATAGCGAAAATCCAAGATAGACAAATTGAAGTGGAATTTATGAACTTTCAAAATATCTTTAGTACGTCCCGGTTTGACTAGTCTCAATAATATGGTGGGATGTGTAAAATGTATCTAAATTATAATTCTTCAAAAATTACTTATTCAGTAGTATCCATCGTGAGCCCATATAAACTGAACATCATAAACTGTCATTTTTCCGATGATTGATATTCCTGTATTCGTTACTAGAAAGTTATAAATTTCTAAAAAAATCCAGTCTTGACCAGGTTTTCTGAGTTCACTCGGTAAAGAAGGATCCAATAAGGATGTATTAATGCTCATTAAGAAGGATGTCTGATTCTCTACAACTTTTCTCTACAACTTTTCCATATTCGTTAATTCCTTTTCATTATATCAGCAAAAAACAAAAAAAAATTAATTTTTGCGGGTTTATTTAAATAGTTTACTTCTACTAGTTTGCTGTTAAAATCTTAGCAATACTTATATATAAGCTGTTACTGACGTGATGGTATAAGCAAATTGCCGTTGAATTTTATGTCCAAAAAATGAGTTTAATTTTACTCTATAAACTGGTGTAAATTATATAAATGTCATTGATTTTCAGGTGAAAAGAGGATAAGCAGCGTCTAGAATATATCTGCTTAAAGGATGCAACTCTCAATCAATCGTTTATATTATTTTCTAGAAATTTTTGTAAGCAACATGTATAAGAATTGTATTTAAGTGCCCCTTGTCGGCTGTGGAGAATTATTTAGCTTCGGTTTAGTTCTCCAAAGAAGGAGAAATGCAATTTTGGATAGTGTTGCGATTTTCATGAAAAAATTAAATAATTTCCTAAATATGATATAAGAAAAATTTTGTTAAATAATAACGGATAATGATGTGCAGATTCATTAAAGTATATTTTAGGCTTTGTCTAATGATCGTGAAAAGTCAGTGGAAAATATTTTATTTAATTCAAGTTAAAATGTATAATTCGTTTAATAATTTCAGCATTTCATTATTTATAGAACAAAGAAATAGGTAATAAAATGGCACACTTGAAATTGGAATTCACGACCTTCAGTTTCACGGTCACGATCTGCAACTTAAGGGCTGGGCTACTGTTTATAACTTTCCAGAATATATTCATGTATTATATGCTTATAAAATGTTTAAAATATATATTTTTGATTGTATATAATGTATAAAATGTTGCCATTTGCTAAATAATTTGCTTCTACATATTCAATTCAATTTCAACAATTCTTTAAAAAATGACAAAATATTAAAAAGACAAATTGCTTTGGTATTCCTTTACTATCTATCATTTTGTTACAAAATTTGTTAAAAAGTCATTATAAATACTCACAATACAACGGTTTATTCAAATTTAAAATAAAATAATCCCTACCCTTATGTTTCAAATTTCAATCTGGTAGGCATTTCCTTTTAAATATATTTTCAATAAGAGTAAATAAAAACCGTATAAAATCAAATAAAAAATGGAAAGGACCAGCTACACTCGATACTAGGCGTTTTGAGGGAAAAATTGTTGCCTTCAAATATATATATTTGGCACAGATACTCCTGTTGCTCCCCCTAGATGCGGAACTGGTGGTGTCAAATTTGAACTAATGCAAGGAGCAAAATTGTCTATAAAGGCGGAGTATTTAGAAAAATGCCCCAATATCATAACAGATACTAATAAATTAGCGTATTTAAAAATAAATATTACGTTTTTTTTTGATGATGCTGCTTGATTTGCCGAATTCAGTGTACAATGCACTTCTCGCACCATCATTTGGCAACTGAACAATAAGCTACATATTTTTTAGCATATTTTTACATGATTCACTATAATCTTTGTTTTTATGTATTTTTTGAAGATAACACCACCGTCGGGAAAAAAATCTATGATCTTCAGAAGACAACTACAAATCACCTTTGTATTTTCCACAAAATTCACAATAGAGCAAACTATGTTTAATACGACAGCACATTATGTTTAGTTTTATAATACAATTAGTGTGAACAGCCACTCTTTACACCTCATTATCTTTTGCAATTCAAACCGCAGATGATTCTACTTTAACTGGCTTCAAAGCTAAATTTTCGCCAATTTATTTCGTGATTTCATTGTCTTAGTAGAGTAACTTTGAATTATCAATCGCACTCGTTGTAAGAGATAGTGTGCAGCTGATTTGTTAGCAAAAATACCTTGAGTGTAAAATTTGTGACGAAATTAATTTTCATTTCATTACTTACATTGTGTTAAAGAAGCTAACGCTGCAGTTCAATTCAAACCATGATTCGTGTTAGATTTAATCTCTTCCGGGTCGTTATTAAGATAAGTCATTTGTTGGATATTTTCACATCTTTTTATACCTATGGTTAGTCGAAACACCTTGCAAAGTTAAAACTCAACAACTTTCTTGTTTTTATACTATAATATTTGGCGTGCAATTCTACACTCATCGAAAGACCTTTCAATTTCATTTTGTCGAATGAAAAATATTAAAATTGTCAGGTATATTTAAAACGATTAATTCTATGACACTTGTTATTATTTTATTCATAGTTTTTTTTCTTTTACAGGGTGTCCGCGCAGCCTCATCTTCCTGAAATTTCAGACGAACATATCATATTGTTCTTGCACGCATGTTATTATTCACAAGACAAAACCAAGAGCGCCATTGAAAACTACTTTTCGATAAGAGCCAATCATCCAGCAATTTTTGGAAACAGGGACCTCAACTTGCCAAAAGTACAAACCATATTCGGATTGGGGTGAGTATATTTTAAAATTGAAAATTTCTTTCTTTCTGGACCAATGATATAAGTCAGGTACATAAGAGGATATAGTCTCACACTCGTGTTCTGTATTCGTTAATCTGAAAGAATAGACACTTAATGGAATGCAAATGTAATGCAAACAAATTTAAAGAGTAGATTTATAGAAGCATATTAATTTTCATATTTATTTGGCATTTTGAAAAATATGGGTGTAATATTGCAGCCGCGTTAATCTTGTCAGATCATTGTTTTCTTAGTTAATATTAAATGACCCTTCCACAAAGTACTATAAGCATTCGACGCATCAAACGTAAGTCAACATATAGGACAATATTGGTGTGGGTCTATTCCTCACAGTAACATGCAGGATTATTAACAGAACTTTTCTACTGAAATGTTTACTTTTGCTGATAGATTCTTTGACCGCAAGTACATTTTTATCAAGTACTTTATCAAGCCCTTTACAGTGTAACGAGTCGCTTCATCTTCACTATACCTTCTATCAATAACTAACTGGTAATGATGTTATATTCTAACTCTAATTCCTTTATTATGATTTCAATTCAACAGTGTTTAGTTAATAGTGTTAGTGAATAAAATAATCGTCTTATTAGAAAATATCATCGAGAATAAAAATAAACAGCCATTTAAAATATGTGTTACAAAATTTGTATGTATGGCACTTGAACTCAATTTATTAATCGACTTCCAAAAAGGAGGAGGAAATCAATTCGTCGCGTTTTGAATGAATATGGTCCTGTTTAATAGAACTAGCTGTCGCCCAGTGGTCGAAATTCGACCAATTGTGTCAATATCTCTGGCAGGTTAAGTAACATGAAAATTTTATCGTGACATTCTATCCTAGGACTTTAGGGAGAACAGCAATTACACAGAACGGATGCAGATTCGGAACCTCTGTGTGATAGTTTCCTCGAAAATCCTAGATGTCGGTCTTACATCTCGCTTCTACAAATAAGTAACGAAATTCAAGTTTTTTTCAGATATAATTCATAGAACTTTATTTGTGTTCAAATTCGTAATTCTTAATTTAATATGACAACAATTCAACTGCTAATGGGCTACTCTACATATTTATTTTTTCTAACACCCCTGTATAGCTACAATTGCACTCAATTCTCTAACATTTATTAAAATCCTCATTATAATAATTCCATCTCATTATATATTTCCACCACCCTGTATATGCAACTGCTTATAGACCACGCATAATATTTTTTAACATTTTTCAACCACCGGGTAAACCATTCTGTATATGCCACTGCCTATGACCCACCATATTTACTCTTTTTGTTTATGAAATTTTTAATTATCTTCTGTAACTATAATTCTACTCCGACCTATATTTCAATCATTATATATATGGAACTCTTCGTGGTCTACTCTATAAATCAATTCCTATTCTAACATTTTTTATCACCATCCTGTATATCTATAATTCCTCTTACCCTATATTTCATCTTAACTATATATACAACTGCTTATGGGTTACGAAATGTTGCATTTCCATTTCCGCCACCCTGTATATGCATCTATGTATAACATTTTTTGCATCACCCTGTATAACTGTAATTTTACTGCACCTTCTATTCCAAGAACCCTGTAAATTCAACCGCTAATGGGCTTCCCTATATAATTATTTTATTAGTTATAATTGCACTCTACTCTATATTTTAAACACCCTAAATATGCAACTGCTTATGTGCCACCCATTAAAAAAATTATTTCTAACATATCTGGAATCGCCCTGTATAATTATGATATTCAACGATTACTTTACCCACTAAACAATAACAACGCTTGCATGCCACCTCCAGAAGTACATGCTCTAAGTATATAATAGCATTGGTTTGTCTATAAATAATTACTCAATGGTTTGAGTCTGGCGGCAGCGGCACGCGGCACATTCATTTGTTTGGCATTGACATTATTGACGTAAATAATGAATTTTTATTATATTTTATTTAATGAATGAACCAATATTATAAATTAAGATTAGCATTCTGCTCTGAAGGTCGTCAGTAGCTACTAAACAAAACAAAAATGAAGAAAATCGGTTGAGAAACAGAGGAGAAAATTGTACCTAATCGTTTGGTCTTAGCCTATTTATATATAGATATATATCCGGATTGGTGAAACTTCAAATTTTGGAAAAGAATTCTATTGGTAAAGTGATGAAATTTGTGAATGAACACATGCGTGCATGAAAATCGACCAATATCCCTAATATTTTAGTAGATTTTTCGATAACTCCTTATGGATGTGTATAGTTTTTTAACGTTTAATCTATTGAGGAAGATCCCTAGGTGATCTCATATACTGCGACGTGAAACTTGCAGTTTGCAGAAAATCGCCGAAAATTTTAAAATTCTTATCAAAAATTTCATCGAACTGACCTAACGGACATTCCCTCATAAATCTTTTAATCCCAACGTAATAGTGCGGTAATTTTAGGCACTGAAAGTTTTAATTATTGCAAATTTGAAAATTTTCTATATACATGTCAAGCATATAGGTAGTAAAGCATAGTATTTTCGGCTCCTTAAATCAATGAGTACCAATCTCGTTTTGTTTGTATACCAGGCAAATACTTATTTGAATGCAAATTTTTCCATTTTACGAAGACGGTGCTTTTGGTTGTCACATTCCCCGGCCTAATAGAAAATTCAGTGACAACACATGTCAAACTTTAAACTGCTATTTGGTACGTTTATACACAGATTGTTTAGTTATAGCAAATAAAATCACAAAGTAAAGTGATAGGAGTTGCATTTATATGATGATTGAAATATAGGACGGAGTGAATGATAGGGGTCCATAGGCAGCTGAATATACAGGATAGTTGGAATATAGGTTGGACTGGACGTTTGATGATATAAAAATGTTGAAAAAAATGTGAAATTAAAATTATATAGGGTGATTAAAAAACTGTTATATGATGTGGACATAAGCAAATCATATACAGGATGGTTGTTGAAATATATGCTGGAGTTGAATTATATTTACTAGCGATCGCCCAGTGGTCGAAATTCGACCAATTGTGTCAATTCCTAAAAAAATTCAAGTTGTTTTTTATATGCAATTAATAGGACTTTATTTGTGAGGACATTCTTAATGCTTAACTTAATGATATAAGGTATAGCAATGAGGCAGTAGGTGGAAACTAAAGACAAAAATTTGGTCAACATGAAATTTCTTTAAATTAAATAATTCAGCTGTTAACCGGTAGGATAATATAACAAATAAACGTAATTGACAATTCTATTTGAATAGAAATTGTAAAATAATCTGTTTCATTTTACTATTAATACATATTCAATTTCCATTTGTATGTTTAATTAATAGTACATGGGTGACCGAGCTTTAGTCGTAAATTCAAAGATTCATGAAAAATGTTTGGTAGGTACATACTTATATACATATAATACGATATTTGTTCTAATTTATCTCAAGATGAAGTGATTCAGTTTAATTTGAACTCTCTAACACTCATTATAATAATTCCACTTTATAATATATTTCCACCACTCAGTATATGTAACTGACTATGGACTACCCAATATATATATATATATATATATATATATATATATATATGTTATATAAGTTATTCCATCGACTTATATGAAACAACCTAGCAACAGTTCTCAAGCTGAGTCAGCATAACACGTGTCGTCTCCAGTTACCCGCAGACGAACATCCGTGAGAACTGCAAGCGCTGCGACACCTTAGTCAGCGTTCTTAGTTTATAAATTATACTTTTTCATTGTAACATCATTCATTATTACTTACAGATTAGTCTAGTTTAGTTTAACACTCATTTTGTCTTTTTATTGTTATAAAGTATTATATTGTTATTTTCAAGTTTTATATTAAAAGTTAATAATTGTGCAACTATAAATAAAATCTTTTTTTAAAAAGAGAAATTTGGAAAGTGTGATATAACAAATTGGCGCAGTCAGTAGGATCCGTCTAACGTTACTAGAACACGAGTATTCTAACTGGTAGCGGCGGATTCCTATCCCTCAACGGAACAACGAACCTGGAAGAAGTCCTCACTGCAATCAAACGTAGAACACGGCGCTTTCAATGTTCCCGTTGATGTAAGTAATGGTGAATCGTCATTCGTTTTAAGTTAATTTTATTTGATTCATTTAATTGAACATTGATTTTTAATATTTGATATAATTTATTTGATTTGATCAATCGATTTATTATTTGATTTTACATATTTATCAATTTCAATTTTATTTTGATATATTTGATTCAAATGAAATATTGATTTATTTCATTAACTGATTTATTTTATTCTATTGATATATTTATTTGATTTCTTTTTATTGATATTGGTATATTTGATTTACTTATTTCATTGATATTTTTTGAATAACTGATTTATTTGTGTTTACTATTTTAATTGGTTACAATACTGTTCTATCGTCCAAACAATCGTTTATCCCAATTAACGTATTCTACAGTATATTAATTTTCTATACCATTTAATATTCTATTTTATACACTTTATCCTCTTGTTCCAATTCTTTTATATCGATACATATAAAAATGGCACAAGCATCACCATCTCCGGTTAACACCGAAACCGAGAGATATCGGTTAACGGAAATATTTTCCGTTATACCCGAATTTGAAGGCGACCAAATTTCCTTGGGAACCTTTATAGATGCGTGTAATTGCGCATATAATATGTCCACGGCGGACCAAAAGTATTTGTTAGTGATACATATCAAAAACAAACTAAAAGGGAAAGCGGCGCAGTTAGTTAATTCAAGGAACCCCGGATCATACCTTGAAATTAAACAACTCTTGACCCTACACTTTGGAGATTCTCGTGATCTCTCTTCCCTGATTCATGACCTACAACGTCTGAAACAACTTTCAAATGAGTCCCCACTAACATTTTATAATCGACTCCAAGTTTTGAGTGCGAAAATGCACTCCTGTATCCACAAAACCGCTGGGCTTAGTCCAGAACAAAAAGACGCCCAGACCACTCTAGTGGATACAATGGTGATGAATACCCTTCTTACGGGATTAGAACCCCGTTTAGGTCAGGTAATTCGTGCCAGTAACCCAAAAGACCTTCTAGAGGCACACTCCCGGATTAGGAGAGAGCTTCAACTTTCCTATTTCGAGGATCAGAAAACGAACAAATCTGTTCCTCTCAAACCTAACTTTCAAACACGAAAGCCGACACAACCTCCCAAGTGTCTTCATTGTGGTCGATTAGGCCACATAGCCGCAAATTGTCGATTGAAAAATCAAAATGGTTCTCAACAATTCAACCAAAACCATAGGCCAAATCCTGTTGGACCCAACCAACCAACAAGGCCAAATTTCCCCTCAAACACACCCCCTGTTCAACAAGGACAACAGTTTCGTCCACAAAACTTTCAGAGACCCCCTTTTAGGTCTCAAATGAACCCTAACTATTATCGCCCATCGGTAATACAAAACAATCCTAATAACCGTCCTGAAAGGAAACACCATTTCAATCAACACCAAAATGTTGATTACAACAATTATTCAGACTACAATTATTATACGGATGATAACACATACGATTATGAGGATGATCTTCAAAATTATCCCATCGTTGAACAAACGTTCGAAGATACTCCTATCGAGCCCTTTAATAGTCATCAATACCAGGATTTTCTAGCGCTTCCGAGCCTAGACCAACCTCCCGATTCGACAGCAACTTTGTGCGAAGTCGAAACCCAGATTCAAAACCTCAATCTGGACGATCTGAACCCCGACTTGAACTTCCCGGAGCAACTATTTCTTTAAGCCCACTTCTTACAGTTAACTCTAAAAACCTTTACTACATTCTTGACGCTTCTTCTAAATTCAAACTACTTATTGATACCGGAGCTGGTATCTCTATCTTCAAAGAAAATACCGTAAAGAATTTCACCCAAAGATCTCCTGAAAGGGTAACTATTCAAGGTATTACCCACGAAAAAATTCCCATCTCACAATCAACTTTAATCCCATTCGCTCCACGTAACCCACATAAAGTTTTTATATACGATTTGGACATTGAGTTTGACGGCATACTAGGTTTAGATTTTCTTGAACACTATGAATGCATAGTTGACTTAAAATCTAAACAGCTAATAACAAATTTTAAAACCATCCCTTTACACAAAGTTCCCGATAACGATCAACCCTTGACTGATGTACCCGACACACTCAACGTTAAGCCTAATATTACTTCACAAACACCTACACAAAACAAAATAACCATTGAGGCACGCACAGAAAAGATCTTTAAACTTAAATGCGATCTTTCTAACATCGACGCCATCTTACCAACTCAAGAAATTGACAGAGTACGACTTCCAAACGCACTCGTACACATTAACTCAAAAGGTGAATTTCTAACTTCCATTATCAACGCTAACGCGATGCCCAAAACAGTAACTTTTTCTGATTTAAAACTGGAACCACTTGACAAAACTCACCCTCTTATGAATTTCAATACAGACGATTATCATGATTCCCAATACATAGACAGAAACTCAACTATTAGACAACAAATTAGAACTGAACATCTAAACGACGAAGAACGCGAACAAATCACTGATCTTTGTTTGGAATTTCAAGACATTTTCTATCTTGAAGGTGACGTCTTGACTTTCACTAACGAGGTTAAACATTCGATTGATACGAACAACGCAAAGCCCGTTTTCACTAAATCCTATAGATATCCTCAAGTACATAAAGAGGAAGTGAAAACCCAAATTGGAAAAATGCTTGAACAAGGTATCATTAGGCACTCCTCATCCCCTTGGTCCTCCCCTGTATGGGTCGTCCCCAAGAAGCTCGATGCTTCTGGTAAACAAAAGTGGCGAGTTGTTATCGATTACAGGAAATTAAATGAATTGACTGTAGACGATAAATATCCTCTGCCAAATATCTCTGATCTTCTCGACCAACTTGGAAAGTGTCAATATTTTTCGACACTGGATCTCGCTTCCGGGTTCCACCAGTTGGAAATCCAAGAGGAAGATATTCCTAAGACTGGCTTTCCTGTCGAAAATGGTCATTACGAATTCGTTCGTATGCCATTTGGTTTAAAAAATGCACCTTCTACTTTTCAGAGAGTCATGGACAATATTCTTCTCGGTATACAGAATGAACGTTGTCTCGTTTACATGGATGATATCATCGTCTACTCTCCGACCATCCATGAACATATTTCCCGGTTGACAGAAGTTTTTAAACGACTTCGGAAATCTAACCTTAAAATTCAACCTGATAAGTGCGAATTTCTTCGTAAAGAAGTGGCTTATCTTGGCCATCTTATCACACAAGAAGGTGTAAAACCAAACCCTTCAAAGGTTGAATGTATTCAGAACTTTCCTCAACCCCAAACTCCGAAAGACATCAAATCTTTTCTTGGTCTCGCTGGGTATTACAGACGCTTCATACCAAATTTTGCGAAGATCTCTAAACCTCTGACTACTCCAAAAAGACGTCAAGTTCATCTTTGACGCAGATTGCAAGTCTTCCTTCAATGAACTGAAGCAAGCCCTTGTATCTGACCCAATCCTGATATATCCAAACTTTGAAGAACCCTTCCTGCTCACTACTGATGCTAGTGCTTTCGCTATTGGAGCGGTTCTTTCTCAAGGCCCCGTGGGAAAAGATCTCCCTGTTGCATACGCTTCTCGCACCCTCTGTGCTGCAGAGACACGATATTCCACCATCGAACGAGAATTGTTGGCCATAGTTTGGGCTGTTAAGCACTACAGACCGTATCTTTTTGGGAGAAGGTTTACACTCCTGTGTGACCACCGTCCGCTTACTTGGCTCTTTTCCATCAAAGATCCTGGCAGTCGTCTAGCCAGATGGCGCCTTAAGCTAGAGGAATACAATTATAAGATCGAGTACAAACCCGGCAAGGTAAACCAAAACGCAGATGCTCTTTCTCGCATCAAAATCAACCATTTCAAGCAATGTGCTGATTTCCTTTCCAAAATCAAAATTTTCGCTAACAACGAAACTGACTCCGAACAACCTGAAAACTCTGACAATGACGACGAACATGACGAAAGAATTATCGCTGAGTTTAATCGATTTGTTCAACTCTACAAAACTGAGTCAATAATCGATTATTCTAAAATTGAAATATCCAATTCTCAACTTCTAGACAAGTCCCACAAACGCATAGTTACATTCTTTTGGCAAAACAAAACTAACGACTTACACGACAAAATTATTGATGACTTTTTCGAAGAAGAACCTAATTTCAGTAATGACACTCTTAACATCATGGCCAGTAAATCTGTCAGGCATAGAAAATACTTAGTTGTACCTTTGCCCTACGACCCTGAAACTGTCGTCTCACATCTTTTCAAAATTATTTATACCAACCAAGACCAATTTAACGACTCCGAAACATACTGCATAGAAAATAACATAGAACTTCCCATTCTTGAAATTTTATCTTTCATTCTCTCCGACAAAGAAATCAAACTGAAAATCTGCCAAAACATTGTTACAACTCCTACCGAAGACGAAATTCCTATAATAATACAACAATATCACTCTGGTAAAAACAACCTCCATCGTGGCATTAACGAAACCATCAGACGTATTAGGGAAAAATACAATTGGACCGGCTTAATTAAAACTGTAGAACAATTTATCAAATCCTGTGAAACGTGCCAAAAGGTAAAGTTCTGTAGGAAAAACCTAAGTGCACCTTTTGTTATTACGGAAACACCCAAGACTCCTTTCGAACGTATTAACATTGACATCTTCGAGTATCCATCTAGAAATCATGCACTGACTATTAGGGACGAACTAACGAAATTTACACAAGCCTACCCCATAAACGACAAAACAGCTTCAACTGTCGTAAACACCCTTTTGATTTTCTTTCAACATTACGGCACTCCACTTCGCATCCATTGTGACTATGGACGTGAATTTGATAACACTTTAATGCGAGATTTATGCCAACTATACGACATAAAACTGACATTCTCCAGCGTTCAACATCCCGAGTCAAACGGTTCTATTGAAAGATTTCACGCGACCTTAGCAGAAATGATAAGGGCAAATACAGCGGAACATCCAACCGAACATCCATTTAACGTCCTCCCTTATGCCATCATCTGTTATAATAACACAAAAAATAAAACCACCGGTTTCACGCCCTATGAACTCATATTTGGGCACACTTCAAGTAGGCCTCCAGAAACCCTTTACAACCAGGAAAAACTGATTTCGAACTACGTAAGAGACCTAAATAACAGAATGGACTATTACTACAGACTCGCCCGTGCTAAAACCGAAAGACAGAAAGAAAAATCTAAAGTGCGATTTGACCAACACGTTTCTACTAAACAACCCGATTACAAAGTAGGCGACAAAGTCTACGTAAAAGAGTCCCAAATCAAAAACAAAGCCGAAAACAAATTCAACGGCCCCTTCGAAATTACCGCAATACGCAAAAACTTTGCCACCGTCATAAATTTACAAACAAACCAAATAACTAAAGTTAACTTTGACAGACTAAAACCCTATTTTGAATAAATCCCTTTTTTCAGATTCTGTGGACTGTTTTCAGTCGTGAACCTTCAACAGTACTCCATTACGCCTGTTAACAATACTATAGGAGTTTTCTTTCATGAAGAAGGAACCCTTAAAATTTCTAATGACAAATGGACACTCCTTGTTTACAAAGATTTAAGCCCATTTCGAGACGCTATTTTAAACAACGACAATATACTGAACAGACTTTTAGATACTATTAACCACAACAAAACTAACGTTAAAATATTCAAATTAAAAGTACAGACTCACGTAAGCCTCCTGAAACAAATATCAAAATCTGTTAACATCAAATATACAGAAATTTTCGCTGACACTGAGACTTACAGTACCAACAGAAAGAAACGCGGACTAATTAATGGACTGGGATCGATTTGGAAATCTATTTCTGGTAACTTAGATGCAACAGACGGAGAATACTTTAGTGACTCTATAAATAAAATAACAAAACACCAACATCAAATTGAAAACTTAATGAAACGACAATTATCCGTAACAACTTCGGTCATTAAGAACCTTAACACCACAATACAAAAATTTCAGTCCGAAGAGAAAATATTTTCGGAAAATATTGAAGCAATTAGGAAGTTAATTGAGTTCATTACGGACGATCTTGCTTTTTATGAACTTCAAGCCAATGTCTTGGATTTGTGTGAAAGCTTAATGGAAAGTTACGTATACATTGAAGATACCCTCAACGATGTATTAACTGCAGTCTCTTTCGCCCGTCTAAAAATCTTACATAGCTCAATTATAAACCCAGTAGATTTGGTCGACTCCCTTCAGAAAATATCACAGTCACTTCATGAAAATAACTTACCACTTCCAACCTATAGTTCAAATGTTGCTAGATACATCGATCTAATAGAATTGGAAGCTTTTCAGATCAATACTAAAATTGTTTTTGTACTAAAAATTCCCTTAGTCAATCCCGAAACTTATACACTGTACCGCTTGTATCTTATCCCAGTTTTGGATTATCGAACAGGATTTCACCATATTCTTCCAACAAAATTAAAATATATCGCGAGAGATGACGATTCGCTATTGTACGCATCTTTCGAAGACTTGAGTGACTGTAAGCCATTATCTAAAGAACATAAGATCTGTTCCAAAGTTATTCCACACACCATAGACAAAGAAGCCCTCTGCGAAGCACAGCTTCTTAGACAGCCAGCAGCCCTTCCTCCAACTTGCAAGCCTTTAATATTATATGCCGAAGAGTATAATATTCAAGAGATTGACCTGAACCTTTGGTTAATCTCGATTTCCGGACAGTTGCCCATCAACATCAAGTGCAAGGGAGAAGATGTCGTTACCCAATCCATATCGACAAATTCTCTATTGACCATCCAACCCAGTTGCAATGCCTTCATTGGTAACACCAGGGTCCATGCCAGAAGGACCACCAACAACGTTGACAACATCACACTTAAGAGTCACCCAGTCAACATCCCCTACAACTGTTGCGACAACCTGCCAACCATCAGTCAACTTCCAAAGTTGAAACCCATGAGACTACAGGAATTGGATGCCAGAGACCTGAATATCGCTAACCATAAGCTTAGGCAATACTCCAGGGAATTGGAAAAGCTCCTAGACCAACCATTCTTGGAGAAACACACCTCCTGGTTTACGATCATCACAATGGCAACAACCGCAATTGTGGTTGCCCTCCTTTCCATGAGCATCGTCAGGAAGAAATTCCAGAAGCCTCCAACGATCAGCCCTTCTGCCGATCCAGCACCACCACCAGGTCCATCAACCATCAAGCCTAGGGTAAAACTCCATAGCCTCCTTAGTCCTGTCGAGGATATTGAGTTGCAGAACCTCCCTTAAAAGTGGATGCTGTAGCATCAACTTTTTTATATGGATGGGAGTTGTTATATAAGTTATTCCATCGACTTATATGAAACAACCTAGCAACAGTTCTCAAGCTGAGTCAGCATAACACGTGTCGTCTCCAGTTACCCGCAGACGAACATCCGTGAGAACTGCAAGCGCTGCGACACCTTAGTCAGCGTTCTTAGTTTATAAATTATACTTTTTCATTGTAACATCATTCATTATTACTTACAGATTAGTCTAGTTTAGTTTAACACTCATTTTGTCTTTTTATTGTTATAAAGTATTATATTGTTATTTTCAAGTTTTATATTAAAAGTTAATAATTGTGCAACTATAAATAAAATCTTTTTTTAAAAAGAGAAATTTGGAAAGTGTGATATAACATATATATATATATATATATATATATATATATATATATATATATATATACACAATGTGTATGCAACTGCTTTTGGGCCACCCAATAAAACATTTGGTTTCTAACATTTCTGAAATCACCCTGTATAATTATAAGCTACACCGCCTTATATCTCAATCAATTTATATATGCATATGTAACTGCTTAAGGCAACTTCATTGAGTGCCTCAAATTAACATAAGAACAAATAACTTTTTACCCATTAAAAATCGCCTAACCATCACTTTTTACTGTAAATCTTGAAAGGTTCAACTGTAAAAATGTAATGCTAGAAATATATCAAGTAGTGATAAAATTCTTATAAGATCCTACACATCAGTTTGTATTGAATGAAACATAATTGTTACAATCTCCTTCTTTCTCGGTTAAACGAATGATCCCGACTTGTACATGCCAAACCCCAAAATGGAATTTCGACAAAATCATAGTGCCGATTGCGAGAATTACATATAAATAAGATGCATGTAAATAAACAAACATTATAGGTATTATATTATTAGACAAAAAAGAAAAATATATTTGCAGCATATCACATCTCGTTAAAAGATCATTAAACAATTTTTGACTGACTGCTAATTTTTAGATAAGTTGTTAAAATTGATTTATGAGATTACCTTATATCAAATGAAACTGCAAATTGATTCGTCTTATTTTATTGCTAATACTGTAATACTTATTCAAGTTTTATTTACACATGGCACAAATGTAAATAATTAAAAATATATTTGGGTGAACACATCTCCTGAGTATTTTAGTACCTTTTGATAATGGCTGCATATGCAGATTGTTATTATAGATTTGTGAGATATTCATGACTAAAAGAATATACATACTTAATTCTTGTGGTTCGGAAACCAAATGTATCAGTTAACTTTAAAATCTCTAAATTGTGTACTTACATAAAACTTTTGATCGCTATTCTTCTGTAAATGCACAAACTTTGTACCTATAAACACATTCATTCTATTTGGTCACTTCGGTAATTGCTGTAGTCATCGTTATTGTAAAAAATTAAAACGTGATAAGTGAATAGAAAAGAAGGCTTTTACAGCATACATCTTTGTAATTTGTAAGTAAAAGTCGATTATTTTTGGATAGTTTTAGAATATTTTTTACACTTCGCAATTGTCCGCAATTGGATTTTTACTGTTGACTGTCAAATTTACATTAGATTTAGCTATTTGTTCATAGTGGGCGCCACTCACTTGAATTTTATTAATAATTTATCTCTAAATAACTTATTTTCAAAGATATAAATAAAGATTCTTTATATATTCTGCACTGAAGGTCGTCAATAGCTACTAAACAAATCAAAAATAAAGTAAATCGGTTGAGAAACAGCGGAGAAAATGGTACCTAACCGTTTTGTCTTTGCCTATTTATATATAGATACAGTGTGGTTAAAAAATTATTTATTTTATAGCCCATAAGAAGTTGCATAAAGTGTGGAGAGGAATTAATGTTACACAGGGCGATAATATAAAATGTTAAAAATGAAATGAAAAGTTTATGGGAAAGCCCACAAGGAGTTATATACTATGGTTGAAATATAGGACGGATTTGACTCCGTAAATATGGGATGGATTCTACTCCGTCCTATAGTTTACAGAAGGCAGCTAACAAATTTCTGCTTGTCCGTGGCCAGTCGTATGTACATGATGGTTGGTACATAGAAGCGGAGTGGATTTATCTATAGTTATACCGTTGTCAAAAAAAGTTGAAAAAAGGTTACAGGGCGTGGTCCATGAGGCATAAATATATTTTGGGCTTATTAAGTCAACGCGTACTAGTACATTTTGTTCGTAAACATTTACCTGTCAATTTAAATGAAAATGTATCATTGTGTAATGTTGAGGCTTTTGATGTTACCTGGTTCTGTCTATTAAGGTTATATATACAACATAAAAAATAAAGAATGAAAACTACCTGAGTTCAAGTTGAAAATAAAATTTCAAAAATATACTAGATTGGTAGGTAATTAATTTGTACAGAATGAGCACCTTTTAATGTTTACATTTTTTACTTCCTGGGTAGGTACCTAACAACATTGAATGTGTTATTTATTTGCTAGAGTTGTATTTTGTTATAATTATTTTTAGCTTTTTAGTTATAGGTGGAAGTCGGTTATATATTTTTTAAAAATGTTTTATTATTACTGTTTTATTAAATTTAGACTGCAATGGTTTCAGTAGAGTGAATCAAGAACACACTGCATCAAATAGGTGGAATGTAACTGAAAACTCAAAATTCATAAAAATGAACTGTGAAACTATCAAAACGGTATTAATTTAAAACCATCAATCACTATTATTAAATCTGTAAAATGAATTCCATTTTGAACTAATGGTCCAAGATCCCAGGGCCGCCAGACGTTACTTATTTTCTCAAAGATGAAATGTATTGGACAAAGTAGGGTTAATAGGTACTCATAGGGTATGCATACTTGCTCGCTTGATTTGTTGGTACCCATCGAGGTACCAGGTACTGTGGGTCCGTAAAAATTATTCCTACTTTTTTTCAATTCTTAAGGCTGATCTTTATGTATGTTTCAAAGGATATGACATAAATTAATAATTCAAACCGCCAGACACTTCCCATACGTCGTCACTTTTGCCGTACGATTTATGGCTCGAGATAATATAATGTAACTTTACTTATAATCTTAGTCCTGTATTTTATATATGATACTTACGGAACAATTTGAATGTTTTTTTTAACCAACCAGACCAGTTTCATTGGTTAAACAACCCACCAGACTCACATTTAGGGAAGCTACGACCATGAGTCTCTCTATCCCACTCATATATCTTACTTATTCTAGGTATGAGCGCGCAAACGTGTGCTTAATAAATAGTATTTTGCATGGTGTATTAAAAAGATGACAACTCCAAAGATGACGATGATGATAATTTGGATATCCCGTACCAACATTGGGTTGATGATGAGTTATCAAACTTCAACGATGATGATAATGAAGACTAAAAGATGACAATTACTGATAACTAAATGATTATTAATATTCATTTTAATTCTTTCTTGGATTTTATTTTTAAAATTTTGCTGTTTTATATAAGATAAAAATGATAATAAACTAATATTTTACGAAATGTTACTGTTACAAACCATCATTTTTATAGATATAGCCAATGAAACAAGTCTTTCGGTAAGTCAAAAACTACATATCTACAATAGTCATTACAAAATTGAATGAATTTCTTGTTTAATGTACTATAAGTAATAATATAAAACCATATAATTATAACGCAGGTAACGACCCTAAAGGTGTGTCTGGTGGGCTGTTTGACCAATGAAACTGGTCTAGATGGATACAAAATATATTCAGATAGTTCCCTAAGTACCATATATAAAATTCAGGATCGAGAATATAAGAAAAGTTCCATTATATTATAGGGAGCTTTAAAATGTTCGGCAAAAGTTGCGGCCTACGGCAGGTGTCTTTCGGTTTGGATTATTAATTTCTCTCATATGCTTTGAAACATGCATAAAAATCAACCCTGAGAATTGAAAATAAGTAGGATTAATTTTTACCGACCCAAAGTACCTTGTACCTTGAAAGGGACCTACAAGTCAAGCTAGTAAGTATGTATACTCTAAGAGTACCTATTAATACTATTTTGTCCAATACATTTCATCTTTGAGAAAATAAATAACGTCTGGCGGCCCTCGGATCTTACTCTATAAGTTCAAAATATTCAACCTACTAATCGTGATCTAATTAACTCCTAATGATAAAATATACAAATAAAAAAATATGTCGATCAGAACTACGAATATTTTAATTTTTGTCGACAAACTGTCACCTTAAATTGTCCAAATATTGGTTATTAAAAAATGTCAAAATTTATATTTTATATCGAACTTTGGCACTCTACTATTGAACGTCTCTAATCCAAAATGATTTATTTCCTATGGAAACATAATCACTAGGAACGAACAATTTTTCATTCCATTATGCGATATCTCAAATTATATCATAAGGTCACCAGTCTCCTTGAAATCATAGCTGAAACCCGTCAAACATCATATCATCCAACTGTATTAAAATAGAACGTAAAATCAATTTGCAATAACTGCACGGAACCTAAAAAATTTAACATAATTACAATGGTTTATTATAAATAGTTCAAAGTCACCTATAATTAACAGAGTTTCTAATAAAATCCAAAAAATACATCGGCATCATCTTCCCATTTAACATCATCATCAGTACACCAGTTTGTAGACCAAAATTGAATTTCGAACATAAAATTCAACGGCAATCCCAACACGTCAGTCACAGTTTATAGAGAATAATTTAACAGCAAACTCGTAGAAGTAAACTATTTAAACAATAAAATCCCGCAAAAATACTAATTTCTTGTGGTTTTTGCTTATATACTGAAAAGTAAAAGATTTCTGGTTAAGATGGCGAGGCAACAGCATGTGTGTGTTAGTGTAAGAATTAGGATATGGTAATTTAAGTAAAAGCCCTTATTATTCCGTAATCTTTTTTCTCTTGATACCTAGAGACGCTTATACAGTGAATAGACGCTCATGAAGTGAATATAAGTGTTAGTTTTAGTAATTAAATCAAGGGTCCAAGGTTACCTCGTCCTGTAAATAATTTTTACAGATATTAGATATACTTACTTGAACACTGGAGTCTGGTCGTTAAGATCGATAAGACCAAGACCATGATGCTAGAAAGGTCGTAATGCCGCCTACAGAAAATTTGTAAATAATCAGAAATCCTTCCTAATGAGCATTTCTATATCCTTATTGGATCATTTTTTACCGAGTAAACTCAGAAAAACTGATCAAAAGGGTAAGTGTTTTTTTCAAAAATTCATAACTTACTTTTAACTAACACTGAAATATTAATCATCGTCAATACGATAGTTTATGCTGATAAGTTTATATGGGCTCACAATGGATACTATTGTATAAGTAGTTCTGTAGTTCTTAAAGAATTGGAATTTAAATAGTTTAGAGAGATATTTTGCTCATCCCACCGTATTAACGAGAATAGTCGATCAGAATATACGAGGTATGGTATTAAATAAAGGGACTGATATTGTAAAAAAATATATTTTTATTTTATACATTATAATTACTTATTATCGCCTTTAATATACACCTCTTCTCTATCCCTCCATGCGAATTTTCCATTGTTGGAAACAGTGCTGGAAGTCATCTTCTGTCAACTCTTTCAGGACTCTTGCCGCTTTCTTTTGAACAGCTTCTACGGATTCATATATCGTACCTTTCAAGCAGATTTCACCTTAGGGAAAAGATAAAAGTCACATGGTACTAGGTCTTGTGAGTAAGGTGGATGTTCTAACACTGGGATGCTGAACTTGGCTAGGAACCGCTTAATAGATAACGCGGAATGAGCTGGCGCATTGTCTTGGTGCAAAACCCACGATTTGTCCTTCCACATTTTGGGTCGTTTTTTTCTTACTCTTTCACGTAGTTTATCAAGTACCTCAATGTTGATTAATTGTTTGACCTTCAGGAACCCAGTGAAGGTACACAATCCCATGAATATCGAATCATCATTGCTTTAAATTTTGACTTGCGCGTCCTTGCTTTTTTGACTCCCGGTGAATTTGGGGTCTTCCAATGCATGGTTTGGCGCTTCGTTTCCGGATCATAATTAAAAAACCACGATTCATCACGTGTTATTATCCTTTCCAATAAATTTGGGTCATTTTCAATGGCATTCAAAGTGTCAATACAAACATTTTTGCGAGCTGCTTGTTGTTCGATCGTGAGAATTTTCGGTACCATTTTTGCACATACTTTTCGCATGTTCAAATTGTCACGTAAAATTTGCCGTACACATTCTTTATCAATGCCTACAGATTCAGCAACTGTTCGAAAACTTAATCGACTGTCAGACCGAATCAAATTAGCAACTTTTTCCACATTGCCATCCGTTTTTGATGTTGAAGGACCACCTGGCCGCGAATCATCTTCAACGTCTTGTCGACCATCTTGAAAACGCTTAAACCATTCAAAAACACGAGTCCCCGATAAACATTCACTGCCATACACATCTTTTAGTATATTATAGGTTTCGGTAGCAGTTTTTCCAACTTTAAAGTGGAATTTAATAAAAATTCGTTGCTCTATTATTACGCTAACCATTTTCCGGCAAAATAAAATAACAAGACTAACGTAAATGAAGGTTATGTCTCAACGATGTTGTTTACAGAAACGATACTAACTGCATTTTGAAGGGGAAGCCTCAAACTAAACAGCTATTAGTCAATGTTGATTAGCGCATGCGCACTCGTTCCGCTGCAGTGTCAGTCCCGTTATTTAATAGCCACACCTCGTATTTCCAAAGCCAGCCTGCGGTTCTCTGACAATAGCTCTCAGGGCACATGGCGGGACCTAGAATTTTCTTGAGGTGGGGGTACGAGATCAAAATGATGGTATATTGTATAATTACATGTTTTTTCTCAATAGTTTTTTAGGTTTCTATTTACATAACGACTACTTGCCCATATTCGTCTATTTTTCCATTGGTTTATCAAGTTAATAATTCTGTATACAGTTTACTGTTATTAATTAAATTACTTTTTCGATTGGATCCGCTACTGTCAAGACATCGGAGGACAAATAAGGCTCGGGAATTTAAGCTAAAATTCACAAGATACACGAAGTTAATACGATACATTCTGCATAATATTTCTACAAATTATTTAAATTGCAATTATGTGAGATTTACTTAAACGAGATTGCTGTTAAAATTGTGTCAGTTATGGTTTATAAATTATTATGTACTTAGTTTGTTGTTAAATTTTATGTCACATACAAATCTCTGGTGACTGGTTTAGGTACAGCTAATATTGTATTTTCCTTAGAGAATTATTAAAGTCGTATTTTTGTGTAGCCTCGTTTCTTCATTAGACATTTTCAAGGAAAACATCCATATCTAAACGGTCGCTAATGTGCGCCTCCTTTATGCCACAACCAACACAAGAAAAAGACTAATTTCTTTGTCTTGAAACTCCTCGATTGCAGCGAAACCCATTCGTCAAAACAATATCTGGCAGAGATATATAGATATAATCAGAGGAACGCTTCTTTAGCAAACTTTAACATTGAAAAGTTCACATTTTCTCTAAAAATTCCAATTCATCAACAAATTTCCAACATTTCCAAAAACCGCATAGCATCATTTTCGTAGAAAATTGTTGTTCTAAAAAAATCGTTAAACATGCACTCGCAGTAATTATAAACAAATCAAAGGAGAATTTTTGCAATTACTGTGTTGTGCGTTAATTTTGTGGAGCAAGGGATATCGCTTATCTGATATGATCTCAACTACGATATTTCAAATTATTAAAATGTATGTGCATTTTTCTACAATGTCGAGAATCTAGGAAGCGGTAGCACGCATAAGAAACTTCCTAGTATTTTAAGTGGCTTCTATTGTTACTTGAAAGAAAGTTCAAGATGTAAACATGACTAACAGTTATTTAAATTTCGTTAGGTAAACCTTTGAGGTAATTCAAATTATATGTTCTAGTCCGTTCAGAATTCCTGAAGAAATAAAATCCTATAATATATTTTTTTAAGATTTGTCAATTTTAGACATAATAATGGCATCCTGCTGACTCGAAAGAAATGTAAGGAGGTCAACAAAATTTCTCCAGCTAACCTGACTGACACTGTAATGTTAGACACAAAGTAAAATGAACACACGAATAATATTATATAACTATAAAACCAAATTCGACGATGATGATCATAATGGAGAGAAATCTATCTACCACGTACAATCGCAAGTAACTCCGACGTGAGTTATGATGCAAGTAAATTCGTTGATTGTTTCTGTAATAAAGAAATTGGTATATATTTATGTCCGGAAGCTATTCAACGCAAAATGTTAATGTGAAGATATCTCTTATGTCTTGTATTTTATTGCGGAAATAGTAGCTTAAAATCAAAAAAAACTTGGTTTAGTGTGTAATACAATTTGCCTCGGTAATTTTTGGATAATCTGAGAATTTATTAAATTTCAAATATTGATCCTCTTTGCAGGGGCTTACCCAGCTTTTGGTTTAGGGAGGGGCAAATTAGAAATTGTCCTAGAAGGGTAAATCTGAAAAAATTGTCATAGAGAGCGGGACAATTCAGGAAATTTTTTGGTCCAAGGGGGGCAAGTCAGTACATTTATGGGAAAGTTTAATGGCTCACGGCAGGTTTTTCAGGTCCTGGGAGGTAGCTGCCCTCTCCTGCCCCACTCGGTACGCCCATGCCTCTCTGTATAGCCAATAATGTGATTTAGCAATATAGATTTTTAAATAACTTAAAATTTAACCACACTTAATATAATTTGAGGATATTCATAATGAAAGAAAACAGAATGTAGCTTAGTTTTTTTATCACTTTTTATCTTCACTTTACTGTGACTAGTTTCGGCAAGAAGCTATGACATTATCAAACAAGAGCGAACTGATGAGCGAACTGATCAGTTCGCTCTGGTTTGATAATGGCATAACCTCTTGCCGAAACTAGTCACAGTAAAGTGAAAATAAAAAGTGATATAAAAACTAAGTTAAATTCTGTTTTCTTTCATTATGAATATGATCGAGTATCACAAAGTAACGGCTTCTGCAATCAATAATTTGAGGAGATAACTGACATAATGTTAACAGCAAACAAAATGAAAACTATGATCTAATCTATAAAAAAACTGAAACAAACTAAGTAATGAGACCATAAGATCAAACAAATTGGCTTAGGTTAGAAGCTTACAGAAAGTAATGGATGGATACGATTTTCTTTAATTAAAAGGTAGCACGTGCCCAAGTTTTTGTCTGAAAATCAATACAATAACAGTAGTAACCGAATTTGGGTTTTGAACACCTAATAGGCGGAATGAAAAATTGTTTAATTCTCTACACAGAAAAATGGTTAGTCTAGGCAGTAGAAAATACCTTAATGGAGTTTCAGAAGTAACTGAGAAGTAAATAAACAGAAAAAGTCATCTTATTTGCACAAATTGTTTTATATATATATATATATATATATATATATATATACATATATATATTCAAGTAAAGAAAACAATATGGAGAAGCTTGCATCTATGGGAAGTAGTTTTTTAAATATAGTCAAACCAATATACGAAAGAAAATCCAACGGTAAAACATATTTACAATTTTGCTGATACAACTTATACGGAATACATCTAATTTCAGATGTATAATGTAAAACAACACAAAATTTATTTTATTCAACTATTGATGAAAAATGTCAAACATTTTTCAATGGTATCTTTCTAACTCAACTACAAGGAAATATGTTCACAAACTATACATAATATCAAAATTAAAATAACATTTTGAAGTAAGAAGACAAAAGAAAATAGGTGTCTTTAATAAGGAAATAAGGTGGTCGAATAATGTGAAATGTGATAATGAAGTGTGATACAAAAATTTCAAATATAAATGGATTTTTTAATAAACTATATGTAGTTAGTATGTAGCTTAAGATAAGATGTTGATCTGTTATCTAATGTCGAATGTAGTAGTGAAGCAATTTCGTTACTAAAATTTCAAGTACGGTGTGGATATGTGAAATAAGTTTTAAATAATATATATTTAGATTTCCATAATTACATATTTGCCCTGTTAAGCATTGAGTGATGCCATAGTCAGTTGTAATCATACTATTTTTAATATCATTACATGTAGTTTAAAAAAAGTAGCCAATATTCAAATATACGTTATGCATACATACAGTTAGTTTTTTTAAGTCTACAAAGTTTAAGTGGTTCATTATAATATAGAAAATAATTAATGAGTTTTCAAAGCCTGATGTCTTTAAAACAAATATTTAAACATTTATAGGATGAAGATTCCCTTGTACAAAGCAAAAACAATTACAGTGCTAAATCCAGCATATTGTGCAACAATAAATGAGAAAATAATTTAACTGAAATACTATTTTTGTGAGTACAAAATTCTGATTTCTTACAAGGCATTCTTTATAAAATAAACATTACAATAATTATATTTTATACTTTGACTAACGTCATTTTTTGTTTATAATTGAGATGTAATCAGATTTTTAAAAAGCATTTTTGTTAGGTATAACCATCATAGTAAGATATGATGACAAATGCTTGGATTTGAAGGGAAAGCATTTAACAAAATATTTTTCATTAGGGAGATATTATTATACAAACTTACACTTTTATATTTTATTAGGCCCGAGCATATTAAGATAATTAAAATAATAATATCATAGAAATTAAATTATTCATTAGGGAAGTGAGGAGTTTTAAATAGTAATCGTCTCAGAAAAAATATGTGTATATAGCAAACATGGTGGAATATCGAAATCACGAGCGAGGCTCCAGGTACTAGTAGTGACATGAAAAAATTAAATTGCATTTGTTTCAATACTTCCTTCCGACCAACCCCATACGACTTAGTTTTTTCTGCGTAAGAAACATGAACCAAGTAATATAATAAGAGTCTCTTCATTTATAGAAAATTAATAACTTGTAATAAAAAAACAAATATGACATCCGATTAACATATAATACCTGCACACAATTTGCTCTTCGTTCTAATAAACATTCCATTCTCTGTTTGCGATATTTTAATTCAGAGACTTGACGAACAACACAAAAAAGAGCAAGTTTATAGATGGTAGCGACAAGACAAGGATGACAAACTAGAACTCCGGTGAAAAGGTCAAGTTTGTGTATAGTAGAAATAAGAGTGACAAACTTATGTGTGGATTAAACTAAAAAGTGTCAAGCTGAAAGCATTAAATAACTAGTTCAAGAAGTGACCAGAATGACGTTGGCGAAGAAAGAAGATAGGATGAGAATTGCTAAATATAAAATAATATTAAAGTAAAGATACCGGTTTTGTCTTTCCTTCAACCAATGTTGTATAATATATATATATATATATATATATATATATATATATATATATATATGAACTAAGCTAGGTTCCGGGTGAGAACCGCTTCTGAATTTATTGAATACTCGACGTTTCGACTCCTACTTCGGAGCCATTATCAAGAGACAAAAGTGAAAAAGAGTTTCAGAGTCTAGATCGAACTCGGGGCCTCAATCTGCCTACTCCCCAAGAGTCACTAGGTAACTGAACTGAATTTGAGTCTGCTCTGCTTCTTTTATTTATAGGTAGCGCTGGGTTAGAAGAAGATGTCACGTGATGAGGCTGTGTTGTGATTGCTTGGGTATTGGTGGGCGTGTCTGCTTTGTTTAATCTGGCAATTACGGAGGTCCAAGCTGTGGGAAGGCGAGTACTGTCATCGCGTCTATTTAGACAGAGAGGTCTTTTTTCTATTTCGATAGCTTCGCGAATAGTGGATGCCCTAAGAGAATTGAGAGATATGATAGTCCTACTGTCCTCGAAGTTGATAGAGTGCCCTGTTTGGATATGGTGATGCGCGAGAGCTGAAGTCGGATCTTTTTTACGAACTGACAGAGAGTGTTCATATACTCGATGGTTAACGCGCCTGTTGGTACGACCGATGTAGCTTTGTGGGCAATCGCGACATGAGATTTCGTAAACTCCTCGATCCTCGTTAGGTACTTTGTCTTTGGGGTTACCGGTTAAGTTGCTATAGTTTGAGTGGTGTTGAAGATAGTCTTTATTTGATGTCTTTGTAAAATCCGTGCAATTTTGTCAGTGACTCCTCGAATGTATGGAAGTACGGCTTTTTGATGTTGTTGTTCTGTTTCTGACGGGGTTGGTGTGATTGGGGGTTGTTGAGATTGATGAATTATACGCGCAATGTGGTCCGGATGATAACCGTTTTGTCGAAGGATTTGTTGAAGATTATTAAGTTCGTTTTGTCTATTGCCAATATCTGTTAAACGAATAGATCTGAGAGTCAAAGATTTCATTACAGAACTCAATTGGGCAGGGTGGTGGTGTGATTGGGCATTTAAGTATCGATTGGTATGGGTTGGTTTTCTATAGACGGTATGTGAGAATCTGTCATTGTTGGTTTTTGTTATGAGGACATCAAGAAACGGGAGAGAAGAATCGGACTCGATTTCCATTGTAAATTGTATATTAGAATGTATACCATTGAGGTGTTGTAGGAAGAAGTCTAATGAATCTCTGCCATGAGGCCAAATGACAAAAGTATCATCTACATATCTAAGCCAACAGGAAGGTTTTAAATTAGACGAGTTTAGGGCCTGGGTTTCGATTTGTTCCATGAAAATGTTAGCAAGCACTGGAGAAAGAGGTGAACCCATGGGGCCCCACGGACTTGTTTGAACAGAGTGTTTTGAAATGAAAAATAAGTGTTAGAGGAACAGTGTTGTACAAGTTTGATGATGTCAGAAGAGATATTGTATTTTGTTTTTAGAATATCTAACGTTTCTGAAATGGGGACATTGGTGAAAAGAGATACAACATCGAAGCTAACTAGGATGTCATTTTCTGAAATTCTGTAACCACTTAGGATATCTAGGAAGGAAGAAGAGTTCTTTACGTACGAGGATGCTTGCTCGGCTAGAGGTTGAAGGGTTTTGGCTAAGTACCGGGCTAATTCTTGGGTCGGGGATTGTACCGAACTGACAATGGGTCTAAGAGGAATGTCCGGCTTATGAATTTTGGGTAGTCCGTAAATTTTCGGAATTTTAGAAGACTTTTCACGAGGAATGATGATCTTTTTAATGTCAAGAGGAAGTTGTGTCCTGTTGATGATTTCCTTAGTCTTTTTCTCTAAGTAAGTAGTAGGATTATTGTTCATTATTTCGTAGTCTGCAGTGTGGAGTAGGGAATTCATCTTGTGAACATAGTCCTTAGTATTGAGAAGAACAGTCGCGTTACCTTTGTCGGCAGGAAGAATAGTTATGTCATCGTTGTTACGTAGTTGTTTTAGTGCATGTCTTTCGTTAGAAGTTAGGTTTGATTTTGGTGGCTTTGATGTGCGGAGTACTCTAGCAATGTCTTGACGAGTATCTTCAGCCTCATTTGGCCTCATGGCAGAGATTCATTAGACTTCTTCCTACAACACCTCAATGGTATACATTCTAATATACAATTTACAATGGAAATCGAGTCCGATTCTTCTCTCCCCTTTCTGATGTCCTCATAACAAAAACCAACAATGACAGATTCTCACATACCGTCTATAGAAAACCAACCCATACCAATCGATACTTAAATGCCCAATCACACCACCACCCTGCCCAATTGAGTTCTGTAATGAAATCTTTGACTCTCAGATCTATTCGTTTAACAGATATTGACAATAGACAAAACGAACTTAATAATCTTCAACAAATCCTTCGACAAAACGGTTATCATCCGGACCACATTGCGCGTATAATTCATCAATCTCAACAACCCCCAATCACACCAACCCCGTCAGAAACAGAACAACAACATCAAAAAGCCGTACTTCCATACATTCGAGGAGTCACTGACAAAATTGCACGGATTTTACAAAGACATCAAATAAAGACTATCTTCAACACCACTCAAACTATAGGCAACTTAACCGGTAACCCCAAAGACAAAGTACCTAACGAGGATCGAGGAGTTTACGAAATCTCATGTCGCGATTGCCCACAAAGCTACATCGGTCGTACCAACAGGCGCGTTAACCATCGAGTATATGAACACTCTCTGTCAGTTCGTAAAAAAGATCCGACTTCAGCTCTCGCGCATCACCATATCCAAACAGGGCACTCTATCAACTTCGAGGACAGTAGGACTATCATATCTCTCAATTCTCTTAGGGCATCCACTATTCGCGAAGCTATCGAAATAGAAAAAAGACCTCTCTGTCTAAATAGACGCGATGACAGTACTCGCCTTCCCACAGCTTGGACTCCGTAATTGCCAGATTAAACAAAGCAGACACGCCCACCAATACCCAACCAATCACAACACAGCCTCATCACGTGACATCTTCTTCTAACCCAGCGCTACCTATAAATAAAAGAAGCAGAGCAGACTCAAATTCAGTTCAGTTACCTAGTGACTCTTGGGGAGTAGGCAGATTGAGGCCCCGAGTTCGATCTAGACTCTGAAACTCTTTTTCACTTTTGTCTCTTGATAATGGCTCCGAAGCAGGAGTCGAAACGTCGAGTATTCAATAAATTCAGACGCGGTTCTCACCCGGAACCTAGCTTAGTTCATAATAATGACCGCGGAAGCCTCTCAGAACATATATATATATATATATATATATATCCTAAATATCTATAAGAAGCACTAAAATCTATTGCCATTTTGTTTAAAATCCACCATCTTGCTATATCACTGTAACAATTTCGGTGTCCTATCACCACCAGTGTAACAGTTTTGCCCTAAACCTGTTGTATAATGGGGAAAGAAATATAGTATATAGAACCTGAGAGAAAAGGGGAATGCTGCCACCACCCGAAGAAAATTTGTGTTGGAGAGAAAGACTCCGGGAACCCTTCTCTGTAAATGTTAGCTGAAAATAAATAATATAAAAGGAACTTTACTGCCCCTTATCTGCCTTGACTCTCAGTCCTTGGTAGCTTCTGGTTTTCGTCACCTGGCCTCCTCTAAGAGGGTAAGTCCCCAGGCTTCTCAAATGCTGGTGGTTGTATGGGAAGAAGGAAGGAGTTAAAAGTAAACAGCGGAAAAAAATGACACATATATTGAAATTAAAACAAAATGAAATGAAAGAACAATTAGAAACAATAAAGCAATCCCGATATGTAACACAAAAAAAAATACAAAACAAGTAACCTCAATTTTTAGTGGTTAAACAATACTTAAGAACAAATGTAACTCCCCAATTTATGTTTTTTAATTAATTAACCCCAAGAAAATATGAAAATAACTTTAAGGGACACAATATTAATTATACCCACTAATCCTGGGAATGACAGGTACAATTAGACCCTATTTAAGCCCTATCGGTGCCTACTACAATAGGTCTTCCCTTATATCAGCAAGCGTTGGTGAGCCAGTCTATCCAACGCATCCCCAATAACATATAATAATATATATATATATATATATATATAATATATAAAAAAAACAAACTAAACCAAAACCAAATTTAAACAAGATATCATAAGACAAGAAACCTAAACTTTTGCCGCTCGTTCCTTTTGCCGACTCAGGGCGTCAGATGAAATCTTTACCAGGTTACAATCTAGCTGTGCGTACCCCGACGCTACTTAGTCCCTATCACGAGGTCTCTTCCCTGCCGTTTGCTGGTCTAAGAAACCTCTACCCTGGGTTCAGAATCTGAACCAACAACTCTACGGACAAACTCACAGGTTTTGGCACTAACACTCCTCGGTTAGTAAAATAAAAAGGTACTCACCGGATGCGATTTATCCGTTAATCCCAAAAGGTCTTTCTGCTAACCCTGAATCGGCAGATCACAAAACGGAACGATATGTATAAACTATTCATTGTTTAAATAAAAGTATTATAACATGGAAATTGGGTTAAATTTCGCAATATATTTAAGTGGTATACAAAGGTGAAATTTCATAATTCTAGCGACATGTTTCATTTTCTGCAATACGAGCGAAATTTTTCTATACGACATTTTTTAGGTTACTTGAACAAATATTAAATAACATATCCGATAAAAGAATAAAGAATTAAAAAAAGAAATGCATTATGAATTCCTGAAAACATCCTCGGGATGTTACATCATTCCCCCCTTCGAAAAATTTAAGGCTCAGTAGCCTTGAATTTTCCTGAAAAATTCCAAAACTTTTCGATCTCCCCTCGTAAAGCAAAATTTTCATTACAATTTCTGTTGTCGCATTTATACTTAAGTCTATTGACAAAGTTGCACTTTTCCGTTACAAAATTTAATTGAATGCACTTCACAAACACACTCGATGCTTTTGTAGACGCTGCATTCTCTCCCTATCTCCACTACTAAACGCCGCTAAATCATATCAGCTGAGATGAGGTACGTTAAGATAAGTTCAGTGGGTCATTTGCGAACACTTGTTTCAACGCAAACCAAAGTTGGAGACAACATGGTTGAAGTCCAAATCGCGCACTACTTTTGAGAGTCTTTACCAATGATACGTTTTCCGCCGCAATTAAAAGTTTGTTATTGTTTTTAAAAGTTCTTTCACTCGTCCGCGGAAATGTCTAAAATATCAGTCCAGTGAGAGGCGAACGGTTTCACGAAACTGACATTAGTGAACGAATCGGTCGACCTGTTTTGGATCAAACGGCATTAATTCGGCTTGCTGGTACTGCATATATTTGGGCTGGCTAATTGGCTGTCCGGGTTGAACTGTGAACTTCGGTTTGTTTTTGGAACTAGTATTATTTTGGATCATTATGGCATCTGATATCTGGAACTTATAATTCGTTATCTGCTTCTCCCTTGGCTAGTTATTTTTTCTGAAACTTATTCCCTGGTAAATCGGGCTGTCTGTCGTCCGGTTATTGGCTTCACTCGCACCAATATTTTATCATCTTTATCTTTATATCGCTATATCGTCTGCGTTCATCAACGCAACTGCCTTTTCTCAGGAAAACCGATTCCTAGGACATTTCCTATGTCCGGGAACCAAAAATTCTTCATGGCTTCTGCCATCTTTTATAACAACGCTCCATTGCTCCATCATTGGAACCTGTGTAGCTCCACCTTTACTCGGTAGCCACACTAAACAAAATTCTCCTGGACTTTTCCCAAAAGTCCTGACTTCCACTCTGGAAGTGAACATTACGGATACCTATCTCTGGTATCCAAACCATTAATTTTTCAACTGGATTCTCTCGATCCTTTTCGACTTGCTGTGTAGATACACTTTTGACCTTTGTGTATCCACACCAATATTACATCTGGACGATTTTTTTTTCTACAGCCTGTTGTCTTATTTACCAAATTTAAATAAAACCTTTTTTTGTCTCCTAGATAACCTTGATCTGTTTTAACTTGCACACGTTTGACTGAATAGTACTGATATTTCTCAAGCCACTTCTGGTTCCAAAAGCTTCATCTTCTCCCCAAAATTACCATGTCCATTTCCGTGTTTGAATGGACTTTGACGCGATGACATTCGCGACATTTTACCGTACCGTTTTATCCCGAACTTGAAATCGAACCATTAAGTTCTTTCGCGACCTTATAACGCTTTACTTTGCATTTCGAAATGCACGATTGTCCTTGCACGCACTGACGTGAATCTGTTCATGGGCACTACACGTACCTCTATTACCGTACTATTAACTGCGGGTTACCAACTTTTTGACTATACCCTGTACGTGACTTCATGTATCGTGTCATTTTAGCTAAGCGCTAGTAGGAGATCTGCATCAGGATCTTTGCATCTCCATGACCATGACGATGAAACTGAGGACTTCTTTCTTGAAACCATACACAAGACCTTTTTTTCCAAGTCTTTAAATTACATCATATTACAATAAAATTATTAACTTCAATAACCAAAAGCAAAAAAAATAAACCCATAAATATTTCCAACAACAATACAAAAAAAATCTCAAGATTCTATCAAAAGTACAAAATCAAAATAAAAATCAAAACTAACAATGTTATTAAACATTTTCTGCGCACATGTTCCCAATAATATTTTCAAAAATCATCAAATTAAAATAAACTTATTTATATAAATACCAAAATCAAAATTCAAAATAATTATCCCAAATCAATTACAATATATAAATAACCCAACTTTAAATAAACATATTTATCAACATTTCAAAATGTGTGAACGTGATCTGTTAAGTTTCGTTTATATCCCAAATAAAATAAGTAAAACATCTATCTCTAACATTTTTATAATTCACCAAAATTAAATCCCACCTATATTCTTCCAAATGATTGCCCTGGCTCATAGCAAACATTTGTGCTATTCATCCAATATCTGACGGATATTAGGTCTGTGAGTCCATCACTGACTCCTATAGTTCGTGACACAAAAATCAAAGAAACAAAGAAAAGAAAATCTATTAAAAAACAAGAGACAATTTGTCTCAGCTCAGTATTGGTGAGCATTTCTCCATCGTACTTTATTTAAAAAAAAACAAAAGACTGACTCAATTATTGATCCGTCTTCCAAAACAAAACAAAATCAAAGAGCTGAATACAACCTTTATCTTTGCTACTCATGAAAGACCCTTCCAACTATCTTTATTTTTACTTGTATATCCACAGTACAGCCCCTGTGATAAATCCTTTACTTAGTCAAAACAATTAGTACTTAAAAATGTCATACTCTTTATGATCATGCCTCGTACTACTAAAATCCATTCTAATAATTATTCGCTCTTCGTTAACTATAATACAGCTTATGCTGAGGCCGTATTCTTGACACTACAAAATTGTTAACAGCGTACATTCCTTTAGCAAACAATACTCCGTACGTTTACCTTTTATTATTTATATAGTTTACGCTATTTTTCATATCCGGTATTGAATTAATTATTTTTATTCATGGAAATAATTCCTTCTCTTAAAAAATATCTCTTCATCTACTTTACTGTCTTTTAAAATACTCTAAGTCGTCTGAATACTTATCTCATTACATTTAATAAAATAATTCATAATTTTACCAGAAATAACATTGCATTTATGCTACAATGAGGATACCATATTATCTTTTATTACTGCGGCGATTACATTACGTTACTTAAATTTTCGGACTGACTCAACATGTTTCACTTAAGTTATCTATGTTTTTCGGACTTTAAACTCGAAACTAAAATTTTGCATTGATTTTCAAAAATAAAATTGGTTTACGGTTAACGCCTTTGTCATATAGGAAAATACTACGGGTGGAGAACAAAATTATCTCCCTAATACAACAAAAAATTTTATTCTCACATTCGGACAAAAAAAATCTTTATTTTAGATTTTTTTTTTCTAATCAGAAAATTCTAAGTAAGATAAACCCTTCTGGTATTCAACGACCTTCCATGGGGGGAGAAAAAATGAGTCTATGTGCTATAGACTTTCAGGGGAGGGGAATCAGGATTTTTACATCCCTCATCCGGGCTTGTATTAATTTTATAGAGTTTTACTACTAGCCAATACAATAAAGCTGCGAAAAATATTCTTAACCGTTTTTCGCACGGCGATTTCAGGGGAGGGGGAATCAGGATTTTTAGCTAGCTAATCACTGTTAAAAACACACTCGCGACTTTCGCGTTTCCCGTCCCTCGACGATAAATTTTATAATGACTGTATAATTTAGTTCCTAAAACCCTATTTGGACAGGTGAAACGTTCCTCTCTTAGGAGTCTGGTTTCCACCCTTTTTATGTCCCCTATAAATCCGTCGCGCCACGTACGACTCCTTTTCTTGAGTTCCGGCCCCGAACTAGTTTGGAAATTCTCTGGACTAGTTCCTCGTGAACTTTAGCCCCTCCCATATGGGTACTATCTTCACGAATAACTTAACAACAAAACCCCCTACCGCGTGAGTTTTTCATTGTGCGATTGGCTGAATCTTCCGCCATTAACCGACGTGTTCTACGCACGTGCCTTTCTTTGGCATGTTAGAAAAAAAATATTCTAGAACAACTTTTAAATAAGGACAGCAAAAGTCAGCAATTTTTCTCTAACTGCGTAAAATCGGCCATCTTTGGTTTTTGTTTAAAATGTTGCGACACAATTTGTGTCTACCTGGTTTTTAGCACGTACAAGAGTTCAGTTTTCTGCTAACCCTGTGTTTGTTTTCCTCTCTAAAGTCCCTAACATCACCACCTAACTTCCTAAAATATAACCAGATCCCACCGCTGCCACCAGTGTAACAATTTCGGTGTCCTATCACCACCAGTGTAACAGTTTTGCCCTAAACCTGTTGTATAATGGGGAAAGAAAGTATATAGAACCTGAGAGAAAAGGGGAATGCTGCCACCACCCGAAGAAAATTTGTGTTGGAGAGAAAGACTCCGGGAACCCTTCTCTGTAAATGTTAGCTGAAAATAAATAATATAAAAGGAACTTTACTGCCCCTTATCTGCCTTGACTCTCAGTCCTTGGTAGCTTCTGGTTTTCGTTACCTGGCCTCCTCTAAGAGGGTAAGTCCCCAGGCTTCTCAAATGCTGGTGGTTGTATGGGAAGAAGGAAGGAGTTAAAAGTAAACAGCGGAAAAAAATGACACATATATTGAAATTAAAACAAAATGAAATGAAAGAACAATTAGAAACAATAAAGCAATCCCGACATGTAACACAAAAAAAACTACAAAACAAGTAACCTCAATTTTTAGTGGTTAAACAATACTTAAGAACAAATGTAACTCCCCAATTTATGTTTTTTAATTAATTAACCCCAAGAAAATATGAAAATAACTTTAAGGGACACAATATTAATTATACCCACTAATCCTGGGAATGACAGGTACAATTAGACCCTATTTAAGCCCTATCGGTGCCTACTACAATAGGTCTTCCCTTATATCAGCAAGCGTTGGTGAGCCAGTCTATCCAACGCATCCCCAATAAAATATAATATATATATATATATAATATAAAAAAACAAACTAAACCAAAACCAAATTTAAACAAGATATCATAAGACAAGAAACCTAAACTTTTGCCGCTCGTTCCTTTTGCCGACTCAGGGCGTCAGATGAAATCTTTACCAGGTTACAATCTAGCTGTGCGTACCCCGACGCTACTTAGTCCCTATCACGAGGTCTCTTCCCTGCCGTTTGCTGGTCTAAGAAACCTCTACCCTGGGTTCAGAATCTGAACCTACAACTCTACGGACAAACTCACAGGTTTTGGCACTAACACTCCTCGGTTAGTAAAACAAAAAGGTACTCACCGGATGCGATGTATCCGTTAATCCCAAAAGGTCTTTCTGCTAACCCTGAATCGGCAGATCACAAAACGGAACGATATGTATGAACTATTCATTGTTTAAATAAAAGTATTATAACATGGAAAATGGGTTAAATTTCGCAATATATGCAAGTGGTATACAAAGGTGAAATTTCATAATTCTAGCGACATGTTTCATTTTCTGCAATACGAGCGAAATTTTTCTATACGACATTTTTTAGGTTACTTGAACAAATATTAAATAACATATCCGATAAAAGAATAAAGAATTTAAAAAAGAAATGCATTATGAATTCCTGAAAACATCCTCGGGATGTTACATCACCTCCACGCTAATTTTATGCATTTTGACGGACTTTTTTTAAAATAATATCTATTAAACTATATTACAAGAGCTATTTTGAAGAATACTCTGGAGATGCTGTGATATTTAAAAAATATCTACCTAAATAATGTTCCCATTATGTTATAATTAAAGTGACCTCTTTATATATTTCCAGAATATAAAATTGGTGAAGTATATTTGAAATATTATAACTCAACAAATTACACACTTTTATTAAAATTAACTTACACGTTATATGTTACTTTTCAGTTATATTTCAATTAAGAATTAAATTACACATTAGTATTAATACTTGAGTCGTAGCAAAATAGTGACAAAGTATATTTCGTAAGAAGCTTTTGCTTCTATCGTTCATTCTCAAATGACTGCCGCTCTTTTTAGGGTTCCGTGTATACAATATACGGATACCCTTATAATATCACTCAGGATTTCTGCTTCTGTCACATCACAGCAATTTTCTCCTAAACTACTCGACGGAAGAGGTTGAAATTTGGTATCAATGTATAGTTTGGTGACCCAATCAGGAGTACATATCTTAAAAGAAGAAATTTTGATTTTAGGGGTACTTCTGGGGGGAAAATTAAAAAAATGACCGTTTCTCCCCTGATCTCTGAAACTACTGAGCCTAAAATTTTGAAAAAAATAGGAAATATAGATCGTTGGGCGAACTTAACAGGAAAAAAAGGTGAAACCATTAATATTAATTTTGGGGGGCAAATTATAAAATTAATTAAAAATTTAAAAATAAAAAAAACGCGTCATGTAATATATCAAATGAAAGGTACCATTCTGAGGAACACAGATATTTTTTTCATATTTAAAAAAAATAATTAAAAAGATATTAACCAAAATATACCAAAATTTACCCATTCCCCCCCTTATCTCCGAAACTATAAAACGTAAAATTTGAAAAAAAATACTTTCATAGGTTCTGACCTGAAGTTTACTGGAAAAATAAGGAGAAACATCTAGTTTTCATTTTGGGGGCAAATTACAAAATTAAATGGAAAATATAAATTAAATTGTTTTAATAAAACCCTCATGTTATATATCAGATGAAAGGGCTCATTACGACGAAAACAAACATATTTTTTTCATATTTTTAAAATAAATAATTAAAAGATATTAACAAAAATATAAAAATTTTACCCATCCCCCCCCCTTATCTCCGAAACCATAAGCTGGAAAATTTTGAAAAAAAATGGAGCTATTGCCGCTCACCTGAACTTTACTGGAAAATTAAGGAGAAACCCCTAATATTTATTTTGGGGGGCAAATTATAGAATTTAATGGAAAATATAAAATTAAAATTGTTTCTAACCCATCATGTTATATATCAAATGAAAGGGCTCATTATGACGAAAACAAATATATTTTTTTCATATTTTTAAAATAAATTAATTAAAAGATATTAACAAATATATAAAAAATTCTACCCATCCCCCCCTATCTCCGAAACCATAAGCTGAAAAATTTTGAGAATAATGGAAGTAAAGCCGGTCACCTGAACTTTAATGGAAAAATAAGGAGAAATCCCTAATATTCATTTTGGGGGGCAAATTAAAGAATTAAATGGAAAATAAAAAATTATAATTGTTTCTAACGGGTCATGTAATATATCAAATCACAGGGCTCATTATGACGAATACAAATATGTTTTTTTTAATTTTTTTTAATTAATATTTTAAAATATATTAAAAAATATTTAAAAATATTACCCATTCCCCCCGTTATTCCCCAAACTATAAGACTTAATTTTTTTTATAGGAAAAATATTTAAAAATCCCTAATTCTATTATTTGGCCCTCAAATAATAGAATTAAACTGAAAATCAGTTATTAGAAAACCCCCATAGTAATTTTAGGGACAAATTATACAATTAAATGGAAAATAAAGATTCAATTTTCAAACGCATCATGTAATATATCATATAAAAGGCTCATTATGTGAATCACAAATATATCATATTTTAAATCATTTGTTTAAAAGATATTAGCAAAAATATTAAACATCGACTTAATTCCCACTTTAGATACTACACTATTTAAATTTTGAAAACTATATTTTATTTATATTTTTTAATAATTTGAATAACAGATTTAATAATTTATAATTTAAAACTTGACCTATTTTGCCCTTTATCTTCCAATCTGCAGAGCCTCAAAACTCAGGCAGTAGATTATAAAAGACTTCTCTGAAAGTTTATTAGTAAAATAAAACTCTAATGTTAATTTTTGGGGTCCAAATTAGAAAATTAAATATTCTGATAAAAACAAGCGAATCCTGAAGAAGATAAAATAAAAAGTCTATGTGTGGAAAATCAAAGTGTATATTTTTTATAAATTTAAAACACTTCCTTTAAAAGATATAAGGGTAAATATAAGAAAATGCACTCATTCCCTGCTTGTCTGAAACTGGAATATTAGAATCTTGAAGGTGGTACGGAACCCTAAGTATGCGAGTCCAACTCGCACTTGACCAAATTATTTTATGGTGACGACTATGATGCTCATCCTTATGTAATTCATTGAACTCGGTATCCAATGCATCGCCCACTTCGTCACCTTTCAACTGTACAATAACCCGAATATATTGTTGCAAGATTCCTACTATCCTTTCTCTGAACAGGCACACCAGTACACCTCATTATATTTGAAATTTTGATCAAACCGTGGATGATTAGACTTTAGCTGGTTCTAAATACTAAATTTCCGTCAGTTCATTTTGTGGATTCAGTGACTTACCAAACTAACTTTCCATTACCAAAAATACTGATACTCGACAGCTGATTTGGTAGGAAACAGGCTTTGAATATGAAATTTGGAACAGTTTTTCATGCCTTACGACTATAGGAAGATACAGTTAAATCAGCGTCACGGATGTTGCATTATAGTCCTTAAGTCTTTTTTGTGGATTTTTTCAAAATTTATTTTCTTCTGGTAGAAGTAGTCATCGCAGCTTCACAATTTCTATAGTTCAAACTTTTTTATGATAGAAGAAGGTTTAACGGCATTGCAAATTTAAGGTCATGGAAATACCTTTCTCTTTAATTATCTAGAACTAAAAACTATTAAATAGTGAACGAGATACTAAAAATTGTATACAGATTATTTGTGAAATCAATAAGACACTGTAAAATAGTTTAAAATTATAAAAAAAATCTGTCTGACCATTGCACATGATAGATGTATACCTATAATGTTAATACGCAAAACAAATTTCAAAGGTTTTCATCCACTATTAGGGATTTGGCTGAGAATTTTCGAAAATTGTCTGATTTTATTCCTCCAGGACATTTACTTCTAAGCAACTCTCATGCAGAAACTTTTTTTCTGCAGCCCTTAACAAATAAGTTACACTCGTTTGTTTCAACCTTTGCTCATAAATAATTTTACACAACTTACTGGCATGCAAAAAATCCCTTAAATCCCTTAAATTGCTGGGAGAACAGGAAACCCTAGCATTAACTATTCGAAATCTATCAATAAAACGTCTTCTAAGTTGAAGTTTATATAAACTTAATAAGGAAAAAATGTTGATGATGATCAATTAATCGTTACTTTATGTATCATTATTTATAATAAAGTAATTATTGCATTTCTATGCCAATAATACGCTATTTAATTTGTTGTTATTACTAAGGTTATATTATGATTTCAGGAATTACATACTGCGTCAAATTGTACAATATTATAGTGAAAAATTGATCAATTGAAGTAGATAATTTAGCGAACCACAGAATTAATTAGCAAAAGTAAATATTGGAATTTGGAATACTTACTTCTTATTGCGTGTTCTGAACTTTGTTGTTTTTCCTTTTTTTTATGTTCTTGGGAAACAACACCACACTGAGGAAAAATAGCTGTATATTCAAAAATTTCAATTGACAACGAAGTCCGAATAAGAATTTATAGTAGAATGGGGTTCAGTGGAATAAATCAGTAACATACTATATAAAATAGATGGATGTTTAATCAAAAATCAGGTCAGATCAGATTTCACAATAAGTCAATTACCAGTAGAAGAATAAGATCAATATTATATCAATTTAAAACTAGTTTATAACTTTACACTTTATGAATGCTGAACTGGTTATTTTATTGAAACTGTACACTTATGAAAAAATACAGTATAGTTTTTTAAAAACTGTAGGGCTTAATTATACAAAACAGGTAAATTTGATGACAAATACTTACTTTGAGTTGTCCAAATATAGGTAATCTAAATGCCAAAATTTGTACTTTACGTTGAAATTCTCAACGACTAAATTTTCCTCACTAAAAAGTGATCGAAGCTACTCGGCTCTCAGTAGAGGATAGATCGTAAATTTAAAACTAACTTATTGGGAGCAATTTTGTAATTCTGAGTTCAGTAAAATCCAATATGAGAGAATTGACCACTACGAAACAGAATATCTATAGAGGGTGGCGTGTTTTATGATAAACTATTTCTTTAATGATTTCTTTAGGGCGGCGATTTTAATGATATGTTGAGATCCCGTACTCACCACCCTTCATTCCTCTCCTTTTTAAAAATAAATTACCCCTCTCACATCAATTTCAGTAAGTTGACTAAAACTAGGCCGCCTATGTAGTTTAGTGATAGTGAAATATGGTACAGACCTTACGAGGCTATTGGGAACACCATAGAAACCAAAAAAATTAAAAAACTAGTAAAAAGTAAAGTAAAAGTAAAAAGTAGAACCTAATGCCCGGTTGCAACATCGATAAGTTGTACCGGTTAGTATGGTTGTGCTGAGACTAATGTGGCGAAAAAAATGACAGCCGGCACTAATCAACATGGCGAATCGATCCTATTCTTCACAATCTTGCGTTGTATCCCCATGTTGTCATATTTGACCCTCAGGTTTTGTTCCACCATTTTCTCGCTTCTACCTTGAAGGGGGTTGAGAAGTGTGTTATTGCTGCATACAAAGAGGCGAACTTTGCAAGAGAACACCGTGGCTAACATAGGAAATAATCTTCTACCATTTTGACTCAATAAATTTAATGATGCAACCAATCATTAAAATACGATAGGCATTAGTGGCGCATGTAATCAACGGGTTGAAATAAGGACGTGATCTTGTAACTAAACATAACAATATGACCACGATTTTCTGGCTTTTGCTAAGCGGAAGAATGAGAGTTGATATCGAGAGCAGTCTACAAAAAATGGCATAAGATTTGCAAATGGCCAAGTAAGAGTATGGACAGGAAACGGTCAAGTTGCCACAATATTTTCGTTCCTTAATCTTACTTGGACATCGCAAACCTCACGATATTAAGATTAATTTTTACGCGTGGCAGATGCGAGAAAATTGTGACCATATTACGTTTCCTTACAATAAATAGAAAACGAGTTTATCCTATGTTAGTCACACGGTTCTCAGCAAAATTAATATTAATACGTCCAAAAAATTACTCATACAGTAAATTATAAGCTATAGTTATCTGTATATTAATAGACAAAGACAAAACGGTTCGGTAACATTTTCTCCTCTATCCCTTAACCGATTTTTTTTATTTTTGATTTATTTAGTAGCTATTGACGACCTTCAGTGCAGAATGCTTAATTTTTTTTATAATATTGCTTCATAGCTTGGACAGAAAATTGTATGATGGATTGACTTGAAAAACAAACTAAAATAAAAAAAAACTAACAGATTTTGATCGGCTACGAAAGTTATTCCACATTAACAGGCTATTCAGATCTCACAAATAAAAATTTATATGATTATGATAATAACCATTTGTTTGGTATTTGGAAGTTGGAAACTTTGATTTCTTTCTAAATAAGGTTTGTCAACTAAAATTAGAAATGTGTATTGTGGGGCAAACTGTGTGTTTCCGATAATATTTTATTATTTTAACATTATACTTTTAATTTATATTGTTTCTATTTTAAAGGTTAATAATTTCATACAATTTGACTAAAATTACACAGTCCATGATAGTGAGAGTTAAGATAAATAGTTGGATCTGACATCATGGCAATAATTCTAATGTTCATGGCCATCTTCGTTTTAGCGAATTTAATTAATTTGATTTCAGTTTGACATGTCATAACATTGTTAGCCGTTAGGTTAATGTACCTTTCAATTTCAATGTGAAAATTATGAATGTATTTTTTGAAAATTAACAGCAGGTGCATTTCTTTATAATTTTTATATAATACAGAAATAGTCATCGCTAACTTTGTGTGTTAAATTAAAATTATTGAGATTATACATACATTGCAGTTTAAGGCACTATTATGTAAGTACTGATATATCGTAGTTATTTAGACTGCATCTTCATAGTTACTTATGAGTTGGTTTCTTGCATTTTCTTCTTAGAAATTGAAATCGTAGTTCTGAAATATCTTAATAACCGCAAAGAATTTTGGAAAAACTAAAGAGTAAAAATATTATATTTAATATTAATTTATTATTTGATATATCATTCGTGCAAAATACAGGGTGAATGACGTTTATCTAAAATGAACATATTGACATTTTAAATATGTGTATTTTATTAAAAATCTATATATAAATACGCAAATGCAAATGAATTGGGTACCATTCCTTCTTTAAGTGAGTTATTTATTTAGTTGCTAATTGACGGCCTTTAGTGTTATTAATAAAAACATTGGATCAAATATAATAAATAATAGCTGAACTAGCGCCATAAAATCTTCCAACGCTAAAGGACAAAATTATTTTATATATTTTCTAATAATTCGAATCAAGACTTTTTATAAATTTTTGATTTTTATTAACGTTTTGAACTCTCGAAGTGTATTTGTATTTTTAATTTATTCAATAATAAGATCATGGCATGAAAATTTGTGTTCTTTTTTATTCAGGAACAGAAAGTTATTTGATTTTGCTTACTAAATATGCCTTAACGTTGTACATGTTCATTAACTAGAACCGTAAGACAACAAAACTTAAATCATTACCCTTTATTAAATAACTTTTGACTTAATTATAATGGTAGTGAACTATTTTGTATAAGTACACAAAAAAGTGTGTAATAGTAGTAAAAAATGAAAATATGCAAATTCATAATAGACCTATTATCTTCAATTTTTTAACAATGACTGATCTAATTTCGACCACTGGGCGACCGCTAGTAAAGGTAAAATTTGAATTATCGGTACCACCCATTTGGTATATCTGTTATATCTCTGTATATTCAAAACTTTGGAAAACTCAGATTTTGAATTATGGAATTTTTGGTTTAAATTATCTAACTCATCAGCGAACTTAAACTTATAATAGTTCAGTTTGCATGTTCCTTAATACTTTACAATACTGCTTATAGTTGAAAGGGTAGATTTCATAGCAAAATACTCCTTTTTTAGCTTTTGTTTGAGAAAAGTGTTGAATTGTGTGCCAATATGAATTTTGTAAATAACCCGGACTAAATAAACCTCAAATAAATGTCTCAAATCACTATATTTTTGTTCAGTAATTTTTTCACAACAATTGATGTTTGCCAACAATTTATAAAAACTTAAAAGTAAAATACTAATTATCTGGTCGCTATTTAATCAGATTTATCCTGTGTTTTGTTACAAGATGATTCAGGTTCGTCAGAGATGACTTGATCTGATGACTTCTTTTTTTGATTAGGAAACGTCTCACTATCACCTAAAAGTTCCTTAACTTGCATTATTTGACATTCAAATTTTCTTTGGTCCCCATCTTCATGCTCTCTATCAAAACAAATCAGTTTATTGCATACCAATACTTCAACGGGTTTTGGTATTGGAGTTATTTTTGCTGCTATTAAAACATCTTTCATTTGCGTTTCCTGATCTTCTTTTGAAACGATACAGTCACCTGCAGGAAGTTCTTGACAAATTAGGACATCTTTATTACATTTGTCTTTGACTAGCTTTCCACGTACAATTCGAGAAATTTTATTCAAATCTTCATCTTCTATTTTAATGTTTTCCCACTCTGCTTTGGTTCTGCATATTATTATTTCGGTTTTGCCTGATTTTATACATTTGCCATATATGATTTCATTGTCCGAACTAGTTGGGAGACTTTCTAGGACTTTTTTAACTTCAGCTGTAAGAAAAAATTCAGTTAAATGAAATTGTTAGCATAAAATACGATTTCAGTTACTATAATAAGTTAAAACTAAAACGTGTGCCTGCCAAATATTGTCCCAAAATTTTAACATATATTTTGCAGATAAAAAAAGAATCAAATTATATAAATAAATATCAGTCAAAATAAATAAATATCAGGAAAGTCTTTTTCTCTGTCTGTTTTAAAACAGTAAAAACTAAAGATATTGGGGCATTTTTTTGTTATTGACTATATAACAATCCATCCAACAAAACATTTCTAGAGAATTTAAAAGCCTACAAAACGAGCTCGTGTGAAGTGACTGGAGTATCTGAAAACTAAAAAAAATTAGCAATTTTTGAAAAATTCTTAATTTTAGCAATATTAACCAGGGGCACAGATATTTTACAAAATACTAGTATTTGAAATACGCTAAATGTGGACGCTTTCAAATGAGCAGGTTTTGCATTAGCGCATTATAAACAATTTGCGGTGAGTTTTTCAATACTAGTATGAACGCATTGATATCCATCGATTATAATTTAGCAAACGGAATTTGAAAGTAGATAAGTTATACTACAACTTATCAATCTTCGATTAACACATATAGGTCGTCAAATTTGTTTAAAACACCTCGAAACATACGGAAAACGACCGATCTTGTATTTCTAAAGGAGTGCTGGGATACCAAAGAAAGGAAGGGGAAGTTTATTGTTAAAGTGACATTTCCACTAAAAAATAGTCCGGGAGGTAGTGGCCCCGAAACTCCGTCATCGCAAAATTGAAAAATGTCTATTATATTGTAAACTGATACGTTCCAACTTAAATTTGCTCTTACATTTGGTGTTGTGCTTAGCGAACAATACGGATTCAATTTCTATTTAGAAAATAAAACGCGGAACTATTCATTCCGCCTAAAATAACAATCTGAGTATGTAGTAAAGTATGTTTATGGCAATATGCAGGGTGTATTTATAGCTGTTATCTCGATTTTTGATAAAGATAGGAACAGTTTCAGAAAATAATTGTTAATAAGAACAAGTTATTTGCTAAACTATTTATTCAAAACATCTCCAGGACATTGAACCTTTAAAAGCCACCCAAAATTTTATTTTCAACAGACCTTACTACTTCTTTACTTTTTCATTTTATAGATAAATCAATTCCAATAATACCTACACAAATGATTATTGAGTAGTGTTCTGTATTGTCAAATATGTTTTTAGTCCAGTTTTAAAGACAATTTTTTTTTTCAAAAATCCTTGATTTTAGACTTCGAGATTGTTGGGAAAAAGACACTTTTATCCATCATTTTGAACAATGAATACAGCACGAAAACTTCACAAATATTTCACATCCCAATTTTAGGAGATTAACTATGCTGTGAAAAATGTCATTTACATATCACATGTTGTTTATGGGCGATCAAATAAGAGTAAGTGCATTAATTTATGATCAAGAGCTCATAAAATGAACAGAACGGTTTATTAAAATATAATTATCTTTTTTTTTCAACTATTGTTGTTGTGGATAACGTTTATAAATTTCATTTTAGAAATATCACCTATCAATAACTATTCACTAAGATCACCTGAATCAAATATGATTATTTATGAAGGTAGGTTTTATGTGAATAAAAAATATGAGATTGACAAGCATAAAATACCCAAACCTTTAAAACCCGTTTCATGAAATCTGTGAACGTACACTAAAAAATAAACATACGCATCGAATATAGTAACTCGTTTTTGACGTTTGTCGTAACTGCATACTTTTTGACAGGGTATAAATGAGATGGCAATATAGTACCCCAGTTTCATTTTTTCTCAAAATGGCTTTCATATGTCACGGCCAACAAATATATTTGAACTTTTCAGGTCCTGTAGTGCGAGATTTCAGAGTCCTTAGCTCCTCGACTATTACATTTCAATCCTTTGTTAATATTTCACAAGTTATAAAGGAAAAAAAAATTAGTTTTCATTGTTTATAAAGATGCAAAAGCAATTTTTCTGATGAATTACTGTGTGTAGTCACAAAACTGACTACACACAGAGATCTTCCTTAACACTGGTTTAAAGCAGTGCCGAATATTTACTCGTTTACTGTGGTGTCCTCTTTATTTTATAAAGATTATTCAGTTGGTATAAACTAAATATCCTCATTAATTTATAAAAATTGTTACAATAGTTGCCAAAATGGGATGCAAAGGAGAAACGGCAGAAATACGTATAAGTGACATACGATAGTATAAGATAGGCGTGTTGGAGTATAGTTAACAATTAAAAACAATACGTATAAAGTACATAATGACAACCTTCTCACCAGGATTTTCTTATGTAGGTTTTAAAGATTATCTCAGTACTTAAATAACACAAACAATATTTTGAAAAAAGCTGTTTCTGGCTTTTTCTAATTTTCAAATAATAATTTATTACCCGAAAATGGTCAACTATAGAGAACAGTTACCACGGACGCACGGAGCAGTTGCGATTGTATATAGCAATCTTCGAGAGCGCTTCATTCCCGTCTGACAGTTCGTCACTGTCGTTTTATTTCAGTTCATTCTTGTCTATGTAGACGCGGTGCAAAGCGTTACTTTAACATCATTTCCAAATGCCAAGAAGATCTGCAAATACCTACAATATTTAATTCGAAGTTATTGTTTGCATTGCTTTTAGGCACATACATTGTTCTCTTTTAAAAATATAATCAACAAGCTCTCGAGAAATAATGTAACTGTCCGCTTTTTTATATATTATTATAAAAAGAGCGAATCTGTATAAACATATAAAACATATTTTCATTACCTATTTCAGAACGTCTTTTGACAATGCTAATTTCCTTTTTACCACCTTCTTTCTGAATGCCGTGTTCGAGTGCTTCCACGCAAGATATTCTGATCTCTGTACGCTGCTTGATACCATCTTTCGACAGAGGAACCTCAACGATGCAAGCTATCCCTTCGAAATCATTATCTTGTTGCTCAGAATCTATAACAAAGGTATAATTGTTCAAATTATTAATACAGTTTATTTTACTATAGGCTAATTGGACATTACAGTAAGTTCCTAAAGTAACCGATGAATTCAATTTCTACGTAATTATGAATTTAAATGAAAAATCCTGAAACAGGTGAACTTTTATATATCCCTACAAAATTGTAAATGAGAAGGGTTATATCGTCCCACGAAAAAAGGGCGATGTTTATTCAGTTTTGCCACGTCTAATGATCTATCGATGCGGAAAAACTTGATTGAGATGAGCTCGCACTGCTGCTTTATATTGTGATGCAGCTCCATCTTGTTATAACCATGTTTCTGTTAATGTTTGCGAGGTTAACAATATCAGGAAAAGTTGTCTTAATTCAGGTATTAAAACATTTGCGTCCTCCAAAAATACAGTCCAATTAGTCTATTATTTATTATGCTAGCCCATTTCAATAGGATTCTGAGTGTGACCTTCCCTCGTTCAGTACGGATTTTGCGTACTCCCAAACAGACAATTTTGCTTGTTGACCGTCCAATGTAGAGTAAACTGGTCCCTTGGCAAGACCATAAGTTCTCCATTTCCAGTTTAAGAGGAACTGAAGAGCTGTGGAAATGACAACTTAAGGTCTTGGGAAGAAACGAAGAAGGAGAGCTTGAGATCTATGAGAAGGACTGTATTGAAGAGAATTGAAGATTGGTGGTCTTATGACTAACTGAAATATAGAAAAAGAAGAACTGTAGGAGTGAAGAAGTCAAGAGGTGGTTCGAAGGACTGAGAGGAAGAGCATATTTTTTGGCAGTTTTCATCAGCAGCTCAAGGCTAGAGGTTTAGGAATTGGCCTTTGAATCACTAAAAATGAAGAGAAAAGCTGAAGAGCTGATCGGAGACACTTAAAGTCTTGAAGGAGCAGATGAAGAGCTTAAGTTCTTTTTTGGGAAGAATTATTTCGAAGGATTGAGAAGATGAAGAATATTTGTTTAAATTTTACAGGGGATAGGAGGCATACCTTACCACGCTGGCTCAGTGCGGTTGGTAACGGGCAAATGTCAATTTCCCTGATTTTTGCCATTGACATCAGAGACGACTGTTCTGCCCGGTGTGTATAGCTTTAGAAAATTAATTAGTGAAATAGTCTGTTGTGTGTTTGTGAAAAAATAAAGAAGTTTATTTTCTGGACTTAATTAGTGTTTTTTAGAACAGACAGAACGTTTGTCGCAACATTATATTGCCTTGTTCGTAAAGGAAAATACACAATACTATCGCTTTTGTAACTGAAGTTCAACTGCTCCTGAAGACTATTTTGTATAACACCAGATCCTGTAGCACAACCTCATATCGAGATAATTCTCAGAGTTCTTCATTGTAATCTTTTTGGATCACATTTGAGTACTTGTATTTTAAGCAACTTTATTTGAAAACACAGTTCTTCCAACCAGAAAGCAATACTAACATTGAATACCTTTTTTGAGCTACGTTGTATTTATTTAGAACATTAAAACGAATCATTTTTCAACTATTTGTAATTTCATGAAAAACCCATTAAGAATAAGTTAGGATAATTAGAGTTTTAATGAAGTTATTAAGGGTTAATTCAAACGACTCACTCTTTGCCAACGTTAAAGTAGATGTTTGTTGAGTCGACTGCTCGTCACCTCCATTTGCATTGCAGCTCATACTTGAATCCTTTATTTTCACCGTTTGGATATAGTCCTCTGAAAATGACAGCCATAAGCTGATAAGTTCTAGCCAGTCTTATATAAAACACAATATTATAGATAATACAAAAAATGCAGAAGACTATCCAGAAAAATAAAAAGCCGTTTACATATACAAATATTTATGAAACCAAGAATCATTCCCTTATTTATTAGCATGTCATTGAGGCATACACTGTATACAAAAAGTCAACTTCATACTGACGTAATGTAATGACATATTAGCGAAATATGTTAACGAGTAAGTAGGTACATAAATCTTAGAAATTCTATGATTATTACAAAACGTTGACGATTAACTCGTATAATGGTTTTATCGCATTTGTTTACGAATATCTGGTAATAAATATTTCTCAGATGATTAATAATGAATAAGGAAGATCGAGGAGATCTTCAGAGTGAAAGCATAAACCACCTCTTCTGCAAATAACCGAGATACATTATATATATATATATATATATATATATATATATATATATATGTGTGTGTGTGTGTGTGTCTAGTCGTAGGCTATCACGGATGGAATAATATGAAGAAATATTTATCCAGGAATACATCCGTTCATTATTTTGGTTCAAGTTTGAATCTTGCAGACGTTTTGCCAAGGTCTCACTTGGCATTCTCAATGGGTTGTGAAGGATGTATATATATATATATATATATATATATATATATATATATATTTGTTTTTAAATTTTCGCGGGCACTAAATGTTTCAGGTGGTTTCCACGTGAAACATATATATATATATATATATATATATATATATATATATATATATATATATATTTAAACTAGAAAGGAAATCACGGCTGTATAGAAGTACAAAATTCTAGAATGTTATCGGAAAGCAGCCAATATATAAAAGTATACTCTTTTAACTATATTTTGAGAGCTTTCAAAAATTGTTTATTTCTTTATCAGTCAAAAACTACAATTAACACAAAAGTTGAATTATAATATTAAGTTAATATGTAATGAAAACTTACGTTAGTTGAGATTAAATTTAGAATTAACTGCACAGCACAAATTGAACATTGGAAAGGTTATCAGTAAAAGAAAATATTTTTACATTTGAAATGTATCAGAAAATGACAATGTCAAATTGAAATTTACAGAGAAGTTGACTGCTATGAAAATTATTGAAAAAGAAGGCTGCAAATTGCTGGACAAAAAAAAGTTAGTGAAAATGAATTAACCAAGATTAGAATTAGAATGATTAGATTTTGAAATTTTGTTATCGATTTCAAGCAAATTGCAATATATAACGTTAAGGTTTAACAGATCAGTTTTTTTTATTTATATTTTCAACAAAGCTATTACTATATACCATCTCCAAAAAATATCTTTTAAATGAATTTCGCTCTATTGCAAGGATGCTGGTGTCGTCAAAGTTTGCTGTATGGCAATTATCAGTGCAATGACTAGTTAAAGCCGAAGAATCTTTGTTCAATCTTATATCGCTTTTGTGAGAAGTTATTCGGTCTTTAAGTCTTCTTGAAGTTTGTCCAATATAGGTGGCTGGACAATTGTTACAATTAATTTTATATATTACATTCGATTGGAAAAATTTTGAGATGTTATCTTTAACTTTACTGAACAAATCATTAACAGTTTTAAGAGACTGGTGAGAAAATTTAATATTAGGTTGATTATTGAAAATCTTCAAGATCTTGGGGGTTATCTCTTTAAGGTAAGGAAGGGACACACAGGCGTAATTGGAATTTTGTAAATTTGTATCATTGCTTACATTAGAATTGTTATTTAATAAGGGATTAATTGGTATCTGATTTCTATGTGTAAATCTTTCGACGGATAGAATTTGTGGATTATTGAATAATAATTTATTTAACAATTTGGGGGGATAAGAATTATCTAAAAATAACTGAAACAAAATATTTAAGTTTTTATCAATAAAAGTTGGATGACAAATTTTTAAAATTCTACTTTTCATCTGTTTAACAAAGCAATACTTGACCAACTTGTACCCCTAATTGTGAATTGTGAATGTTAGTATAGTTAGTTAAATAAATTATATTTTATATATTAAATATATTTTAATTCATATTATTGTACCGGGTTTTATTTTAGATACGGCTTATATTAATTAGAAAAACCTGAAAATTATTTAGTGAATAGTAAAACGATTTCTAGATGGTGAAACTGAACAAGAAACCCTAAAATCCTAGTTTTATACAGAACAGACCAGGATGTTGAACTTCTTGCTTCGAATGGGTTTACGCTTCAGACCAGTAGTTCCCAATTATGGCGATTTACACTTCAAGAACTTGTAAATTTAACCTTCTTTGACCACCAAATAGGAGTAATAGTAAGCCAGGTTCTTCCTCCAGGATATTCAACAGCCACTTTCACGTGAAATTTTTAGTAGAATGGTTGGATTTACGAATAATTTCATATGACAATCTTATTTAATAAAATAAAACTAAAGCTTTTCACTAACATATAGGCCGAAGATTTTGAAAATTCCTCATGTACGAGTATTATATAACAATTATCCCCGCCGCGTCTGTCTGCCTGAATACGACATACCCAAAAAGTGCCGAACGGATTTTCATACGGTTTTCAAGAAATGTTTATATGTATTTTCATTAATGTGTTATATGTAAATTAGTTGACATATAACGAAGATGTCTGATAAAATCAAGCCGACTGAGAACATTCGAAAACCCTGGCTAGTCCCTCTGAGATATAATGTATGGTGAAACTCTTCCTCCTGTTTAGGTCTAGTGAAAAGCCCGAGATGGCATTTCAATATCTTTTAAATATAGCTTTTATACCTATTTTATTGTTTCAAACATAGTCACACATAAAGTGGTAAATGAAACGCATTTAGAAGGATACCATGGTAATCCTTATTAAATTGATTACTTTAGGTAAGCTTTTCCCGCACATTATAATTGTCCTTTACTCCATACAATTAAGTTAATATCTTATTAATAACTATCCCACATCATCATGACTTCAAATATTTGCAGAATTGGAAACAAATGACATTAAAAAACAAAAGCTATAGGCATTATATGCTGTGCTACCCATGCGAAACCTGACGAGTCGCTAGTACTGTAATAAAATTTTTAGTGTACAGTTCCACCATCTCGCTGTCGTCTTACGATTCTGTAAATGATTTCTACTTTAGGTCGTTTTCAATTTAATAATACAATTAATTACAAACCTTCCTGACCTATGATTGGAATTGGCTCTTCAAGATTTTGTAATTAATGTTTAACCTAACCCAACTAGGTGTGTTATTTAAAAATTTTCTTATTTATACATTGGTAATTGATATATTTTTCCTAATCAAATATCAATTGGCAGAATTTCGACCCTATTAATTCTAGGGGGTCTAAGTGTGAAGCAACATAACAACCAAAATTATACTTATGAAGAAATTAGGCGCTCACATTACCAATTTGTAAGAATATTTATATTATATAAACATGCAATGGTCAGTTTTCTTTTTTCACAGTGGAACGTAAAAGCAAAGCTATGGATTATTATCAAAAACGATTTGTTGCGAAATCCTAATTTTTCAACAAAAAAAAAACACTATTTTCAAAATTTCTCATATAGCTTTGGTCTCGTTACAAATTATGTCGAAATTTCTTTTTCGCGAGTTTGCACCTTCATTTGAATATGCAGACTTTTTATACTATAACATATAGTTTAAAAATTCTATCTTTACCTTTTAGTTTATAAAATAAGTTCTTGTTTTCCTGAAAGCTTCTTAACGGTCTAAAGTATAACATTCCAATATTCTTCGATTTTTCTGCATTATTCATACTCTCTGAAAAATGAATGAATTGTTCATGGGAAGTATTTAATGTAACCCTAAATGAAATTTTATTGCATGTAAAATGGTCGCATATTCCACGATGATAACAACTTAACTGTTGAAACGGTGTTTAGTGTTAAAAATTAAGGTATGATGTTAGAGTACAAAATATTGACCATTTACTTATATGTAAATAGCCACGAAACACAAATTTCAGACGATCCCCACCTAATTTTTGTGTTTTTCCTTCTTGATTCTTATAAAATATGCGGTAGGGCTTCTTCTTCAGCTTCAGCCCTCTCCATTTAGATTATAACACAATCTCTTCTTTTGTCCCCAACACTTCTTCTTCTTTCATTTGTCATTCTGCTGATGTGGTCATTCCGTTCATGTTTGTGTTTAAGTACCAAGTCCTTTATTTTTTCCACGTTGCTTTTCGCATTTTCTTTCTCTATCTATTAGTGGTTTTCCTGCACTCTTCTCAGAGCTTTCGATGTATTTTGTCTTGTATCTGCGTTGTATGTAATTATTGGTACAAATGTTCTTTTATTAATTTTCATTAATTCTGGATTTTGTTACTCGTTTCTTTAAGTTTACTTTTAAGACCTCCTGCTGCTTTATTTGTTTTGGTAACTTGCTGTCTGGTCTCTCCTTCAACTTCTTCACAGGTGGTTATATTAATTCCAAAATATCTTACTCTTAGTTCCTATTGTATGACCATCAATTTATATTTTGCAGGGTAGTAATTCTTTAGAGAGATTTTATTATCTCAGTTAAGATTATTATATTGTATTGTTTACGTACTGTGTTGAAGATGTGTAATAACTTCTGGTGATTGCCTTCGGCCTCAGCTAGCAGATAATTTTGATTTGTTGGTCACCTACCTGGTATCCTTTGACTTGTAGACTTTTTAACAGAGGACTAATGCCATTATTGACAATTACATTGTTTATAAAAATTCTAAAGATGGGAATCATTGGCTAGTTCTCCATCTGTTCGGTATAAGGCAGTTTAATAATTTTCTACGTTCTGTTATTAAACTCCTTCCTCCATACTTTAACAGCTCATTTAATATACCGCCTTGTCCGGGTGATTTTTTATATTTCAAACCTTTTAAAGCTCTTCGAATTTCTGTCTACCAATTTGAATTTCTTCCCTTTGTTGTTGTACGAAAATTAAATTAAGATTGTTCAAAATCGATTAACTTACAGGAATGAAGAACAATTCTATGAGTCTACACCCGTACTGTTTGCAAATTGGCATAAATTTGCTCGTGACGGTTTTCTGTTTTCCGTACTACTTACTTTTGTAAAAACACAGTTTAGAAAATAAGGTACACAATGTTAAGTTAACCGATGAGCATCTTAAATTCTTTTAATAATTGGTACACGAAAAATTGACCCACAACCACAAATTATTGTTAGTAGAAAATCACAATTACATAAATCTCGATAGTATTTTTACAATTTCGAGATATTCACCAGTTTATAATGTAAGTGGGATTCATTTTACTAATTAGTTACCTATTATGCTTATCTTCAATTTTCTGCCTATTTTACTATTCATTAAGATTTATCTAGCAAGAAAATAACACCGAGTTATTATCATTCTTTGTTTTTGTATCCAACTTTTCACAGCAACAACAATATCAGCAATAAGTAATTAGCTGTCGAGAGCCTAATTTGGCCTGCTATAACAACAATTTTGAGTTCGTTCTTGCGGTTCCTTCGCCACTTATTGTTAAATCTTCTATATATAAATAGGCAAAGACAATACGATTAGGTACCATTTTCTCCTCTGTCTCTCAACCGATTTTCTTCATTTTTGTTTTGTTAAGTAGCTCCTGACGACCTTCAGTGCAGAATGCTAATATTAATTTATAATATTGGTTCATTCATTAAATAAAATATAATAAAAATTCATAATTTATGTCCATACTGTCAACGCTAAACAACTGACAGTGCCGCGGCCGCCAGACGGTCAAAACTCAAAGCATTGAATAATTATATTTGGAGGGAGCGATCGTTAGATGCTTTTATATTCTTAGAGCATGTACTTCTGGAAGTGGCATACAACCGTTGTTAGTGTTTAGTGGTAAAATAGTCAATGTAGTAGATTAGTATTGATTTTTCGGACGCTTTGCAGTAACTTTCATTAAATATTTTGTTTTTAATGTGAATTTAATTATTTTATTAATATATTATTATCACAACCTTCCCGAAGATGCTGTGTAAAAAAATGCCAGACAGCGGACAATAGAATGTATTAAATATTTAAGTTCTCCTAAGCTTGATGGTCCTCTCTTTTCTTTAATATACCTGAACTTGATTAAAATTGCAAATGACGAAAAGTTTTAGGTTGCAAAGAACATTCTTCGAATTATTAAATCGAATATTTTGCCAGGCGCGGTTCCAGCCAAAAATTTGGGGGTCATTAATTTGTCAAAAATATTTCGAATACCGATATTTGATTACATATTTTTTTATTACAATAGTCAATATGAGTGAACAATTTTGGTCATTACATCTACTTCTCTGATTTCTCCACAACTCTGTTACTTATAAAAATATACTTTTTACAATTTCATGAAATAGGGTCGAATTTCGACCACTGGGCGACCACTAGTATATTTAAATTCGATTGAAATAATTTGCAGTTTAAAGTAATTCTTACCATCCATTTTAAAGAAATATACATTTTTATCAGCTTGAGACTTTGTTTTGTTATTACTGGCGCCAGTGTTATCTCTGTCGTTGACTTCTGTAAGCTCTGTAAGATTATTTATTACATAAATACATTAAATTCAGGAATTTTTGTGGTACCATTGGTTTGTGAATCCGGTTTATGAATGTTAGTATTATCACAAGGTTTAAAATTGTTAACCCCTTTTGGTTGCAATTTTGTGTTACTCGTTACAGTCTTTTCTTCTTCAGTAGAAATTTTGTACAGTTTTGGATGAAAAATCGCATTACTTGATTCTGATTTGATATTAACATTCATAAATTGTTCGTCTTTGCCAGCTATGTGAGTTTCCTGGACACTGTTGAAGTTTGTACTTTCACCTGAAGATAGAAATATTTATTTTTACAATCAAACTCAAAGTGCTTAAATATTGTGTACTAGAATGGTCGTTAGTGAGTTGATTAGTATCGCAAAGCAGGAATTTTTCTCCTTGCGTGTTTACTGTGCGGTTCTCTGTATTATTTGCTAACCCTCCTATACCTAAAACAAACATTTGTTGTATATAACTAGATTCTGAGCAACAATTCATATTAGGTTACTCACTACTGAATAATACATTATAATGATCCTTCCCAGTTTTCATTTTTGGTTGGTTACATTCTACTCGGTTCTTATCTAAAACAGAAATGTTGTTCAAATCATTTAAAGAGAACGGAAAGTTAGCCTACCACTCAACTGTGACTTTGAATTGTTTTTGGTAGATTGTACTCCGTCATGAACTTCAGACCTATTCTTCTTTGGTGCAAAACACTCACCGATTGACGTTTCTTTAAGACCTCAATGAAAATATTTATGTTAACTGTTGAAACGAATTTGATGCATGTATACTCACTATTCTCTAAACGGTTGCCAGAATCCTTTGATTTATTGCTCTCTAAAAAATACATTACTGGTTTCTCTAAATTCAAAAAAATCATTTTAATCCTTTCGGTCACGAATTTACTATTTATTGTTAAAATGAAATTTTCAACCGTAAGACTTGGTTTATTTACGAATTTTTAGACAAGAATTGCCTTTAAATCATCACGATATGACTGTACTGGCATATGTAAATAATATAAATATGCATAATATTTATTTTTTATGACGTATAAGTTTAACAACATTTAGTTATCTAAATTCACAAAACGGTTTTTTGCTTTTGTGATGCACATATGAACTTATACTGGTTTCATTTTAACCGTGATATACGTTTGAAAATATGTTTTTACAAGGTAGCATAGGCCTAGTTAGGGGGTGGGAGCTCCGAGAGCCTCAAAATTAGTGAGTTTGAAACGAAAACGAGGCAAAGAGCTTGGAAAAAAAATACTTTTCTGGGCGGCGTAAGGCCTGGTAATCTCGCCAGCTACTCAATAGTACCCATTCCGCCAATCTATGTATTGGGAAAGATTTCGTTTAAGTACACTAATCATTAAAACATAGTGGAGTGTTGAAGCCAAACATGTTCATCTGGTAGGCTCGGGTCTGTTATATTAGGATATAAGTTTGCTAACGCATGAACAACTTCACCAATAATCATTTAAATGTTTTACGACAGTCAAATTTGCATTTATTAAAATCCAACCAATAATATAATCACCTATGATTCTCAAACGTAAAGTTTTGAGGATATTGAGTATGTCTCAATATCTAGAGTTTGACGATTTACTTCCCCGTTTAATATGAAGGTAGATTCGTCAGAAAAAATGATACTCATGGCTCTCGTTTCTGTTCAGATTATTCATCACTTTTTCACAGAATTCCATCATACGATCTAAATCGTATTCCGTTAACTCCTGTACAAAAGTCAATTTATATGGATAAAGTTAACCAAAGTGCCAGTTACAGAGGACCAGTTCCTGTGTGCCTATTAAATGGAGTCCTACGCCAATATGCTATGTGGTCTATTGCTTTTAATTCCTCTGACGATGAAGTTGGTGCTATGGTAACATTGATTTTTTTGTTCCACAAGAATGTTCCGTGCCGATTAAAATACTCTATTATTACTAGATCTTTTCCAATTACTGCACAACTGCTCACCACTAAGTGTTCTAGTTACAGCACTGGCTCGCACAAATATGCACAAGAGATAACTGTGCCTGCGGATGTTTTATGTAAATTTACCAAGTTTACATAAACCTATATTATCAAATATGAATTTATTCCAATAATCGCCCGAAAATTGCGGCACTATGCCGCACAAAGTCACTGTCTGCTCTGGTAACTGGACAACACGATTAAAACTACCAAACAAGTATTTCTATAGTTAACTACCATGTTATTCACCTGCCCAAGGTGACTGTACCACGCTATTCTCTAATAGGTATACGCAAATGCCTAGTCATAGACTTATATACTATCGTAGACTGAGTGGTTGATGGCGAAGTGACAACACAATGTTTTACTCTTCATTTGTTCGATTTCTGTTTTATGAAGTTCACAGTTAGTTCTCTTTCTGTCGGGAATATCCCTTATGTAATTCGATTGAGCTAGAGATAGCACGAATAAAGGTAATCATCTTGTCGTCAATGAAAATTGCTTGCAGGCTTACTCTATGATAATATATGTTTATGCCTGCAGTACGCCTTAATGGAAACAGCAAACTGTAAGGAAATGTTCTACCATTCAGACTGGTATCCACAACTGACAATATAGTGACCGAAAGGGTTAAGTATAAAACTATAGAACTATACCTGTTGGTTTTGAACCTCTCTTTATACGTTCACCCAATAAATCTTTTTTTGGTGTCTGCATTTCGCAAGGATCTTTTCCCGTAGATTTTTCTGCGTCACATGATTTGTACTTCTTTTTTTCTGCTTCTGTTTGCGGTCTATAACATTCAGTCTCGCTAGTATTCTTCTCTGTTCCAGCTAGAATAAAGCGATTGCTCTAAATATTTCAAATGAAGTTATTTATTATATCAATGATGATTTGACTTACGTAATAAAAATACAAACAATAAAGATGGATTATAGAGATTAAAAATACCTAAAAAATTAGAGGTATAAGTAGGACCAAGAATTCATTACTTATTTCTATTATTGTTAACTTATCTATGAAAAATTACAAGATATTGAATAAGTTGGTTAAATAGCGCTTGCAAAAAATGAACTATAGAGTCTAAGTAGATTTCGTATAATTGAACTTGTAAGAGATAATTTATATTTAAAAAAGAACCGACTTCAGCTAGCTTAAAGTAAAAACCGTTTAGACACCCTGTGTAATCAATAACTATTTTCTGATATATATTCTTTTTTTATCTGATTTAAGGTAAAATTCTGTTTATTATTTTAGCGTATTCTTATCTCTCCCTCTCTCTCTAATTTGCATTTTTTAAATATTATTCACGTATTTTATTTGTTTTATTATTTGGACCACTTTCTATAAGTGTAACGCTAATTCAATCTATATTGCAACCACCCATTTTCTGAATTACACTGTACAACTATAATTCAACTCTACACGATGTTGCAACCGCCCTGTATAAGTAATAATCCTCTCCACCTTATTGACTGTTTCTATTTTTCTACTGTATAAATCCCTGAATACCTATAATTTTACTTCTTCAAGTATAAGCAACTACTTATGCCACTTTATATACCATTTTTTAGTCAACCTATATAAATATAATTCCACTCCACCTTATATTTCAATCATCCTGTATATGCAACAGTACTAACATTTTTTGAATCCTCCGCCGTATAACTCAAATATCCTTACTGCTTATGCTTATTTCACAATTTTTTAAAGTTTGTGCCACCTAATACAACATTTTTTCAACGACCCTGTGTAACTTTAATTCTATTCCACCTATTATTTCAACCATCCTATATATGGAACTGCTTATGTATCACCCAATATCTCATTTATTTGTAAGATTGTTTGAACCCACCAGTCTAACTGTAATTTTATATCGTCCTATTTTTCAACTACGCACATTGCTTGCTAGCTAGAACATCTCTTTCTAGAATACATTTTAAAATATTCAAATTGGTTGAGCCGTTTTAGAGAAAACAGTGTAGATTCATTGAAATTCACTGTTCACGGTTTTTTCTGATTTTTTGGAAAACCGTAAATCTCACGTTATAGAAAATTATATGGTACCATTCTGTAATATTCCTTAATACGAGGGTGAATCAAATATGAACCGGACTTTTCTGTTTCTCGCCCTGTAGGTAATTCGAGTGGCGTGATGTCTCGATATATGTTAGGTAGGGATGTTAAGAGTTCGTCGGTTTGGCGAGGCGTAGTCGATGCGCTGTTAGTAGCATCATGTCAGAGCAGGAGGTGCATACGTCTGTTGCGCAACGTGTTGCTATCAAATTTTTGGTGCGGGAGGGCGTTAGACCGTCTGAAATTTTGCGTCGACTATCTGCACATTTCGGCAATGAAACACTTTCAAGGACCAAAGTGTACGACTGGCACAAAAAGTTTTCAGATGGCCGAGAGACAGTGGAAAATGGGCCTCATGCACGCCATCCCACGACAAGCATCAATGAGGCGAATATCTACGCAATTCGTGAGCTGATTGAAGGCGTACTGCTGATCGATTTTCTGCACGAACGCCGTACAATTAATACTGAGTATTACTGCGAACTACTCCAACAAGTGAAACTTGCCTATCGGCAAAAGAGGAGGGATATGTCTATCCGAAGTGTGATTCTGTTGCATGACAACGCTCGGCTACATACAGCTGCACTGACTCAAAGAAAATTGAACAAAATGCATTGGGAAACCCTTAAACACCCGCCTTACAGTCCTGATTTGTCGCCATGTGACTACCACATGTTTGGGTCACTTAAAGAAGAACTAGGAGGCCACCACCTTGAGGACAACGAAGGTGTAGAAACGTTTGTGCGCAATTGGTTATCGACACGACCAGTTTCATTCTTTGAGAAAGGTATTAAAAAACTTCCGATTCGGCGGAAAAAATGTATACATAAGAGAGGAGACTATGTAGAAAAATAATATGTATTAACATTTGTATTGATCGTACCAATAAAATTTTTAAAACAAAAGTCCGGTTCATATTTGATTCACCCTCGTACAATGCCGTTTAAATCAGCAAAATTGCCCATATTGTATTGATAGGAACTTGTGGGTTTACTGGACCAGGATATAAGTTTTGTCAAAGTTGGCGCGACATTATTTTGGAGCAGATTTAAATATTTATCTCCATTCAAGTTGCCATCAATGAAAAAGGGACCAACGATATGATTTCCAACAATTCCAGTACGCCTTAATGGAAATAGCAAACTGTGAGGAAATGTTCTACCATTCAGACTGGTATCCACAACTGACAATATAGTGACCAAAGGACTAAGTATAAAAAGGGAACTGTACCTGTTGGTTTTGAACCTCTCTTTATCTGTTCACCCAATAAATCTTTTTTTGGTGTCTGCATTTCGCAAGGATCTTTTCCCGTAGATTTTTCTGTGTCACATGATTTGTACTTCTTTTTTTCTGCTTCTGTTTTCGGTTTATAACATTCAGTCTCGTTAGCGTTCTTCTCTGTTCCAGCTAGAATAAAGAGATTGCTTTAAATATTTCAAAATAGAGTTATTTATTATATCAATTTCTCCAATGATGATTTGACTTAATGTAATAAAAATACAAACAATAAAGATGGGCTGTAGAGATTAAAAATACCTAAAACATTAGAGATATTAGTAGGACCAAGGGTTCGATAGTTATTTATATTATTGTTAACTTATCCATCAAAAATTACTAGCCATTGAATAAGGTGGTTAAAAACCGCTTTCAAAAGGTGAAGTTTAGAGTCTAACTAGATTTTTTATGATTCAATTTGTAAGTGAAAATTATTCAAAATTTTGCAATATTTTGATCTCTGATGGCCAAGTTCAGTTTGGTTGCTATTAATGGCATTTGCCTCTTGAGAAAAAAAAGCTTACTGATTTTTTGCAATTTAAAAGGGAAGTGACATGTTTTCAATTTTCTTATTAAAACTCAATCATTTTGTAAGATAGTCGAATATTGAAGATACAAATCAAAAGTTTCAAAAATGACTGTTTTTGCACAACCATTATTGTTTAAACACTTTGTGGGGAAATAACACCACAGGTCACGAAAATTACTGTATATTTCCAAACGTTTCGGGGTCTAGGTCAGACCCCGTTGTCAATGGCTAAGAAACTATGAAAAAAGGAACAATTCTAAAATATTAAATTAAATTTGACAATATAGACAATACAAGGTAGCACAGAAACTTCTAAAGATCATATTATAATGAAGTTCATTTCAAGTTGGAAGAATAAGAAAGGCGTGATCTTCAGAATTATATGTGGCTCTCCTAGCTGCGACTTTGTTATAATTCGCATTCGCCTAAAATGCGATCAAATCATAAAGGAAACCTAGGAAAAAACATTATGAACTGTCCCAATATTGGGTTGTTCACAAGGACATGGCCATTAGCAATTTCTTCCTTAATCATCGGCAACCAGGAACGATTGAATTCTACGGAGGTAGTAGCGATACAATTGTTTACATTTAACAAAATTAATGCCGACTATTTTAGTTTTCTTTTGGTGTTATGTTCTTCTTTGTGTAATATAACCGAATTTTAAAACTGTATTTTATGACCAAGGTCCCAAGCATGTTCACAAATTTTGGATTTTTCAAACAGTCGTTTTTTTATGTAATTTTTGTGTTCTTTTATTCGAACATTTAGAGGTGTAGAGAGTTTATATATGCAATTTTTTGTATTTCAGTTGTGTTTTTTGGTTTTGTTTTTGATATAATTTATTTTAGTGTATTTCTTGTTTTAAATTATGTTTTAATATTAGGTCTGTTTTACATTATTTTTAGTCTTTCTCAGAGACCCTGTAAGTATGTTATAGTTATTCTAATGTGACTATCTTGGGAGTTATTGTTGCTTGGTGAAGTTTGGTGTTGTTTGTTAGGGATTGTTTGATATTCGATATATATAATAAATGTATTCGAATACACGATAAAAAATATAATCAGTGAATACACATATCATTGAGTTGGAATTTTTCATGAAACAAAGTAACCTAAATAGAGAACATAGAATTCTTTACGCCTATTTTTGCAAAAAAACCTACAGGTGTTTAATTGGTTATTCTTGGAGGACGTATATAGCATAACACATAAAAAAGTTGTTAACAAACTTTTATTCCTTAATTAATTATACGGGGTGTTTAAAGTTGCGAAAATCGCCATTATGACAGTTTTTATAACTTTTTGGCAACAGAATGAAAAGATTTAATGTTAAAAGTAAGTTTGTTTCATACGTATTTTTGCTAGCTATTAAATAATAGTTTAACCCATGTATTAAATTTCATTTATTTGAGTTTTCATACGACATACGTCCTTCGTAGAATGTATCAAGAATCGGGGCAGTACGTACTTATTGAGGAAGGCTGGTTTCCGCAGGTTGCATCTCCTTTCGAAGACTCTGTTGTGTCACAAGATTTGAATTTCTTCTTCTCTGCTTCTGTTGTTGGACTAAAGCATTCTACTTCATTAGATGGTTTTTCGCAAACAAGTTTTTTTATTTCTTCTGTTTTTGGTTTAGAGCAGTCTGGATCCTTCGCAGTTTTTTGAACTTTACCTGCACGCAATTATTTATATGTAAGTTGCATTTTTTTTAAATAATTATAACTTAACAGATTTTAAGAAATATTGGGTATATCATACTAAAACTTTAAAATTTTCATATACCATCTGTATCCAAAGAAGTATATTATAGAAAAGGTAAACGCTAAAATTTATTTGAATTTTTACAAAATTAGCAAATTAAAAATAAATAGTGAAAGCAAAATTCTATATTGTTGGGGCATGAAATATTCTGTTACACAAAGTTTTTCACGTCTATCTACTAAATTATATTTATATGTTTGGTACTAAACTGCTGTATACAATTATCAATCGTGACCTTGAAGAGAATATCGAATATCGCATAATTTAAGTTTAGCAACGGATATGTTTAAATAAAGAATTAAAGAATCACAAATCCGGCTACGAGATTTGAGTTTTCAAAACAGGACAAGTCTTTTATTTTAAACATGATCATCAGAACACAATTCACAATTGATTGTTTTTCAAAATAAATGAAAATTTAATGAAATATTAAAGCTGAAGAACACCTACTAACGTAAACAGTTCTTTACATCTGAGTGCAAGCAAATTTCAATGCAAACTTACTTTCTAAACCGGCAAGAAAGGTGTCCAGTGTTAAAGGTTATGTTGAAGTTAGTTAAAGTTAAAAATCAAAGCCGACCAACGATAATTTATACTATTGGCGTACACGAATTAATTAAAAATGTAACTTAAAAAATTACTCATTTCGAAATAAATGTTGAGGGGGTTCTTGATTATTCTGCCTAATCATTGCATTTTCTGCCCTAACTACTTTTCTGTAACATATCATTATTTAAAAGTTGTAATAGAGGCGAAAATTCGCCAGAATTATGTACACTCAATATAAAATAAACATATTTGTATACAGGAAGATTGGTTATCAAATTGTAGAAATTTATCATTCCCAGAACATCTGTGAACAAGACTTCTCCAGTAAACCGGACAATATTCCAAAGTTGTTCTACAACTCTATATCTAGCTTACAAAATTTAATTGTTACAAAATACCAGTGAATGAGGAACGTTCCAATGGGTAGGGAGAGTAAAAAAAAAACAAAACTTTAAAATGTATTTAAATCACGTTTTCAAATTTTTTGTGCTACGATTTTAATAAATCAGTTTGTACACTTTAAATTTTATTAGAATGTACCCAATTTATTGGAAGCAAATTTGTACCTCTGCACCTATTGTCTTGTCTAAGTGAGCACTGTCCCATTTGCTCATGTGCACTTATAATTCTTAAATTATCATCGGCACTTATACTTTTTGTTTTGCCCCATGTTTTGTGGGTCTTATTGGTAAGTATTTTAGAATTTTTCATATGCTCATGGGCTTCGTTGCGAGTGAAATAAACATATGCTTAGTTATTTTAGTTTTTACAGAAAACTTTTATTTTGCCCATCTCAAAACTAATAATCTACCGAGGTGCTTCCTCCCTCAAAGCTAAAATCTACCCATTTTCCCCACTCTCTACTAAAAGCTGCATAAATAGTTCGAATATTTAGTTCGAACTATTTATTTTCCGATTACAAATAGTTGTAAACAAGTCAACGAATAAAAATAGCAATTTGTGTAATAAATAGATCCACATTAAAAACGAAACTTAATAAATAAAGAAATCCATACCTGATGATAGAGATTGGTTTCCACAGGTTGAATCTGCATTTGCTGTATCTGTCACTTAAATTAAGAATTCTCAGTTAAACAATTTATCTTATTACAATGTAAATTTTCTTTAAAATTACTTCTTAACAAATACGATTACATAATTAATAATAAAGACATTTTTTACTTTTAAAAAACATACAGTTGGTATTTTGTTGACTTTTGGCTGACTGATTTCCGCAGGTAACATCTGCTGTACTTGATGTATCACAAGATCTATATTTTTTCTGTTCCTCCTCTGTTTTAGGTACATAGCATTCTACGTCCTTAGCCATTTTTTCACATTCACCTACAGAACACAATTTGTATGGTCATTTGTAAAATGTAATTTTTGCTTACGCTGATTACAAAGTCGACCTAAATTAAAATATTATGTTTGAATGTAACAATCTCAAACAACTATATTTTAACTCGAATTACAAGATTATAGTCTAAACAGAGTGAAACACAATATATGAAAAATTAATATTCCTACTTTTGAAAGAACTGACTAAGGATGCACTAACATGTACTACTTATAATCAGGTAATTTCTTTTAAAATTTTTTCATTTACAAATTGGTACAGAGCTAGAAATAGTTCCCATTTAAAAAATATGTAGGAATAATTCCCATTGAACACGAGAGCAATTACGATTTAAAAATCAACGATCCTAACATTAAAATTGTACAATATTGGTGTTAAGCTTCTGTTTCACACGTCTTTATACATTCGTCGTCCGCAAAAGATGACCACACACGTTGGGTTCGTAGCATTCTTTAAAATGTGTTTTTTATGAATGGATATATTCATTCTACTATTTCCTCAACTATCGAAACATTTTGTGAGGATGAAAGATCTTATTGACCAATTTGTACCTTTTTTGCTTTCATTGGGTATTAATATTATACATGCAGGTATTTTTCGAGCAGTCATTCCTATTCGCCAAGGTCGATAACAAAAGCGCGACTCGATTTAAGGAATTGAGAGTTCCGTGTCGTTTTCTAGTAGAGAATTTCAGTAACTGCCAGGCCAAAAGGATTAATGGTGCAATAAAAAGTAATAAAATTAAAAATCTGCAAATGCCGAAAGGAAGAAACCATACCCAATAGTTCATTCATTGGAGGTTTTTGTGTGATATAACACCTAACAACCGTTATAATTTGTGTGCTGAAATGCCCCTAACATTTGCTTTTTTCACTGGTTTATTGAATTCTAATAATTTTCAACGTTGATGGTCGTCTTAGTGGACGACGGACGTCTATGGACGTCTGTAACGTATCCATTATGACTCCGCCATCGCTTAGAGTGGTTACTGTATGAATCGAATAGTTAATGGTAGGTCTAGTCTGGATAAAACCTAGATGCTCAACACCGCAATTCTAAAATGATCAGTTTAATAGATTTACAAAAAGCCTTCGGCAAAATAAATGCTAAACACAGTAATAAAGTAATAATTAATATAAATGGAAGAGAAACAGCAGAAATAATAACAGAGATGTTAGACAAGGATGTAGTATTTCTCCAACTTATTTAGCGTAATATATAGACGACAACATATAAGAATGGAAAAATAAATTCAAGAAGACGAAGTTAGATCGAAATACCGGTTTAAACACGATTCTTTATGCAGATGACTTAGTATTAATGACAGAATCAGAAGATTACCTGCAAAAGGTAATGCACAAACTGGAACAGATTTGTACAGAGTAATATTATCTACTAAGACCAAAGTAATGGCCTTTTCAGATATCTAAGATAATGGTTAATAACGAAATATTAGAACAGGTAACACCTTTTAAATGTCTAAGTCGCCATATATTCTACGCCCATGGGCATAATAAGTTAAACGTGTCGTTGATGTGATCCGTTAAACGAGGAGTTTCAAGTAGTAAAAACTAATATTTTACAAGTGTAAATTTGCAAAAAGTGTTTCTTGCATATTACTGCATATGTATTTAATTTTTCGTAATGGCCAGACAACCTACTACGATTAAAGATCTAGCCTCAAAAATGGAGGAATTGTCCAGTAACCTCTACAAGGATTTGAACAGTATTAAGGAGGAAATACGCAACTCTACCAAACATGGTGAGCTAATTGATACTAAAGAAATTCTTAGCAAAGTCAATATTTTCGAAAATAAAGCAAATAAAGAGTTACAAATTTTGCAAGATAAAATAAAAATGTTATCTGAGAGTAATATAAAAATTATTGATAATATTGATGCCCAGTTGCAATTTTGTCATAATAAGAAGATTTTAATTCATGGTGTACCGGAAGATAGTGAAAATATTTATGATAAAGTTTGTAACCTAATTAAAGAAAAGTCAGAAATATCTATTTGTAAAAACGATATCGTCAACTGTTATCGTTTGGGGAAAAAAATTCCTAATAAAAACAGACCAATTGTGGTTGACTTTCTTTATCAGTGGCGGAGAGATTATGTATTTTTCAATAAAAGACAGCTAAAAGATTATTCGTATTTTATATCCGAGATGTTAACAGCTTCAAATCACAGAAGATTCTTGGAGTGCTACAAACAATTCAAGAAGGACTGTTGGACCCATTATGGAAAAGTAATCGTGAAAATTAATAACCGTAAATTAACTATAACTAATGATGAACAAATGCGACAGTTATTAAAATCTAAATAACTCTTGTAAATATAATATGAGTTATTGCCTTTAACTACGGAACACTGATAATTTACTTTTTTTTAAGATAAATACTGATCATATCTTTAATATACATCATTTTACTATTATTTCTTTTTATATTTTAATACAATTTTATATTATTAGATTATTATTAATATTAGGTTCTTTATATAATTATTATTTTAGATAATGAAAATAGGTCATATTAACATAAGATCATTGTTTACAAAGTTGCAAGATTTAAAAGATTTAGTTCTATCCCAGAATTTTGACTTGGTGGCTGTGACGGAGACATGGTTAAGCGAAAATATTACAAATGACATGATTAACATAGCAGGATTTAGTTTTTTAAGAAAAGATCGCCCAACTCGTGGTGGTGGAGTAGGCATTTTTTACAAAAGTAATCTTAACGTTAGTTTAATAGAAACAAATGAACATATTGAACAAATTTGGGTTAAATTACAAATAAATGGTAAAACATTCAGTATCGGTAGTGTGTACAGACCTCCATTGCTTCCATATAAGGAGTTTCTTGATACTTTTGAAATATCCCTTTGTAATTTACTTCCTGTCTGTGATGAAATTATATGCCTGGGAGATTTTAATATTGATTTATTGAAACCTGAACGAAGTGTAACACAAGATTTCACTAATTTTTTTCAGTCGGCTGGATTACATCAAATTATTGATCAACCAACAAGAATCACTATTAATACTACTTTATTGCTGGATTTAATTTTAATTTCTAACCAGGAACACATAACTGAATCGGGAGTACTACCCGCTCATTCTCTTTCTGATCATGACATGATTTATTGTTTGATTGAAAAGTATAAATGTAAGAACATTTACAGTAAAAAGATGTTTAGAGAATACACAAAGATAGATATGAATAAATTCAATGGTGAACTTGGGTCCATTCCTTGGAATGTATATATATGATATGAACATAGTGGACGAAAAGGTAAATTTTGTAAACAATGCCTTATTACTACTTCAAAATAGACATATACCAGTTGTTGTTAAAACTTTTAAAAAATCTTGTAAGCCATGGATCACTGAAAATGTAAAAATGTTGCAAAAATTGAGAGATAAAGCGCTAGTACGTTATAAAAAAACCAAACGCGTAAAGGACTATGATTATTATAAACAGCTGCGAAATCATACTAACTTGATTATAAAATTAGAACAGAAATCATATTTTTCTGAAAAAACTAAATGTAATTCCTCATTTTGGAAGAATATTAAAAAATTCAATGTTTGTGGTAGAAATCACACTGATATACCAACTAATTTAAAAAATGTAAATGCTATAAATGAATTCTTCATTAATTCAGTTCCACTACAAGACTTTAATAATGCCGATGTAATATCAAATTATAAAACAAATTGTATATCCTCTAGAAAGTTTGTGTTTTCAGAAACTAACGACATTCAAGTCTTACAACATTTGATGAGCATTAAATCAAATGCTTGTGGAGCTGATGGTGTACAACTGCAGTTTATACTTTTATGTTGTCCATTCCTTTTGCGTTACTTAACACATATTGTAAATTCTTGTTTATCAAATAAGGAATTTCCATTATCTTGGAAAAATGCTCTTATTATTCCACTGCCTAAATCCACAAACATTAAAGATTACAAAGACCTTCGCCCAATCAGCATTTTACCATGTCTTTCTAAAGTTCTAGAAAGGGAAGTTAATTTTCAACTAAGAAGTTTCTTGGACTCTGAGAAATTAATTCCACGTACACAAGCAGGTTTCCGGAAAGGTTATAGTTGTTCTACTGCACTTGCAAATGTTACGGATGACATAATAAGAGCCAAGGATGAGGGAAATGTAACAATTCTTGTTCTACTTGACTACTCTAAGGCATTCGATACTATAAGCCATGAGTTACTCTTATGCATACTAAAACATTTAGGTATATCTGAAGAGACGATTAAATTCTTTAAAAATTATTTGAGCCACAGGACTCAGAAAGTGATATTAGGAGACGTAGTATCGAATGCTCTAGAAATATCTAGAGGTGTACCCCAAGGATCCATATTGGGACCTCTACTGTATAATATATACACCTCCCAGTTAGTTAAGTGTATACAACATTGCGAACATCAGTGCTATGCAGATGACACCCAGTTATACCTTTCTTTCCCAAAATCAAAACTTGATGAGTCCATCTTGTGTATTAATAAAGATTTAAGTTCACTGTACGAATATTCTCTTAAACATTCGTTACATCTCAATCCTTCTAAATCCTGCTATATTGTCTTTGGTCCAAACAATTGTATAAATGAATTAGTGGGCATTATTGATATTCGAATCAATGATATCCCCTTAGAAAGAAAAGATAGTGTGAGAAATCTTGGCCTCGTTATAGATAGTGATCTGAGGTTTAGGACTCATATAACCAACTGTTTAAGAACTGCTTATATAAAACTCAAAGAATTGTATAGATATAAACATATTTTTGATCGGAAACAAAAAATTTTACTTTGTGATTTATTGGTTTTATCCCATTTTAATTACTGTGATACTATTTACGGGCCTTGCATTGACTTTCAAACCAAAAATAGGATACAAAAAGTACAAAATGCTTGTCTACGCTTTATATTTGGTCTGAGGAAGCAAGAACATATCTCACATAAACTTGTAGAAGCAAAGTGGCTGAATATGAATGCTAGACGTGAATTTCATTCGGTATGTTTCTTTCTACAAATTTTACAAACCCATTCTCTTGAAATTTTATACAAAAAAGTCTCCTACAGATCAGAATTACATGATGTCAATGTTAGAACTAAAAATAATTTGTCTCTTCCTAAACATCATAGTGAATTTTTTAAAAGAGCTTTTAGCTACAATATTGCTAAATTAATAAATAGTCTACCATCACACTTACATAAGGCACCAAAATATTCAATTATGAAATATTACAAGCATTTGAATAACATTTTTTGAAGTCCCATGTCCTCTGCCAGCATGACCTTTAACATACATTAATAAGAGTAAGAATCTTGCAACTTCTGCCATCTTAGATATGACTGCTTTATGTAGTAATATTTATATCTTAGCATTAGCATACGGTTAAGTGGAAGAACAGGGTGTGTTATTGGTCTACAATAAGACACATCTGAACTTCGCCGTTTCACAAACTTATACCAAAATGTAAAACTGTTTGCTTTAAATGAATAAAGTTCATATTATTATTATTATTATTATATATTACATGTTGTTTTCTACAAGACAGTTGTGGTATCTCTGGTTTTTATTTGTTCTGATTTTTGGCAATAACATCATATAAACTTGAAAGTCTGTATATTTCAAACAGTCCAAGGTTTCAAGGTCTAAATCAGACCCAGTTTCCAATGGTAATTAACATGAACAAGAATAATTTATATTTAAAAAAAACCTCTCCCTCTTTCTCCCTCTCCCTTTAATTTGTATTTTTTACATATTATTTAACTTTTTGATTTGTTTTATTATTTGGACCACTTTCTATAAGTGTAATTTTAATTCACCCTATATTGCAACCACCCTGTATATGTTTGTGTTTATTGGTCACCCCATGTAAATTGTTTGTCTATCATTTCCTGATCCACCCGGTACAACTATAGTTCAACTCTACACGATGATGCAATCGCCCTGTATAAGTATTAATCCTCTCCACCCTATTGAATGTTTGTATTTTTCTATAGTTTAAATCCCCCTGTATACCTATAATTTTATTTCGCCCCATATGTCAAGTATAAGCAACTACTTATGTTCCATATTACATAACATTTTTTAAACCATCCTGTAAAACTATAATTCCACTCCACCTTGTATTTCAACCATATATGTATATGTAACTGTTTCTACATTTTTTGAACCCTCCGCCCTATAACCTAAATATCCTTACTGCATATACTTATTTAACATTGGTCTTAAGGTTTTTCGATCTACTCTGTACTATCGTTTTACTTCACTCTTATTTCTACCACCTAGTATACGCAACTACTTATGTGCCACCCAATACAGCATTTTTGAACCACCCTGTATAACTTTAATTCTACTCCACCTTATATTTCAAACATCCCAGATATGCAACTGCTTATGTACCACCCAATATCACATTGACTTGTAAGATTTTTCGAACCCACATGTATAACTGTAATTTTACTTCGCCCTATATTTCAACTGCGCACATTACTTGCTGTTTGAATTTCGATGCACACACTTACCACCTGTATACCGTATAGAAAAGATCGCTGATTTTTCTTTTAGATACATTTCACTGGACTGTAAGCCCCGTAAAATTAAAACCGTTTCAAACACCCTGTACGATATACTTTCATGGCGTATCCTGACATTTAAGCTAAATATTTATGATGACATTTATATTGATTTTTACCGTTTTTTGCATATATCCGATTTTCAGAAAACGGTAAGTTTTACGTTATAGAAATTTATACGGAATCAAGCTGGAACATCTCTTTATAGAATACCATTTAAAATATTCAAATTAATTGGGCCGTTTTAGAGATAACAGTGTCGATTCATTGAAATTCACTGCAGTGTAGTCCCTTAATTACTGTTTTTTTCTGATTTCTTGGGAAACCGTAAATCTCACATTCAAGAAAATTTATATGGTACCTTTCTGTAACATTTCTTAAAATGCGGTTTAAATCATCATAATTGCCCAAGTCGTTTTTGATTAATCACTAAGCATACACAAAAATAATTTATATTTAAAAAAGAACCGACTTCAACTGGCTTAAAATAAAAACCATTTAGAAACCTGCAATCAATACCTATTTTCTAACAGAATTTTTTTATCTGATTTGAGGTACTTCTATTGATTATTTTATCGTATTCTTATATCTCCTTCTCTAATTTGTATTTTTTTCTATATCATCCACATATTTTTTAACTTTTTTATTTGTTTTGTTATTTGGACCACTTTCTATAAGTGTAACTCTGATTCACCCTTTATTGCAACCACCCTACATATGTTTGTGTGTATTGCTCACCCAATATAAATTATTTGTCTATCATTTTCTGAATCACCCTATACAACTATAATTCAACTCTGCACGATGTTGCAACAGCCCTGTATAAGTATTAATCCTCTCCACCCTATTGACGGTTTCTATTTTTCTTTTGTTTAAATCAAGCTGATCTTTTTGTAGAATACAATTTAAAATATTCAAATTAGTTGAGTCATTTTAGAGAAAACAGTTTAGATTTATTGAAATTCACTGAAATACATGTAGTCTCTTAATTATTGTTTTTTCTGATTTTCCGGAAAACTGTAAATCTTACGTTATAGAAAATTATATGGGATCTTTCTGTAATATTCCTTAATACAATGCCGTTTAAATCATCAAATTTGCCAAAGCCGTTTTTGAATAATCACTGATCATACATAAACGTGACGACGAATTGATAAAATTCTCCGTTTTGGAAGTCGGTTAAAAAAAATGCTGACGAACTGATTACCTCCTCCTTTTTGGAAGTCGGTTAAAAAATTAAAAGGATTCGAAATGACAAATTTAGTAACTTACAATATGACACTAATGTTTGACAATCAAACTGATGTAACTAAGGGAATTTTACTGCAAATTTGATATATACAGGGTAGCACTAAAAATTCTAAAGATCTTTTGAAGTAACAAGGCTTCTTTCAAATGGGAAGAATTTGAAAGAGTTATCTTCAGAATTTCATACGGTGCTTCTAGGAACGACTTTGCAATTGCCAAAAATGAGTCCTAAATAATTCTGATGTTCCAGAGATTAAAGTCATAAAGAAAAACCTAGGAAAAAACTTATGAAGTATCTCGATATAGGGTTGTTCAAAAAGACATTACCATTATTAATTTTATCCTTGATTATTGGTAACCAGGAACGGTTGTTTGTTGTACCATTGAAAACTGTTTTAAAACAAGTACCGTGTACAGCATCCCAGTGTCGAAAAATGCGTATACAGTTTACCCTGTGTTTGTGGCCGTACAAAAATGAGTGAGGCTTCAAATAGAACGGAAAAAGGAACACCAATACACCATTTCCAGAACACACGTGGACAAATTAAACATAACCAGCCACGTATTAAGTGCTGCGAGCCAAAGAGTAAAGTGGGACAATACGAAAATCTTGAAGAAAGAAGAAGGAAGCTTAATAATGTTCGGATCGGAGCATCGTCTGATAATTAATATTTTCTCACATAATTTTGCATTGAGTTACACAGCAACATCCGTACTTCTACAGATTTAGATTTTGTAAAAAATATATAAAATACCATGTTGTTAAAACTAGCACTATTATTGTTGGCTGATGCCTTACCAGTGTTGGCGACGTTCCCTTCAAAAGATTTTTTTGTCAGGAAACAATCGTTGTTATTAGAAATTACCTCAGCCTTTGGTTTTTTCCACGGGTACTTAGTTTTGAGTGTTGTTTTTCTTTTAATTCCAGCACAAATATCTGAAACTAAAAATAAATGACTAACAAGTATCGATTGTAAAAATGATTTACCAGTGTTTGAATCACAAGAATTATCGGTTTTCGAAGAGTCTGAAAATTCCCGTTTTTGTATTTCCATTGCATCAGAATATTGAAAAATTCTTCTGTTGATCACATTATTAGTGCCAAAGCCATTCAGTTGTTTCATGTGGACCAATCTGAACATCAAAGTTTTTCTTGTCGGCTTTTTGGTAATATTTCTTTGAAATTCTAATTTTGCTACTTTCATTAGTTGCATCTTTGATGGGATTATTCCAATTTCATTATAATTTGTCGCTAAATAAGTTCTATAGTATCTTTCTGTTTGTTCTTCTTCTCGTTTCCAAGGGTATTTATTTCTTATCTTTGTGTTGTATGTGAAAAATGTATGAATTTGTTTCTTTGATCCAGAATTATCTGCTGATCCGGGGATAACACAGCAAGGAAGATCTGCAAAGTACCCGTAAATTGTAATACTTCACTGATTAGCATATTACTTTCATTTACCTATTCTGCCTTGCGTTAATGTTGGCGAAGACTGACTTCTGACAACGCTGTCAGCCTTTTTCTTACTTTTTCCTTTTCCTGGGCAGAATATGGAACAAACACTTTTTAGAAACCCTTTGCAACTGTCCGTAACTCCTGTTTGATTCGTGGCTTGCGGTGGAAGAGAGCTGGTAAGTTTTGGTGGCTTCCTTGTAAGAACCTCATTTTCAGTTTTTGCTGGAATATCCTCAGGAGGACACTTTGTTGTGGGTTGTGACTTACATTTGCGTATTTGGGGTTTACCTGTAAATATTGTTAACATTATTAATTGCACATGGATAAAATATTTTGTTCGACTCTATAAACCTAGATATAAGTTGGTACACAGTTTAGGCTAATTACTGAACAGGTTCTATTATTATTCCTTATCACGTACAGATCTTTCAAGACGGTCCTAGTTTTATAACACAGACGCACCTAGTTATTCTTAGGTTAGCATAACTACTTCTGGTAGAGGTTAATAGTGGCGTAATTTTTTAGTAGTGTTTGTCATTTTATTTTCTAGTTTTTGTTATAACATCCCACAAGAAAATGTAACTGAAACTGTGTAAAAAGTATTTTGTTTCTTTAATCTTTTAATGTGTGAACGCCAACAAAATGAGAAAATATGTACAGTTTTGTTTCTAATTTCTTTGGTATGGAGAGCCCAAAGCCTAGCAATTGACTGATACTTTTGCTTAATTAATATTCAAGAATGGATACAAGAGATATACAGTGTGGATCAGCCAAATGGAATAAATACTATAACGAATAAAAGAGGGCTTGTAGGAAAAAACGCTTGAACAACATCGTTTTTTTTTAAATGCGCATTTTTCCAACAAAAAAAATTATATAGGTTGTGTCATGTGACAGTGGCCAATACCAACTTTCTTATTTTAAATGCAAGCCCCTGTTATTTATTTTTTGAATTCTCCAGAAAAAGAAAATCTAGACATAATTCATGTACGATGTCCTGCAGCTATCTTCAACTGTTTTTATGGGGATATGTCAAAAGTACTGTATACAAAACTAAACACCGTAACTTAGATGACCTAAAAAGACGAATCACCCTTGCGATTGGATCAGTCACGCCTGAGATGTTGAGTAACGTTAGAAGACATTTGTGTACCCGATTAACATGTTGCCAAGAAGTTTGCGACGAGCATTTTGAACACTTCTTACATTGACATTAATGTTTTTTTTGTTTTTTTAATTATTAAGAAATAATCAGTATTACTTACTAGGTTTTTAGTGTAATGTAGCGAATTTGTGAAATAAAATAATTTTCTTTTTTAATGTTAATTTTTGTAATAAATCTGAAAACACTTAATATTTTTGAGACAGGTGAAGATAAGTGTAGGAGATTGTATGTAAATTATGTCTAGAATTTTGTATGTATGTGGTTTGGACAGGCTAAATAAAATATCCTACATAAACGACTTGTTAATCACATTCAAACTTATAAATAAGAGGTACGTCAATGAACCTATATAATATGTTGGAATGCAGTATAGAGTTAACTTTTGTTTAACAAAATTATAGATGCTATCATAGCATATACCGAAAGTTGGCTAAAAGCGCTCAAAGATTATTTTGAATGATCTCGTTTTATTTATATTAATTATTTCAAAACTATATCACAAGAGGACCTCCTCAAGCATTGTAATGAATTAAGTATTTCGAAAATACGTTTCGAACTCTACGATGAACTCCAATCCAACCCAGTTTATGTTCCTCTATCAACGACACAAAATAACTTATTCGGTACATTTCCAGTTCCAATCCGTTCTGTTGAGAGAAGCTTCCCAAAGATAAAATTGGATAAGACCTGCTTGAGAAATACTATGAGTTAAAACAGATTATCTGCGCTGTCAGTTCAATCAACTGAAGCTGAATTAGAGGCTGATGTCAGCTATGGCATATTCTGGAGAATGTTCAGTGACACTAAAACCCGGAAAGTTCGTCTAGTAAAATTAGTGAATTACATCTAACATAAGTCTTAATCTGATAACGATTCAGACTAAGACTGAAACGTTTGAATTTTTTGGAATACACCGCTTTTTTTCTTGTGTGGGTATTTTTCAATCAAACCATAAAAAAAGTATGATGAATGTAGAAATATGATATAAGTCTGAAATTTACTAAATATCCATAGATGAAAAAGTAGTGAGGGATCATTCCTCCAGATAATTCACATCGAAAGTATTTTTTTTAATTTTTAATTCCCCAAAAAGAGCAGTTAGAATATTTTTGAAAACATACGAATCTTTATTGGTATCCAGTTTTTCTTCTGTACTTGCTGAGGTTCTTGTCTCCTTTGATATTTACATTGCTCAATATCTACATGACTGGTTGGTGTTTGATTCAAATTCAGTCTTTTTTCTGACACCATAGGAGTATTTTCTCTTTCAGCATTTTTTTGGACAATTGGCACGATTCATTCTTCAAATTGCTGTAATTTATAAATCCCTCTTTTGCCGGAGATGCTGATGATCGTTCAGGGGGCGATTGTTGACATTTGCTACCTTTTTGTTCTTCCGCAAATTTCTTTTCCTCATGTCGTTTGGGGAGTGAGCAGGGCATTTGCTCGCAACCTGTAAGGTAAACAAACATTTAAACTTAACGATAACCGCATTTCCTTTACTTACCAGTTTTGTCAGTAATAACTATCTGATTATTGAAAGGTGTACTGCACGGTTTGACACATGGTTTAGGCTTGCAACAGTTTGGCGGTTCTGTTGGTTCGTGACACATTTCTCCACAAGGTTTTTGGACTGACGTGGCAACATATGATCCTAAAAAAAGTCTCTTAACTCAGGTTTTATGAGAGATCAAATGTGTTTCAATTCCTGTGCTAAATTATAGGTAGCAATGTAAAGTATTTACGTAAATATACCAAAAGAAATACACATTTCATTGATAGATTTGAACAACAAGGCGCGCCACTATTATATATCGAAACGACTTGTTTCCATTTGCCTCAAAATTAACTATTCTAGAAAAATATATTTTCTTACATAGAAACAATATTAATTTCCCCCTTTATTTTGTTTTGGTAAAAGTTCGTTTCTTAAGTGGTGGTCAATAGAACTCTTTTGCAGATCACATAGAGGTCATTTAACTTTAGTTTCTACAGAAGTATGTAGGATATAACTTCATTGAAAGGGAATCAATACGAAAATCTTCTATTAGGAAATATTAATCTATAAAAAATTCAAATTAATGGAATCATCTACCGATTGCAAATTCAGGAAAAATGGTGACCTTCATTTCACTTCGATAATTCTCTGTACACTTGTAAGTTTATTGTAAAAGTTAGAATTATAGACGGCAGAATCGATGTTAATTTTCACTTTTAATTTGTTGTGTTCTCAAATTCATCCGTTGGAGTTTTAATACTAGAGAAGATCGGTGAAAGTCATTAGAAGATAACCCAGAGGTTACTTGACCTTCATTTTTGAAAGAAATATTAAGAAAACTAATTTTTCAGACCAAGGAGAATCAGTTCTTTGATACTTAAATCGAGTTTTAGTGCAAGAATTATTGGTAATAGGGAATTATTTAGATAACACTCAAAGGTATTTTACAGAAGTGGACGCCTTCTACTACAACAGAATAGGCCGTTAAGACACGGATTCTATATATTCTGTATAAGTAAAATATAATATCTGTCAAACAAACAATTTCTGTATTCAAACAAAAATCGCTTGTTTTAATTATTAGCAACAGCAACTTAAGTCTGCAAATTAGGTCTGTTATTAAATTGATCTACTTACATCATTTTTTTAAAGGAAGTATAGCTACCACTAAAGTCATGTAAGTAGTCTTGTGCAATTATCAATGACATACCTTTACACTACTGTAGTGCCATAACCGACTACAATCTAAAAATTTATAAAAAAAAATCAAAAAGTTACTTTTATTCTTTTTCATCAGAGCAACAAAAAAACTTTTTGTTGAAAACAGCTATCTACGAAAAAAGCATTTCCTTTTAAAAAAGGACATTTTCAAGGTAAAAAGAATTTGATATTTGGTAAAAATTTTTTCAAAAAGGAATTTTAGTACTGCTTCCTTTCAATATGACATTTAAATCACCTCTGAATGACCCCTGGATAACTTCAAAGTGGCTGCTACTGATAAAACTTGTTGCGATTACTCGGCTCTCATTCAGCCATCAAACTGAGGCTACTTTGTAGTTTCCGGTCAGCCCTTTAAAAATCGATTTCATCCTATTTCTATTGAAAATCAACTTCAGTGTCTTCTACTCATCTTCTCTAATTTACAGTTTCAGTAGCGGAATTACAGTCGATAAACAAAATAAAAGAGCAAAGTGGCAGTGTTTGTACCTAGGAAAATATTTTTTTTCTAGATATTGTCACCTTAGATGAAATTTTTAAGATTAAATGAATTTGGCCTAAAGATATTATTATTTTTTCAAAATTTTCATTTAACTTAATTTACAAAAACATCTTGATAGCGTTAATCATTCCGGCGCTAATTTAAAGTGGAAATAATTAATCCCGATATATCATAAGGGATGCTCAATAGTCAAAATAATTTTAATCATATTAAACTACTGATTAGATAGGGCAAAACCAATTTTTTTCTAAAAAATATTACATTTGTAAACATTCATAGCAGATTTACCAAAACTTTTTATCAACACGACATTTTCGCTAACAATAAAAGAAAACGTTTCTCCTCTTTGGCACCGCATACATGAAAACAGAAAATAGAAATTGGCAGGGTCAGTATCAACTTTTGGGGGTTTTATTTGTATTATGGCGGCACTTCACTTGGTGTAGCGTATTCGGCTATATTTGTCCAAAAAACGGCTATGTGTCGATATTTTTGCTTTACAAATACGTCGAATACCGCTTTTGTCTTTTCAATAAATTTCAAAGGAGTCAAATAAGCCAAATACTTTAGCACACTTGGTTCATATTGCACGCGACGCTTCGAATCAACTAGTATTACAAATAGTATTTGTGGCAAATTGGAGTTTAACATCATGAAGTTTCTTGAGTTGTACCAAATGCATCCTTGCAACCCCAACATATAAAAATAAAATAAATGATGCCCAATATGGTACAACCATGCACAATCACTGATTTAAAGAAAAATAGGGAATCTTTGATATTATAACACAAAAATTAATCAGGAGCAGGCACGTCTAGCGTATTGGTTTGCTTACAAATACTTGAATCGTTTTCTGGGAGCCATCTATAACCCATCTACGAATACTGAGGTACATTTTTCTTTACGGTGAGGCATGTGTCACATGTCACATTTATGGTATTCAAACATGGCATGTTTGAATTTGCGATATGTGTGGAACGTTTGGAGTATTTGGGAATATATCAAATATTTGGACGATTATAGCGACACAAAACAAAAATACGCTAACACCAAGTGAAGTTTAAAGGTTGAAAATTTTCTTCACGATTTTTCTTAAGAAAGCTACCAACTTAATGTTAAATTAACAATGATGCATATTTGTGTTTTTAAAACAATCCCAATTAAGTTTTATTATATAATAATTCTTATTATAAAAAATGTTGTATTTATAAAAAATTCCTGATTATATATGAAACTGCACTTTTTGCCCTGCCCCTTCATCCGGCTACGTTTATCCCTAAAAAAAGTTAAATGAAAAAGCGGTAGTGTGTGATAGTGCGTTTAAAAAGGTTTTTAATTCTCTATTCAGCAATACAGAACTTTTTGATTTTTGGACTAACTCGCCTAAATTAATGTCCCCTCAAAAAAATACGGTGCAGTTAGTTGTTATTTATTATACCAGCCCAAACCTTCCCATTATCCATTAAGGATTTTGGGTACTACAATATCGACAATTTTGCTTGTTGATTGTTTCATGTAGGGTAAACGGTGCCTCATTGGAGAAAAGGAATATTTTGGGGGAACATCGGATTCCCTTGTCATCTATTCGCGTCATAAAATTCTAATCTACGATCGAGATCATGGTTCCTGAACCAGTTTAATTCTACATTGATGGTATTTCTCTTTGTACAAAATTCTCAGTGCAGATGTTTAACTTATATAATTTTTACTGGAGATGGGCTTATCAGCGATTTTTAGGTCACTGGTATACTGGTGGCAGTGACTTTCAAGTCACCGTTTCTATAAACAGTGACTGGGGTCGCTGTTTCAATGTCTGTGTTGGTGTGATGTTTTAAGTTAATCAAAATCAAATACGATGAGGGTATGTCGTATGAGCGTTACCGTTGAACGACTTTTTAACATCCGATTTTGACATTGAATCGCTTATCTTGAACTCGTGCAGTACTGCTAATAATTAATAATTATAGAAACGGTAGGATGATTAGTTTTCATGTGCTTCTTCGTATTAGAATTTGTTGTTTTATAAGACATTTTTTTCCAAAATTATAGCATATGGCATAGTGATCAACATTAGCAGTAAAAAACTTTCAAATATCATTTTTCCAGTTTTTTAACCAACTAACAACAATAACTAATAAAATTAAAAATATAAAATGGTGTTTGATACATCTAATTTGACTTAAAACAAAAGCTCAAACCAATTAAAATAACAGATTTAATGCAAAACTAGACACACACATCACACACCGACCACGGATGAATAAAACGTTTGTTCACTGGGTAGAACAAACACCATTTTAAGACGATACAACTGCACGAGGTAGCGTGCGGCGGGCACGCAGTTTCTGCTTTGCGTTCGTGATATTTCTGTACCGGTGACTTTGAGGGGATATTACCGGCACCCTAATTCTCCGCAAAGCAGTGATTGAGTCGCTGCCTAGTCCGCACGGAAATCCTCATATAGCATTGTGATTGAATATATGCAAAGTTGGGTACCTGCCGGCCCGCAGCAGAGTACCTCCTGTAGTCGTATCTTCTTGAGATGTTGTTTTGCACCCGTCGTCGGTGTGTGACGTGTGTGTCTAGTTTGATTGAGTTGGAGTTTTTGTTTTAAGTCCAAATTAGACATATCAAACACTATTTTATTTTTTTAATTTTATGAGTTGTTGTTATTAGTCGGTTAAAAAAAAACTGGTAAAAATGTCGCCTACTAAGCCACAAAAAATAGGTGGTATTTTGAAGTTTTTTATGGCTGATGTTGATCACTACGCGAAGTGCAATATTTAAAAAAATATATCTTAATGAAACAACAAATTCTAATATGAAGAAGCACATGAAAACTAATCATCCTACTGTTTCTATAATTGTTCAATGTGAAAATCTGATATTAAAAAATTTGATTTTGATTAACTTAAAACATCACACCAACACAGATATTTAATCAGCGACCTCAGTCACTGCTTAAAGAAACGGTGACTTGTAAGTCACTGTCACGAGTATACCGGTGACCTAAAAATCCCTAAGAAGCTTATCTTTACTTTGCTTAGAATTAGGTCGCCAGCTGTGGTCGCCGGTAGAACAACCACGATCCCAGGATGATAGACTATACGAGTATTACGAGGTACCGTGCGGCGGGACTCAATTCACGGCTTTGAGGAGAATTAGGTCGCCGGTAATATCTCAATCACCGCTCAAAGTAACCGGTAGAGAAATATCGCCCATCACTAATTTTTGTCAGGTACTTCTCTTGTAGGTTTTTGTTGTTGTTCTTCAACATTTAACAATACATCCAATTTCTGTTCGTCATTCAATATTGATGTCTCAAATTTGGGAAAATCTTTCTTTGAAAGTTCCATATTGAGAAAATGCTAGTCACCGTAGCCTGAGAAATGTGACAGGATACTTCTCATTAAATATACTGTATACGTTCTTGTTTTATCACCCATTCCAGTTAATAATAATATCTGAATTATTTGGGTCTGAGAAAGGTTCATACAAAAATTTAATTAATGTTTAGAGATTCCCAAATAATCCAATAATAACTAAAAATAAATAACGGCGTCTAGCAAACTTAAAATAAATTTTAAATACGTCTTAAATGTCACGTACGATTATTTTATATACGTCTTAACTCTCACGAAGAGATCCAATTTAACTTCTTTGACAAAAGATAACTAACAGACTAGCAAATCGTGACATGTATTTTACTCGAGGGCTACTTGTTTGCATAAAATATTTTTTTATTGTATATCCACGCTCAAAAATCAAAAACTCCTATATTGCTGAATAAGAGTTGGAAACAGTTCTGAGAGGCTTCCGCGGCTATAATTATGACCTGGGCTAGTTTCCAAGTGAGAACAACGTCTAAATTTGTAAATTCCTAACGTTTCGGCTCCTGCTTTAGAGCTCTTCCCTACAGCCAAGAAAGCAAGCAAAACAAAATGAAATATAATCAATTTCGAATTTGAAGCCTCAATCTGCATATTCTGAGAGTCTCACTAGAATACTAATAAAAAAGATATATCCATCTGCCTACTTCCTAAGCCTTTTTTGAACAATGTTGGCAGTTGGCGATATTTCATGGATAAATAAAATATACATACAGTGTGAAACAGCCAAATGGAATAAATTCGATAACGAATAAAGGAGGGATTGTAGGGAAGAGCGCTTGGACACGTCGATTTGTATTTTTAAATGCGCATTTTTTCAACAAAAAAAAATATATAGGTTGTGTCATGTGACAGTGGTCAATACCAACTTTCTTATTTTGAATGCAAGCCCCTGTATATTGTTTATTTTTTGGATTCTCCAGAAAATTCTATATAAAATTCATATATAATGTCCTACACCTATCTTCAACTGTTTCGGAAATATTAATTATTTAATTATTTATTTCACAAATTCGCTACAGTACACTTAAAATCTAATAAGTAATACTGATTATTTCTTAATAACATAAAAAACAAAAACAAAAAAATGTCAATGTATGAAATGTTCAATATGCTCGCCACGAACGTCTTGGCAACATGCTAATCTGATATAGAAATGTCGAAATGTCTTCTAACGTTACTCAACATGTCAGGCGTAACTGATCTAATCGCAAGCGTGATTCGACTTTTTAGGTCATCTAAGTTTTCGTTTTGTATACCGCATTTTGACATATCCCCACAAAAAGTAGTCCAAAGGCGTCAAATCAGGAGATCGTGCTGGCGATTTTATCGATCCGCGCCTCCCAATCCACCGATTTCGAAATATTTGGTTCAGGTACTGCCGGACGTTGATTTCGTAATGGAGCGGTACTCCATCTTGTTGAAACCATATTGTATTGGCAGGAACTTGTGGGTACTGGATTAGGATATAAGTTTGTCAAAGATGGCACGACATTATTTTGGAGCAGTTCTAAATATTTATCTCCATTCAAGTTGCCATCAATGAAACTATAGGATTTCCAACAATTCCTGCCAATCATTAACTTTTTCAGGATATTGCGTGTGTCTCTCTGTCATCCAGTGAGCATTTTCATTAGACCAAAAGCGGAAATTGTGACGATTAACATGACCGGCAAGTGTAAATGTGATATTATCTGAAAACAAAACATCTTCTAATTGGAATACATTGTTTCTAACCTTACCATCATTTGTTCACAGAAATACGTTCTCCTATCGAAATCGTATGCAATGCGCTCCTGAGTCGGCATCATTTTATAGGGTTGCATTCTACTTTCCTTTAATACTCGAAAAATTGATGTGTGGCTAACGTTCAACTGTGTTGCTGCTTTTCGACCAGATGTATGTGGGTTTTCTTGAAACTTAATCATAATATTCAATTTTGTATTATCAGTTAGAGCATTGGCAACTACTTTTTTTATTTATCTTTCATGACCAAGCTCGCGAAACTTCTTTCTATTTTGATAATTGTTCCTTGGGATATATACAGGAGGCAAATTTGGAAAATTTTAATGAAATAAGCGAGAAACTTCCATTTGTGTCGGCGTGTTATCTCCGTAACCAATCATTTATAGAACGATTATTTTGTGCATTTCTGTTAAATGAACCATTTTTCTGATATTACATAGGCAGGAATGGCTTACTATCTCAATATCAAGAGCTAAATGGGAATTAAGTATTCACTGTAATGTAACGAATTTGTGAAATAAAATAATCTTCTTATTTTAATTTGTTATTTTTTGTAATAAATCTGAAAACACTTAATATTTCCGAAACAGTTGAAGATATGTGTAGGACTTTGTACATGAATTACGTCTACAATTTTCTTTTTTTTTTTGCACCTTTTTTTTGCAAAATGCGCATTTAAAAATACAAATCGACGTGTCCAAGCGTTTTTCTCTATAAGCCCTGCTTTATTCTTTATCGAATTTATTCCATTTGGCTGTTCCACACGGTCTACTTGACACAAGGTAAGTTCCGAAAAAACAGTAAGCGATATTGAACTATTTTCTTTGAAAAGTTTACGTACCAACTACCTATTGTTAACCTCCTGTGTATATTAAGAAAATCATTCCTTACCTTTCGATTTTTTTTGATCCATATCTAGTTTCATTCGACAATCTACAGGCATCGGAACTTGATCACAAACTTTATTATGTTGTTCAGATACATCTTGGCGATCAGGTGGTTGATCGAGTTTGCATTTCGGTTCTAGAACCTTTAAAATATTTTTCTCACAGAGTTCTGTATGCTGGCAACATGGTTTCGAAGACTGACATTCTTGTTGAGAACAAGTGATTTCACTTGGACCCATGGGTTTTCTAACTTCGCACACTGGCTTAGTGTCACAATCGTATTGACATTTTTGAGCCATTATTTTATGCTTTTGATCGCAACTAGGAGGACAGGGTGGAGGTAATGGGGAATACTCAGGTCTAACTTTCTGATTACTACATGGGTCTGTACATTTACTAGCACTAGCGCAAGGTTGGGCCACGTCAACAAGTTCCTTTTTATTAGGATCTTTTTTCTTATAGATATCAATCACACAATCGTTAACAGCTTCTGAACAAACAGCTCCTTTTTCTTTAGGTTGAAACGATTCATTAGTACAAGGTTTCGCTTTTTCGGTCTTGCATGTAGGTATACCGGTTTGGCAGGGAACGTTTCTTTCACATGGTATTTGAGGTTTAGAGGCCCCACCGAAAATTGGAAGTTGTGTTTTTGACATATTTTTGCAAACATCTTGGGCGAAACAACAATTATTGTTTTCTTTTTTTGGCCTCTTTTCGTCACATTTTACGTCTTGCGCAACAATTTCTTTTTTCTTATTGGAAAAGCAGTCATTGTCTTTTCTATTAGAATCTTCGTTATCATGAAAACAGTTACTGCCTTTTTTATTTTTGTTATTTTTGTCCTCGCAATCCTTTGCTATCAGCGCATTTTGCGTTATTGGGTTCTTCTATTTTAAACTTAACTGATGAAGGTAATGTTATGTTGTAATTTGTATTTACCGGATCGTTTTTATTCTCATTGGAATTTAAAGGATCTTTGTATTCAATATTTTCTAAGGGATCTTTGATTTCCTCATTTTTCGAATCAGGGTGACTTTGGCGCATTAGAAGGCTGTATAAGTTTGACAAAGACCTATTAAGGTTTTCATCTGGTATTGCATTTTGTTTCTCCAGGTAACTTTCAACTTTTTTCTCTAGGCGTTCAATAGCTGAAAAAAAAATTTATTAAAAGTTACCAACAATTTATGAGTTAGTTTTTCAAATATTAATAACGTACTAGCACATCGGGCAGTCGAATAGGTTCTGACATCTTCCTACTCGAAACCAGTAGGATAGAAATACTTAAAATGTAGGTCAAATCACTATTTTTATAAAAAAACACTTATCTATTAAAATATGCCTGCATACTTTGCTACTTGAGCTGCAGCATGAAGGCAAAATATTTTATGATTCATCAAAATCCTAAAGAAAATTCTAATGACTGGAAAATTACTAAGGGAAGCCGCATACGAAGCTTTGGTAGAGCTCCACGTAGATAACACCGATATATTGATGAAAATGAAAAAACAAAACAATAATTAATATATCCGAGAAATAAATTCGAAGATAAAGCAGTATAAATGTCAAGATCCATATTAAGAAGAAGAGTGAGAGGTGAATATCAAAGATAGCAAACTATGCAAAAAAATGTTTGTAGCTAACGAAAACTAAATAACATGAGAAGAAGAGATGAGACGGTAGATATGAAAGGCCATTCAAGATATAATGAGCGAGGAAATTTAATACTGTATAAAAGCTATGAAAAATAAGATCAATTGGAAGGTTGCACTTAGTAATAATGACGGCGAGAGTAGACATAGAATGGCCGAACATTCAGTAGCAAAATGTCCAACAGAGGCGGCAGGTTAGATAATGTATTTTGCTTGCGACTGATTTTATTGATCACCTAAAAGTAGCAAGACAAAACTTGAACAAAACATTGGGAAAACGCATGATCAATTTATTGAAGCTGCAGTGCAATAAATTTAAAGATTAAGTAAGTTAAAGACTATTACAAGAATGTTGTCAATTTCCGAATTATGCCTTGCAGGAATCGTCAATGAAATCTGGAAAAAATGGGAGTACAAATTGACTGCAGACTCCTGTTGACATTCCTGTTTGCAGATGATCAAATGACCGTTGCAGCAGATAACAATGACGTTAGCTGCAGGATTCGAAAGTCAAAGAACAATTCAACAAGTGGGTGTTGGAAATATTTTTTTATCATATAAAATGTCGTAATAAATATCTCTTTGCAGATCTAAAACTATACCCCAAAGTTCACTAGAAAGCATAAAGTGAAAAATACTAAAGACGTACTTTTTATGTGGATATTGTATTGAGTCAGCAATCAGGTAGACCAATAGAAAGATGAAATCTGTTATTTGAAAGAAACTGATAGTCCCTACTTATATAAGAAATGTAAAATGTCTTATATGAATAGGATCGACTGCGCAGATGATGAAATGATGTCATTAGTTAATTTGGATAGAAATATTAATATATGGTGGACCAATTGTTTTATAAACTGTTTCTAACGGATGCATATTAAACGTTATGATTTATGGCCCATAAAAATAAGTTGTATTAACTTTGCCCTAAATCTGGCAGAATGTCTGATTAATCATAGAAAATCTTAATATTGTCAATCAGCTCTGGTTAAAAAAGTGGTAGGAACAAATGCTAGACATATATGCCCAAATGACTAAAAACGGGATGAAATTGGCTTTTAAAATGTGCGAATAAGCTTTATGTGTTGTTTTAGACTCTTCCATACATAAATAATATTCATTTTTAACCGACTTCCAAAACGGAGGAGGTTATCAATTCGTCGTGTATTTTTTTTTCTTTTTTTTTTGTATGTATGTTACCTGATTTCTTCTCATGTGGTGAACCGTTTTGAATGAATATGGTCTTGTTTAATAAAGTATATATCCGGATTGGTGAAATTTCAAATTTGGGAAAAGAATTCTATTGGTAAAGTGATGAAATTTGTGAATGAACACATGCGTGCGTGGAAATGGACCAATATCCCTAATTTATTGGTCGATTGTTCAAAAACTCCTTATGGATGTGTATAGTTTTTTAACGTTTAATCTATTAATGAAGATCCCTAGGTGATCTCATATACTTTTCTGCGACATGCAACTTGCAGTTTTGCAGAAAATCGCCAAAAATTCCAATATTCTTATCAAAAACGTAATGACATAACGGACATTTCCTCATAAATATTTTAATTCCAACGTAATAGTGCGGGAATTGTAGACTCTGGAACTTTTAATTGCGAATTTTAAAATTTTCTATGTACATCTCCAGCATAGAGGTAGTAAAGCATAGTATTTTCGGCTTCTTAAATTAATGAGTAGCAAGCTCGTTTTGTTTGTATACCAGGCAAATACATATTTAAATGAAAATTTTTCGATTTTGCGAAGACGGTGCTTTTGGTGTCACATTATCCCGGCATAATAGAAAATTCAGTGACAACACATGTAAAACTCTAACCTGCCATTTGTTACGATTATACACAGGGTGTTTAGTTATAGCAAACAAAATGATAAAGTAAAGTGATAGGACGGAGTAGAATGATAATGGTCCATAGGCAGCCGTATATACAGGATGGTTGAAATATAGGGTGGAGTTGAATTATATTTATATAGTGTGATTAAAAAATTTATTTCATAGCCCATAAGAATTTGCATAAAGTGTGGCGCGGAATTGATGTTACACAGGGCGATAATGTAAAATGTTAAAATTAAATTAGTTATGAGGTAGCCCATAAGGAGTTATATCCGATGGTTGAAATATAGGACGAATTTGACTCCGTAAATAAGGGATGGATTCCACTCTGTCCTATAATTTACAGAAGGCAGCTAACAAATTTATGTTTGCCCGTAGGCAGTCGTATGTACAGGATGGTTGGTACATAGGGTGGAGTGGTATTATCTATAGTTATATAGGGTCGTCAAATAAGTTGAAAAAAGGTTACATGGCGTAGTTCATAAGGCATAAATATATTTTGGTCAACGCGTACTAGTACATTTTGTTCGTAAACATTATTTACCTGTCAATTTAAATGAAAATGTATCATTGTGTAATGTTGGGGCTTTCGATGTTAACTGGTCCTGCCTATTAAAGTTATAAATAAAAAATAAAAAATAAAGAATGAAAACTACCTGAGTTAAAAAAACTAAAAGTTGAAAATAAAATATTAAAAAATATATAACCGACTTCCACATATAACTAAAAAGCTGAAAATATATATAACAAAATACAACTCCAGCAAATAAATAATACTTTCAATGGTGTTAGGTACCTACCCAGAAAGTAAAAAATGTAAACATTAAAAGGTGCTCATTCTGTACAAATTTAGATTACCGCAATCTAGTAGGTATTTTGGCACAGAATGAGAGTTTACGGGTAGGTACCTAACAACATTAAAGTTTGATGAAGTAGTATTTTGATAATTACGCAATGCAGGATGTATTATTTTATTCAATTCCTTTTACTCGATTTTGTTCTTTTGAAGTAAAATTGCCATTTCATAAAATTAATCATCTTTATAGTCCTCCAATGCAGATATGTGTAATTCAAAGTACTTTGATTTTTAGAAAAGGTTAATAATAAACCTTTTTTAAATTTCTTTACGCATACTAGTTTATCCCAATAAAATTATTTATAAATTCTAAACTGCAAACCCAGAAAAATATGGGAGCAGAAGAACATCCTCAAAATTGACAATCATTTAATTTTGTATACGAACCTTTTTTTACTTCAGAATACTTGGAATTCTCTTTCTGAAGTAATGGCGTCAATACTTTAGTGACAACATCTGCTAACATACTGTTGAATTCCTGGTCTTTTCTAACTGTGTTCTTTTCATCGTAAGGCTTCAAAAAACTTTCTCCAAATCTAGCTTTTGTTTCGTTCTTGGATTTTTTCCCTTTCGCCGGATCTTGATCGATAAACGGCAATGGAAACTTGTCTGTGAAAAATGAATCATTGGATGTCGTTGTCGATATTATATATCTTTTGGATTCCTGTCCCAAAGTATCCATGGAATTGGGTTTTCGTTCTAGGGGAACAAAGGCGTGATTAGTACCAACTCGATATTGAAATTTCTTCGCAGGCATCGGTACAGCTTTGGTTTTTCTTGAATGACTTTTCACCAGCAGGTACAAAGGCACAATACCACCTTTGGAAATTTCACAAGAATCTTTGACAAACATGAAGTTTTTATTTTTTTCGGTACTTTTTTGAACGATAAAAGGAAATAGAATCGTCTCAGTTTTCAGTGAGTTTTTTATATGCTTTAGTTCGACCTTTTTCGAGTAACTTGGGAACAGTTTTCTTTTAACAGTAGATATGGAATAGGAGCGTTTCTGCTGGTCGAATTTGTCATTTCGAGTGTCAATCTTCTTTTGCATACAACTAGTGCAATTGACAGGTCTGAATATGAAATTATGGAGTTTGTTAATTTGTTCCAATTTTCGACAAGCACGATTTTTGACCATTTCCTGTACCATATTGTTCAAATTCACTATAAATTTCAACTCGGTATCTTTTTTAATTTTTTTCCTGGACTTTTCTCCTTTGATCGTAATACAATCCTCCCCACAGATCTCATCTCTTTTAGATTTCTCTTTAGTATTTACTTGTCTGGACGGTTTGCGTTTTTTTGCGTGCACCTTTTCACTGAAAGTTCTTTCTGTGGTAAGGTTTAGTTTAGGTGTTGCAAAAAGTCTTTTAATTTCGAATGCATAACCTAATAGTGCATTATGTCTCTGGCATGATGCTAAAATGTACGTAATCCCTAATGGAAGTTTCTGAGAATTGATCTTTTTCGTCGATTCAATAGTTTTAAAGGAGCACTTTGATGAAACTGGCTGGATTCTGAACTTCAACTAAAAGTATGGAAACATGTTAATGTTACGTTCTGAACTAAAAATCTTTTCCACTTACTGGTATTCTAAAAAAACTAACACATCTAAAGATGGACGTCATCACACAAAAATTTGGTCATATGAAACAGAAATAAACGATCTGAAGACTGACAATTTTGACGTTGTGAACTTGTGTCACTCATATATTTCTTGATTTTTCTTAGCGAAAACAAGAATATTATCTTGTCATTAAGAAAACCGAAAATGTCAAAATTCTAGTCATTTTTTACTGCTATCAAAATTTTCCGTAATGAACTATTTATTTAAATCAGTTAGGCCTTCAATTTCCGTAAGTTGTATAGCTGCAAGTTTCGCATATTTTCAATAGCTATCATTTCTAGCTTCAGTCTTTAGTCCAAAGAAACAGCACTTTGTTGGTGAGGCAAAGTAGTGGTTTTGCCGCAACCCATTATGACTCAAGACACATAAGTTTGTTGAAAATTTGTCCTACCAAAGTTTTTTGCCGATCAGTTGGATATTATTTTATCCACCCGGAAAAAATGAAACAAATTATTAAAGAAAGAGATGCGCAAGCACTGTGTAACTATTATGCTTCGGAAAAGTACAAGAGAAAAATCAAAGAACTGATAGAAATGGAGAAAAGAATGGTGTTTGAGGAGCTACCAGACGGTAATACGGTCAACATTATTCACACAATAGTTATTATTTATATATAGAATGAAATTTTGGTTAATACACCAGTCAATAGATATTTTTAGGTGACATAAAATTCAACAGCAAACCGCATAAGCCATCACGTAAATAATAGTTTATAAGTCACAACTAACATAATTTTAACAGAAAACTCGTAGAAGTAAATTATTTGAGCCTTAAAATCCCCAAAAATAAGGGGTATTATCGTTTCTTGTTCATAGTGTAAAAAGTAATGATCTGTTCACAAAGCTGTTAATGGAAAAATTGTAGAAAATCAGAAAAATGAATGTTTATAAATTATGATCGCACCGTTTCTCATAAAGAAAAGCCGGAAAAACCGATGTGTGATTTTAAAAAAATTGATAATGTGCTTGTAATAACAGTTGGAACCTTAATCTGCCTCCTAGTGATAGATTATAACGTTGGGATTAATAACGCTGAAGATAGATATTGTACGTTAAGTAGATCTTGCAGAATTGCAATTTAAATAATTTGTAGAAATATTTTGCAGGACGTATCGTTTTAACCACTATAGTTCGATAGCGGCATGCAAAGTATATTTTGAAAGCTTATAAAATGCATTTCACTTTATGCATCTTGGATTTCTGTCATAGTGCCGTAAAATGTATTAATACTACTTTTGAATTTTGACTTTAACGATGGACCCTTCGATGTTTAGACAGTGGCAGATCCATTCAGTGGAAAAAAGTCATTAATTAATATCAGTAACATAATAAATCGATGAAAAAATAGACCAATATGAGCAGGCAATAGTTATGTGGATAAAAATGTAATAAACTGCTGAAAAAAAAACATAATAATACAATTTAATACAATTTTCATCTCGTGCCCCCACCTTAAGAAAATTCTAGATCCGTCCATGCGCCTTGAGTATAGTATAGATACCAGGAGTCCGAACGGTATAGGCTTTTCCGCAGTATTTGTGGTATAGAATATTAAACCCAGATCATAGTTCTCTTTTCTGCCACTAGCTGCGCAAATGTTCAGGACGTACCGATGTTATTATTATCAAACGTAAATACGCGCTGTCGAAATTATTAAAATTAGAAAACTAAGTATAAAATATTAATGTAATTGTTTAAAAATAGTTTTAATAAAAAAATGGGGAAGGTGTTGTGCTGCTCATGGTTGCCTCAGTGGCCGAAAGGCAAGTGGAAATGTGGCTAAAGTGGGTATATTCAAAGTTCCGAAAGTGAGTAACCTAAAAATAATATTAAACATCAGTGTTGTTAATAAATATTGTATTTATAAATTTCCAAATTACTGTAACTTACGGTTATTATTAATAGAAAGAAAATTAATCTTCTTAACTTAAATACTAATTTAAACTTTTTTACTATGAAGAGAAATTTCCTCTAGTGTATTTGTCAAATCTAAATTGTTTGGTATTTAAATGTTAAAAGTCTTTTATTTATAACTAATACGATTAATAGATAATATACTTGATTGTAATCAATTTAACCATTTTTGAATTTATATTTACTACTTGATTTGCAGAAACTATGTTTAAATTCTTTACTTCACTTACGGTTTGTTTAATAGTTTAACACGTAGAGACAAAAGATGAACTATAATTTTAATTCTTAAAGACCTGTTGATAACATTAATTTATTTTTTTAATAAAATTGTTTGCTGTCAGCTGTCAGTATCATCAAGATTACCCGCGTAAGGATTTCAAAGAGGTAAATACTGTAGAGCACGTGAAGTAGCGGAATTCATGTAATACCAATAGAAAGAGAGAGAATACGCGTGTCGTTCCTGATTGGTCAGTGTCAGTGGTGACGCCTACTATTTGTAGGGTAGAGACATAGCAAGCGCTCCCTGATATTGTCTTTCTCTTTCTACTATTCTTACACTGCCCCTTACAATAACGCCCATATCTAATTCACTCTACGTATATAATAGCTCTATGAAGGATTTAAACGAGTACTTCCTAAAAAGTGGCGCGCTCTACCGGCAAAACATTCTGTCCACTAAAACGCTACCATTTATTTAACATTACGTTCGGACTCCTGGTATCTATACTTCGTGGCTGGCTGGCTGTCGCAAATTAATATTTTGACAGTGGCGGATCCAGTCAGTGGAAAAAGTCATTTAATTAATATCAGTAAACTGTATACAGGTAAGCATTAACTTAATAAACCAATGAAAAAATAGACCAATATGAGCAGGCAATAGTTATTTAAATAAAAACGTAATAAACTTCTGAGAAAAAACAACAATTTACCATAATTTTCATCTCGTGCCCTCAACTTAAGAAAATTCTAGATCCGTCTATTTGCCTGGTATTGTCAGTGCACCGGTGGCTAGCTGTCGCATATTGGCACACTCAATGTAATGTTTATTATTATTCTAACCAATTTCTCGGCATTATAGCGAAAAACCAAGATAGGCAAATTCAAGGACAAATTCAAGTGGAATTTATGAACTTTCAAAATATGTTTGGTATATCCTGGTCGGACTTGTCTCGTTAATACGGTTGATGTGCAAAATAGCTCTCTAAATTATTTAAATTCGAATTGTTCAAAAATTACTTATCCAATGACCAATAGTATTCATCGTGAGCCGATATAAACTTAATATCATAAACTATCGTTTTGACGATGACTAATATTCCAGTATTAGTTACTAGAAAGTTATAAATTTTAGAAAAAAAATCACTTTTGACCATTTTGTTGAGTTTACTCGGTAAAAAATAAATCAAGGATGATGTATAATACACTCATTAAGAATGATTTCTTATTCTCTACAACTTTCCTGTAGACGGCATTACGATGCCTCCATTACTTTACATTATATAAGCAAAAAACAAACGAAATTCGTATTTTTGCGGGTTGTTATTATTTAAATCGTTTACTTCTACGAGATTCCTATTAAAATCTTAGCAATAATTCTCTATGCAGTGTTACTGATGTGATGGTATAAGCTAATAGCTGTTGAATTTTATGTCCGAAAATGAGTTCAATTTTGCTTTATAAACTGGTGTATAAAAGAACTGATTGTTTTCAGCACTTGTGTAGTTTGTTTAGCAGACATCATCACAGGTTAATTTTCGGTCAGGAGATATTGTTTTAAATACAGGGTTGCCAATTAGTGCTTCTTTTTTTTTCTTATTTTTTTATTGATATAGTCATACATAGGTATACATAAAAGAAACAATTGTCTCTTATATGTCAAGTGGGACGGCTTAAATTTATATTTTTTTAGACATTTTAATTTTTTCGATAAAAACTCAAACTTGCTCTTTTGCAAGCCAGGTTTCCAATAAAAAATCTTATTTTGCTGCAATGAGCTAACCCTCAATATACTAATAATTAGAGAGCATTTTGCCTCTATTTCTAAAAATATTTCAAATGACATAAGAAAGGGTTATTGAAATAATTGAGAATATTGTGTCATTTTTTGTTCACTCACCCTGTATTACCAACAATGACTATATTAATACAAAAAACAACAGTTTACAAATAGCCCAAAGAACATCTAACTGGCTGGTTTTTGTTTTTTTAACTCGGTTTTTTTTCTTAATTCTCGAATTTTTCCATATAAACTTTTGTAACTTTTTTATTTTTCACTGCATCTTTACCAAATAAACTTAAGTCTAATCTATGATGTTTGTTTGCTCTTTGAATTCGATATTTGACACACATAATTGGTTGAAAAAATGGCGAGGTTCCATAAAAAAGTCATTAAATTAAAGAGTTTATCACATTACAAAAAAAAATTAAGAAGCACATCGAGAACTTCAAATGCTTACAAAAACTTCTCCACTTCAACCCATTTCCAACGATATATCACACTTATTAGACAGTAATCAGTATCATAATAAAATTTGAGATTGCAACTTACAAGGTTAGAACTAAAAAAATAAAACATACATCAAGTTGCAATAATTTGTTATAATTTTTGTTCAAACTGGAACCCACCGCTACGAATGCAATCGCGACACTTTTTTCTGACTGCTACAGTTAGTCTATAGTCGCATCTCATCCCACATTGTTTCAAAAGCAACATTTATTCTTTCTTTTAACTACTGCTTGGTTTCTATTTCTCACTCATAAACGAGTTGATTGGCCCGTCCCCATACAAAAAATTCAAAGGGAGTCAGATCTTGGAGGCCAGAGTATAGGGCTAGCTCTCTCAATCCACACGTTTGTTAATGAATTGTCCAGGAGCTCTCTGACAGTTCCTGTGGCAGTTCGTCTATAGCATGCCGGACAGTAAACTTTTTTGAATATTATTGGTCTGTCTTCCAATGGGATTTCATCTAATAAGATCTATAAATCATTCACTAAATTTCAAGTCATTTACGAGATAGAAATGGAAACCAAGGAGCAATTAGTGGAAAGAATCATTTGTTATTAAATGAAATCCCATTGAAAGACAGGCCAATAATATTCAAAAAAGATGGCTGTTTAGGACATTATAGGCGAACTGTCAGAGTTCTCCTGGACAATTCATTCCCAAACGCGTGGATTGAGAGAGCTGGCTCTATATACTGGGCTCCAAGGTCCTCAGACCTGACTCCCTTTGATTTTTTGTTTGGGGATCAGTTAAGAGAAAGAATAAACGTTGCTTTTGAAATTATGTGGGATGAGATGCAACTAGAGACCACTGTAGGAGGCAGAAAAATGTGTCGCGATTGCATCCGTAGCGGTAGAAGCCGGTTTAAATAGCATTTATAAAAAAATATTGCAACTTGATGTATGTTTATTTTTTGTAGTTCTTATCTTGTAAATTACAATTTCAAATTTTATTATGATACTAATTACTTTCCAATACGTGTGATATATCGCTGGAAAGAGGTTAAAGTAGACAAGTTTTTGTAAGCATTCGAAGTTCTCGATGTGCTTCTTATTTTTTTAATGTGTAAAAGAGGTTAACTTAATGACATTTTTTTGGAACCTCGCCATTTGTGGACTCCAAATATTTGTGTCAAATATCGAATGCAGAAGAGCAAACAAACATGATAGATTAGATTTAATTTTATCTGGTGAACATACAGTGAAAAATAAAAAAAATACAAAAGTTTATATGGAAAAACATGGGAATTAAGAAAAAAATGAAATTCCAAATAAACAAAAAACCGTAAGCTAACTAGATATTATATGGGCAACATATTATGGTACATGAGACCTATCCTCCCTGCAAGTTTGGCGAACACTCTACAAACCACTCTGTAACAGGGTATAAAAGTTACCGTAAATGTATTATACAAAAGGCTATATATTGAGTTATTTATGTTTTATGAATAACATAACTTCATATTTAAAAGTGTCGTTAACGTAATGCTCCCATGTCGCTAGGTAACAGAACTATTTGAAACAATAGAACAAATAAAATAATTGAATGCAAAATGAATGGCGCCTTCTGAGACTCCATGTCGAAAGTTGTTGAAAGTGTGGTTTACGTCCCTGAAATTCTTAAGTTAGTAAGCACACGATATAAAATGGTAGGTTCACTTAACCTGCCACAACCCATATTTTTTTCCTGGTATTCATTTACAATCCTAAAAGGGAACAAATTATGCTTCAAGGATGCGCCTCTGCTTACGAGAGGCTTGGATTATCTCCCAGGACCATATGGAGGAAACCATCGTCTCATACCTACATTCTTTTCCAAACCAACTATTACCTTTCTACTATCCTTTAACACTATATCAAGCAAAGGGTGTAGTTCTGTAGGAAACCTTGAGAACCAACTACAGAAGCATCACAAACTCCTTGCTATAATATGCCCGGACAATTCCTGTAACCACACAGATCAAAACCAGACATCAAAATCACAAGGCACTTTGAAGGAAGGAGACAGGAACCCACCTTCGCAATATAATTTTTTCCCAAGAGCACCTCATCTAACCATTTATTTCAGAATGAGTTCGGAGGATAAATAGTTCCTGAGTCGGATCTCTGGGAGGAACTAGTATGAATGTGAACATGCTCAAAAGAAAGAAGATAGCGACGGTACAGTATAGAATTACTGGATTTGGACTGCATTGGAAAGGATCCGGGAACATCATCTCAAGATCAGGGAATTCCATATATTTCTCTGGAAATTACGAAAATAGCCTAATTGAAGTCGCGCTAATTGTGTTACAGAAGAGGAGAAAATAAGTAGTAGGTAAGCGAATAATAACCTTGAAACTTAAAGCAGGACCGTGAAATCTCAACGTAATTCAAGATCAGACTATGAATTACTTGCTGCAGTTGTAAGAATAAAATTGAAAAACATAAACTTACGGCAACCAACACCCAGATTAAACAAATTAAAAGCAACTCAATTGAAAAAAGAAATAAACCGACGCATATGAAATAATAAAACAGGCATAATGAACCACGAGCGGGAATCGAAATGGTAAACGAGCAAAAGCAATATTGACAAAATAATCATTGAACATAGCAAACAAGAACAACGACCAAGTGAAGTATAATCAAGAAATTCAGAGAAGCCGCAGGATAGATAAAAATCTAGATCTAGATCTAACCCCGAAACGTTTGGAATATACAACAATTTTCTTTAAACTGTGGTGTTACTTCCCAAGAAGCACTTAGACATTGAAAAATATGCCACAAGTATCATTCAGAAAACATATAGGATAGTAACTTTAATACGCAAGCAAAATTCTCCTAAATAATAATCGGTTGCCGCTTACAGCGTTATCTGGACTCACAAATACCACCTAAGTAAGCAGGCTTCGTGAAGAGAAGAGAAACACGAGACCAAAATGTTCATTATTAAACAACTAATCGAAAAATCAAGAGAATTTAAATAGTCTGTGTTACTATTATTCATTGATTATAAAAAGCCATTCGATTGCTTAAAATATCAATACTTATGGCAGGTACTAAAGGAAATGGAGTAGCTAATCACCTAACAAGTCTATTACAGGACCTATACTAGGCAAACGAAGCCATGGTAAGGATAGAGAATCAGACAAGAGATTACAGACATTTAATATAAGCTAGGGGGTGCGTCAAGGATGCATATATCGCCTGAGCTCTAGAAACTTTGAGGGAGGAGGGTCAATTGGTGGTAAAAGACTAAAGAACTTACGATACGGTGGCGATACAACGTTACTGGCTAGAGAATAGACATAAATGGAGATAGTGTTAGATAGAGACTAAGACTAAATTTACGGTTATAGACAGATGTCTATTACCCACGTAAAACATCCTAAATATTGATAATGTTGATGAATTTGTATACCTGGAATGCCTACTAAGTAACCAAGGTGGATGCAAATAAGAAATAAAAAGGGGAATGGCAATGTCACACCAAGCCATGAGTAACGTTCTAATCATATGTAAAGATCGTCACATTACAAGAAACACGAACATCATGTTAGACAAATCTCTCGTATTGTTAATCTTACTGTACTGAGTGCAATCCTGGAAGATGAAAACATCAGACATACAAAGAATAGATGCGTTTGAAATGTGGTGCTGCGACATATGTTACGGATTTCATGAACTGAGAAACGCACCAATGTATCTATATTAAAGGAGTTGACAGTCAAAGACATATTGTCCACAATATGTCGCCGACACATACTAAATGAATTTGAACATCCTGCAAGACGAGAGGGAGTCGATCAAGAAAATTAATAGTACACCTAAAGGTGGAAGGTAAACGACCAAGAAGCAGGTCACCTGTTAGATGGATAGGCCAAGTAAAGAAAATCAAAAATACACAACTGCCAACTCGTTTGACTGATACGAAGGATGAACATAGAAAACCAAAGTAAATAGATATACCTGATTTTAGGATATTACGATTTTATAGATAATAGTCGTACTGAATATAAACTAATGTAATAAAGCTGAAGAATTTGTTTTTGTTTGCTTCAAGAACTATTATTTGAAAATATTTTTTTGTATTTTACATCCTTTGTTTGAGGAAGGTAATAGACTATCTAATATAACCGATAGGTGGCGCTGTAATCTAGTATTTATTCAGGTCATATTTCCATAATTTATTTATTTTCTCAAGATAATGTCAATAGACACACACATAGATGTATTTACTCGAAAAAACATATCATTTTTTCTGGAACAGTTGGGTAAAACGATTGTGAGCATTAAAATCTATAAAAAGCAACTAATCTGTTTTTGATAGTATAAATATTTTAAAATGAGTTCCAAGTCAGGGTAAGAGTTACATAACGTTATGATGCTACAACTTTAAACTTTTCGTTTATGTGATTAAAAATTATTTTTTTTAAAAACACATCATTTTGCAAAAAAAAACAAATAATGTTAACTTCCCTACTCTCACTGCCGCCATTGATTGCTCTTGAAATAATTCTTTAGCAATCTGAGAAAATATCATGAAACTCAGCAATCTGATAATATTGTTGTTTATTAAATTGATTTAAATGTTTTTAAATTCATATAGGTATTCCCTCTAAAGAAATAAAATTCGAGCATATCATAAATTGTGCTCAGCCCCCACCGCTAAACAGGGGACGTAACGAGGAGGTCCTTTCCGAAGACGAAGAACCGATACCAAGCATACCTAAACACAGACCAAAAGTTGTGAAAACCACCATAATGTCGGTCATGTTGAAGAAAAAGAGATTAGAAGAAGATACTATGCCTAGATGGCGAGAAACCACCATCTTACCAGTTGTAATAGGGCAGACGAAGAAACAATTACAGCGAAAAAATAAGTTTAGGAAAAGAAGTACTATACTTCCAATATTTCTTAAGAAAATGCAGGACAGAGTCCTACGACAAAAATCTGCGAGCGATGAAAATATGAAAGGTAACTTACCACATGGAATGGACCATTCAATAAAAAATTACAACATTGGGACTGGTGAGGAAGAAAGTGTTGGTGAAATGTCAAGTTTTGATGCAAAAGGTAGAAATAATTAGATTTATTATTAATTATTAATAAAACAAAGTTGCAGAGAGAACTCGACCTACTGAACACTAAAACTCGGTCTACATAGTACTTGTAACTGAACTTTCTGAGCTCGGCAGATAATTCAAACTTCTTCTTAAGTTTATTGCCACATTAAACAAGTCATATTTTACGCTTAGAGCTTATACTTTGAAAGTACCCTGCAATTAACAAATATCGTGACAAAGTGGGCAATAGAGAGAGCAGGATTGTGTTTTATTCTATTAAGAGCTGAAATACGTCAAGCATATAGTTCATGGGCTGCCTCCACCCACTAGTGTGACTCCTTCTAGTCTTTTCACGATACTTGTGCATTGCAGGCTCTACAGAGGAATATGCTTTATGATGTTGTGTCCTTAGGATTGTTGTCCTTAAAATTACGAAACGCTTACATTCTGTTATTGTTTTTGAGTTTAAGCAGGTAACATTTTGTTTTGTATATATAAATATGTGTTCAATGGTAAAAATAGAGTCTCGGAAACAAGTATTTTTATAAAAAAAATGGAATTCAGCTAATTGCTGCTTGGGTCAAAGAATTTTAAACCAATTATCTCAAATCGACTGAGTTAAAATGTTGCATACGCATTTGGTTTGGATGAGAATGCATTTTAGCTGTAAATCTAATATCGCGCACTCCTAAATATGGCGGATCAATTACTCTGATATAGGTATCAAATGACGGAATTTGCTGAGCTGAATAAAAAAATATAATAATGTTCCGCTTCGGGACGTTGGATATTTTTGTACACCTGAAATATTGAAGAAAAGTGTTTTTAAAACAAGGTTTTTAATTAATAATTTTATTTAGTAGTGAAAACTACCCCTTATTAAAGATAATTAAAAGCAACAAATTGAAACTTTATATACCTTAGTATCATTCGCATATATGTAGTACAAATATATGTGTGTTATCGACATAATTTATGCTATATGCTATAAAAGGCATCCCTGGAAAATAAACAAGAAATATTTTAAAATTTTCTATTGAAATATCTTAACATTTTAGCCCTTAATAACAACTCCTTATAAAGTAAAATTAAGAAAAATTTATATTTTAAAGTTTTTAAATATTTTATTGATAGATAGGCATACAATGAAGACGACTGGGTTGGAACAAATTCATTTAAAATTCAAGTGTTGGTTTTTTTGACAAAAGCTCGGACACGTCGGTTTTTTTTTGACTGCGGTTTTTGTGATGATGAAACTCATTTATACAGGGTAGGCCAGAAATAAATTGCACCCATCAACTTCATTTTTTCAACACTTGTTTTTTATTTTCTGCATTGAATTTTAATTATTTTTAATGTACAATGTCGTACACCGAATATTAACGGTTATTAAAAAATTACGTTTATTTCAAAATTGGAGAAAAAAAAATTGTTGACCATTAACTTTCCTGACAATACCTAAGACGGTTTTCAAATTCTCGTAACACTTCATTTCGCGTTTGTGGCAGGATTCGTTGTATTTCGGCCCTAATTCTATTCTTTAATTTCTCAATATGTTGCGACTGAAGTAGACTTTCGATTTCACGTAACCCCAAAGATAAAAATCTAACGGGCATAAATCTGGAGACCTAGCTGGCGATTCGATATTACCTCTCCTTCCGATTCATCTATTTGGGAGAATATTGTCAAGATAATCTCCCACTGTTCGCGAATAGTGCGGGGGCTGTCGATTCTGTTGAAACCATATTGTATACCAGTATATCGAGGTTTGCACCATTCGGGTAAAGTTCTGTTAAACAGGGTATTATGTCATTTTGTAATAGATCTAAATACTTTTCCGAGTTAAGTGTTCCCTCAATAAAAAAGGACCCACAATTGAAGTACCCACAATTCCGACCCATACGTTAAATTTCTTGGAAACTGTGTATGACTTTCCATATTCCAATGTAGGTTTTCTGATGCCCAATATCGAAAATTTTGCCTGTTTACTGAACCATTTAAACAAAATGTTGCCTCGTCGGAAAAAACTATCTTACTTGAAAAGTGCGGGTTGGCATTGCATCTATCCATTATTTTGCAAAATGCTACTCTCCGGTCCAAATCATCTTCAGTAAGTTCCTGAACTAAATGAACTTTATATGGGTGCCATTTATTTCTATGCAAGCATTTTAGAACAGATGATTTACTTATTGACTGTTCTGCAGCTATTTGTATAGTGGATTTGTGAGGATTTTCTTGTAAATCGAGCAAAACATTTAATTGTGTATCTTCTGGAAGATGTTTGGTTTTGTAATTGTTTCTTACGTGGCCAAATTCTAGAAACTTTTTTTCTGTTTTACTTACTACCGATCGTGTAATAGGCCGCTCCGGGTACTTCATATTAAACAATTCGCAAACTGCAGCTTGTGTTCGAGTTCTGTCGCCATATCCTAGCATCGTCAAAATTTCTATTCGCAGCTTTTCAGTTAAACGCGCCATACTTTGAAACTTTCCAACTGCACTTGACAACTACTTATTTGAAGTAAAATTATAGTACAGGTTCTATGAAGATTAACAAGTTAAAAACTCCAGCATTAAAAAAGGGTTTCCATTCATGCAACTAAAACACCGCCAACAATCATAAAAACCAGACGTAAATAAATAGGTTCAAACCAACAAACACCTTATTTTTACCGTTGTTTTCGTAACTTTAGAAAGAAATGTAAGTTTTTTAATAACTATTAGTTTTCGGTATAGGACATTGTACATGAAAAATATTTAGAATTCAATGCAGAATTCAAAAATAAAATAAAAAACAAATGTTCCCATTTGAAAGAATGTAGTTAATGGTCGCAATTTATTTCTGGCCCACTCTGTATAAATCAGTTTATCATCACGAAAATCGCATTCTAAAAATTGACGTGTCCGAGCTTTCTTCCAAAAAAACAACACCTGAAGTTTTAATGAATTTGTTCCAACCCACGCGTCCTCACTCTATATTGGTGGTGCTGCGAGGAAACTTTTTCTAGCAAAAAATTGTTTTTTGAGTTTTTACTTTTATTTTTTTTATCTTACAGTTCTTAATTATTAATTATTGTTTGTTAATTGATGTGTTGTTGAATTATTTTATATCATTTTACTCTATGATGGAATTGAATTTCAACTCCAAAAGTAATCAGTTTGTCATAGTTATTTTTTCTGAGAATAAATAACACATACTAATAAGTGGGATGTAAGCTTATTTCTTGGCAGTTTTATATTTTCCGATAATTCGACAAGCGGTCATCAAGGTGACTTTCGCCAACTTGAAACTTGTAGACGCAAGTTCAAGTAGACCCAGTTATTAGTTATACTTCATATTTTTGAGATTTCATAGTAATTAAATTTCTGTTAGGACGTGACCACAGTGTGAGAAATGTTGCAACATCTGCAAGAAAAGGAGAAATTTACAACGTTTATGGAAACAAAGGTTAATACCATTTTCTTCTTTATATATTATTTGTAGTTGTTAGAGGAGGAAAGTTGAAGTTTTACAACTCAGATGGGGTGTTAATTAAAACTTCTAATCAATAATATATTTTATCTAATCTGAATTGTAACTTTTACTTTACAGCAAATTGACACAATAATATTCTTAAATCCCAAAATTTGTGATTTTTAGAAAAAGTCGACAATTTACTTGGAATTTATGTTTAATTTAAAAAAATAGAGACAAAACCTTTAACTTCAAGGTTTGGTTATTTTCTTTAAAATATTTCTACATTTCCGAAATTCTATTCTAAGAATAATATAATTTAAGGTAGGCAAATAAATTTGTAAGGAAAACAATTTTGTATAACAGTGAAAGAAATTAAATTAAGACTTTAACCTTGAATTATAGGATTATTGTTAGAATTGTATCAAATGAGCCATTTTGCCTCCTTATGCCTGAAATTATTTTACATTTGGACGAGCATCTTTTCGAACAATGTGTATCAAGATCTTTAGCTGCAAGTATTTTCTAGATATTAGGCGTTGTCTTTTAATCGTATGATCTTGTTTCATACTTTACGAATATATTTGATAATAGAAAGGACTAAACGAATTTTCTAACAACATTCTACAGTTCCTTTTGTTTTCAATTTATTTGTACTAACGTCTTTCTTGACAATTTTATTAATTTCCAAAAAAAATCTTTTGAGAAGTTTATAATATGTTAATTTTCAGTAACTGCAACTGTAAAGAATAACTGCATTATTACAGAATTTAAAAATATTTATGCAAAGTGAGTGTTTTAGTTAATTTTCTAACATGTATCTTTTTATATTGAAGTTAGTAATGTTCTAGTAAAAAGGATCAAGCTCACTAATATAATATATTATGTAGTATTATGGATGTCCTCACCAATATTTTTCATAGCATCATTTGCTTGGATCTGTTGAAATTAATATTTGACATTTCGTTATTAGGTATGCGTGCATTCTACATTCCATGTTTAGCTTATAATCCAGATTTGGTAGTCAATAATGTCACTAGTAATTTCTTCGACAAATAAGGAAATTTACTACTTCTTCGCATAGTAAATATGTATCAATTTAAACTTAACAGTTACAATTGCTAATCGATGGTTCAGCCTGATTTATGCAATACGGTATGTATACAACACATTTCATGCGTTGCTGTAAATATATAAGAATTCATTTGAATGAAATTGTTGCAGAGGCCATAAAAATAATTCCAAAATAATTCACTGACAAATTCAAAGAACAGCATTTTGTAGTTGATTCTCGACAATTTATCAATGTCCAAAAATTAATGATAAATTAAAACAATGTTATTGAAGTAACTCAAATAGTTATATAATCTTTTTCATTAATTTTGAAGTAATGAAAAATCAGAACTCATTTTTTTCAACTAAATTTTTTCAAAAGTTACTGTTTTCATAAATTGCCCCTTACAAATCATTAATCCATTGAATATAAAAATTTGTTGAATTCATTTTTTATTTAAAGTATTTTAGGATTAAAATAATAAACATACATTTTAATTGTTTATATATTAGAGATTAAAAAGTAGGTACAGAAAAAATCTTCATTTCTTATTGTTATAAATACTGTTCAACTTTCTAATTTTTGTTATAAATCTACAGAAAGTAATAATATGTATATATTTTTTATTATCCTTTCGGTTTTCAAAATATTATAATCCCTCATCAATTTACTTAATTAATTTTATTTATCATTCCTAAACTATTGCAAATAGGTTACTTATTCAAATTAATTATTGGTAGTATTTTTTCATCAATATATTTGTTATTTTGCCTGTTCATTAAGGTTCTCTCCTCAGATTTTTACCTGCAACAGATAAATATTCGAAAATTGTAAATGCAGAATAAACTCTGTATTTCCAATATTCAAATACTTACCTGTTGCAGGAAACAATCTGAGAGAAAACCCTGATGAACAGGCATAATAATTGTGGAAAAGTAATATGTTATAAAAATTTTCCCTTTCTTATTTTTGAGGCTTTAATGGTGAATATTATGTGAATTATTATAGATCTTCTAGTGTAATAATTTTGTATAATTCTCTATAAGATTACATAAAATGTATCTTGAATAGTTTTCTAATCTTAAAACATAAAAATATTAACAGTTTAGTCTTAATAAATTAACTAATTATTTAATAAGCACTGATAATGCTAATTTGCAAGGATATATAATGCCTTACACACAAATTGTTTGTTTAATAAACCATATCAAAGTAACTTTAAAAATATATTTTTCCTTTTTAGACTTTCTAGATTGTTTTCTTTGTCCAATCATAAAGCATTAAAAATTTAAAAACACCATATTTTAATTATTTACAAGGGCATTTGTTTAAGATTCAATAATTTAGTTATACAAATGGATTAAACTATTTTAAAAACTCATTACTCACATCCTTTAAAATAAGAAAGCAGTTTGAACAGTTGAACATAAACAACTCCTAATTTTCCATTTTTCTAGTTTTTATTTCAACAATTTGAAACCAATAATACCGATAATTTGAGTATAAATAATTGAGTTTCCCGGAGAAGAGACTGGTTACATAATGTGTTCTTTTTGAGGATGTTATGGTATTCTATTTATTTATGACTTTAATATTTGAAAAATTTAGGTACAGGAATTTTTACATATTCATTTCCTCGTTTGTATTTAAGTGTCCAGTTAGGTCTTAACCTTATTTTCCTCTCTAATTGACTATTTCAATGAGGCGGCTATGAGCGGAAATGCCTGTATAATTATGATATAATTCTTCTTCCGTACCTTAACTTACATCTATCTTTGGTTGTAATATTTACAGCAAACATTATTTTGCTCCTTCAGAACTGTTTGTTGTTTTGAATTTTGGAAAGTCGAATGAAAAACCCGAACAGGCCAATTGTAGTCACTCTAGTTTTACAACAGCTAATCACTTTTTGGACTATCCACATGATAGAACTAATTAAACGAAAATTTATTCATAGGTTTGTCGACTTCGTGTAATAAGAAAAACGCGTATGAATTATACAGAAGATACAGTGATCGTCCAGAAAAGAAATTGACAACAACGCAATCAGGTTTTCGAAATTTTTTAAATTTTATTTAATTTTCTCTTGTTTTCTACAACATATATATTTCCAATATAATATTTTTTAGGTAATAATTTAAAGTCTTTGGAATCTAAAAGCAAAAAGAAATACTCTAGTTACAAAAAAATACGTCCGAGACCAAAGAGCAAGAAACAAGAAATAAGAAACTCAAATACGGAAATGAACCTCCCAGTAAATGGACAATATCACATCGATGAATATTTATTGAACATGATAGACACTCGTCACTTATGCCGGAAACCCCAAGTTTCTGCACTCTTTAATTGCGTGAAAAATGGTATAAATTTTAAATAATATTTCAAATACAATTCTGAGATATTTTACTTTATCGCGAGAGCATTGAGTCTTACTCCCTTATCAATACGTTCATTTTAAGGAACATTCTTGATTTTTTAACGTTTGCTATTCCAATGAACTCCCTTCAGGTAACAGCCAGTTTTCAATTTTTAATGTAGTAAATTGATCAGAAAATCGTTTTATAAAGTTAGTACATTTTTATTTTTATAACATGTCCAATGATTTGTGACATGGCTTCCCTTTTAGTTTAAGATCCGGGATTTAAAAAATGTACCGTCATCTGTTAATTGGGTGAAATATTGTTTTATAGGCTGATTATCTACATTTTCTCACCTGCAGGTAAATATAGCACTCATAGAGATGGATGTCTACTACAACAAGGTTTATAATATACAATACTTAAATTTTCTGCTTAGTACATGTAATTAACATGTGAAGGTAAAAATTATAAATAAATTCATTGTTAATTAATCAATTATTATTAATTGTAGCAGAGGTTGGTTACGTAAATTCATTACATTGAAATCAGCCTACAAGATATTATTTCATCCAATTAACAGATGAGGGTATATTTTTTTAATCCCGGATCTTAGACTAAAAGGGAATCATGCCACAAATCATTTGAAATGTTATAAAAATAAAAATCTACTTACTTTATAAAACGATTTTCCGTGTTCTATTTTAGTTTATATACATGAGTTACTATTTTTTTGTTGTCAAAAAGTTACATGATTGACAAAGAATATTGTGCAATAATTGTTTGTAAGAATAAAACGAAACTTTCAATGAATGGATTTATACCTGTATTAAAATTTTGCCAATTTTTTTTCTTTTTTAATGGATTATCCTTCGAATTCAGTCGAAATACACACAATGGAAATACACAGCCACATAACTTTGGGTAAAAAATCTGAAAAAAATCGTATATAAATACTTGAGGACGCCGAATTCGAATTCGAGGTCAGTTTGTATCAGATCAGGTTCAAGGCACAGCCGCACAGAAAACTTTTGTTTCTATGATTAAAACCTAGTACACTCTTGTTTTTTTTTTCGTCACTGAATTCCAATCTGAAGTCAGTTTGTTTATATCAGATGGAGTTCAACGTCAAATTATCACATGTGAGAAAAATCAAAAAAAATCATAGGTAGGTTTTTGAAATTCCGAGGCCGGTTTCTTATTCAACGAATTTCAGATTTTTCTGGCAAAATCGTGTCACTGTAGCCTTGGAAAAACTTTGAAAGGGATTGACCGACCCAAGAAACGAAGGGTGTACCAGGTTTTGTTGGGGATTTTTTTTTCTGTGTGAGGCTCAGAAATTTGCGCTTGAATCGACCTTGAACGCGACCTGATACACACAAACCAATTTCGGACTTGACTTTATCGACCCAAAAACTAGGTTTTGTTGGTGCATTTTTTTGTGCGGAGGTAATTTTTGATATAGCTGGCGTAAAATAACGAAATCTTTGCGTTTTGGGTTTAAAGATTAAATTTTAACGAATTAACTATTTCCTTACGGAAATAAGTTTTATCTTTCACGCCTTTATTAGTCTCCAAATATCTTGTATAGGATGATCCGGATAAAAACTGACTAATTTGATATCGATACATTTTTACTATTGAATCTAAAATTATGAAAAAAAAAAACAGAGTATACCTACACTAAGAACTAAGAAAAATAAGAAATAAACAATTTAGTGTACATCATATAATTTATCAACTGAATGAACTGGAGAATAAAATATTCTATTGTAAACTAGCCTCGGTACCTTATTAGAATTTATTTTTTTTAATATCCCTATGTTTACAAATAGCTACTAAAGTTCCATTAATAATAAGTGCTATCCTGTATCCTACGTATTTTTTGTTATATTTTTTTCTTAAACCGTATATTCTTGTTTTATATTTATTAAAAATAATTTTATACATTACTTTTTTTCACCTTTTAACAAACTCCAATAGTTAATACATAATTTTAACTTTTTGTTCGGTTTGATTTTTTAGTTTATTAATTATAATTTTCTTTTATGTCTTTAAAATAACGAGTTTACAGTGGAAGTAAGGTGTATAATAGTGTATAATAGAAAATTAAAAAAAAATCATCATTTGTTTCTCTGCTTAAGATTCGCAAATATAACCTACATTTAAAAATTTACTGTTTGTGACAAAATTACTCGTATTCTGTAGAAAATATGAAAAACAGGAGAATTACCCTTTTCTGTTACACACAGGCAGTGTTAGTTAGCTAAGCGACTATTTCCATTTTGAAAAACAAACTAAAAACCTTTTTTGTGTTTTATAATATTGCCAATATTCAATGAAGTGCATATAGGATATTAAATTTGTGCAATAACATTTATGTTTTCCAACAGAAAATAAATATAAACGAGATACGACCGATTCTGGAAAGTACGAGGTAAAAGATCCCACCCGAATGTGGTTAAATACCAGAAGTGAACCGAGTTTGACTTATCAAATCGTCCAAGGAAGGCTACGCCGAAAAGCCTTGGAGAATAAATATTTTTGATATTCCTCAGAAACTCCCTACCTCCTAGTATTCAGATAACGTGTCCCTCCCACCTTCAATACATTCTATTTAAAGGTACATAACATATATCCGTCTATTTCTATATGAATATATATTTGGTGTTAATTTCTTATTTTAATTGCAGACATTTAATCAGATTGCCAACAAGGACACCAGAAGGCTACAGGGTTGTGTTGTATTCTGTCAAAGATTCCGATCCAACGAAACTTAACTTCAGTGATGCTGTCAAAGTGTTTTGCATGTACAACGATTGCGTTCTATCCGAAGATGGCCTTGAAAACGGGTAAGCTTTTTAATGTGTTTAAATTTTGTAATAATTTACTTGAATCAATCAATGCGAGTGGGACATTTATGGTACAAATGCAAAAACAATAGATCGAACTTGGGGTGTCAAACTACGTACTCACAAGAAAAACTGTGGAATTTTTGGTGTGTCACAAATGTAAAAACACAGTTGTTCACACTAACACCAAACCTTTATTTAAACACTCAACACCGTTCCAACAACGTTGTTGAAACGGCGTTGAGTATGTAAGTAAAGGTATGGTGTTCCAACAACGTTGCTGAAACTGCGCTGAGTATTTAAATAAAGGTTTGGTGTCAGGGTGCAAAACTATGTTTTTACATAGTCACCTAGTAACTTTCTAGAAACACTCCCTTTTTATCACAGATTTAGACAAAAGAGGGGCCATGAAAGGACAACAATAAATTCTCACCCACAAGACAAAACATTATTTGTGCTTCACGATTTTGATTTTGAATACCAGGCGAATTCAATTCGATAGTGCACCGCCACATTAAGCAAACATCTTGACAGCCTTGCTAAATCTACAGTATCCATATTCTCTGCCTAGTCTCAAAATAAAGATCTTAAAGCACATCATATCATTTACCTGATAAGAAAAGCTATGTAAATTTGTGAAATCCACCAGGTTCAAGACGATGGAAGTCCAACGAAACGCTAACCAACGCCAAGGATTTTGATTGCGACTAAAATCTATCAGGATAATTACTAACTATAATGCAGATTAAAAATAGGCACAGAAAACTGAAAAAAAATGTTGTTGAATAGGGAAAGTTTAGGTAGAAATATAATTAATTACCGACCCACCCCGGGTTCGCACGGGCGCAATGTAGATGCTAATATGTTGTCAGCGTGGTGTGATTAATAATATTAAGTTAAAAAACGTAGTACACCCAACGAATTTTACCACATTTACAAATGTGCACACGTGTAATAATATTAAATTACAATATAACTTATTGGCACTACACTTATAGTTATAGTTTAAACTATATTCTGTTATATGTTTTATTCCCCATTATTATAACTAATATATCCCTAATATTATAAATTATAGAATAAACCGAAAATATCATATGATGTATATCATATGAAAGAGATCTGTCTATTTTTAAAATAAATTGTAAAGGAAATTAAAAATATATATAAAAAAATACGTGTTATATGTCTTACTTACAGAACGGAAAATAAAAAAAACCAACGCATCATGCAATAAAAATGAAAGGGTTCGAGAATACTACAAATTTTTAACAAAATATTAAACATCGACTAATTCCCCCATTACATCTATAATTTTAGTAATTTATTATTTAAAGCTTGACCTATTTTCCCCTTTATCTTCCAATCTACCTAAAATTCAGATAGTTTGACTGAAAGTTTATTTGTGTGTATTAAATACCAGGGGATAAAATAAAAAGTTTGAGGTGTATCTTTATATATATATATATATATATATATATATATATATTATATATATATATATAAATCTTCTGTACGTTTAGATTCAGGGGGTTTGAGGATGGTTTGATTCACATACGGTCAACTAGATATTGTTTTTTTAGTTAAATTATTAATTTAAAAATTGTTGTTTATGTTAGCTTACATAGGATCCGGCAGACTGCGCTGTAGTCGCTGTATCAAATATTCAAGAGTGTGCTTTAATTTCAGTTACGTCTGATAGATGGCGTTCAGATTATATGTTACATTATATATGTTACAGTTAATTTTTAAAAGTTTACATGGGACAGGACAACGTCTGTCGGGTCCGCTAGTATTTTTATAAATTTCAAACGCTTCCTTAAAAAAATATTAGGGTAAATATAAGAAAATGCACCCATTTCCTGCTTGTCTGAAACTGGAATATTAGAAGAAGATATAGTTTGATTCAACTACATTGTATCAAATCTTAAAGGTGGTACGGAACCCTTAGTATGCGAGTCCAACTGGCACTTGACCAAATTATTTTCTATTTGTTTTCCACCGTTTTGTCAATAACAGAAAAAAAAGTTTTGTTTGAGCCCTTTTAAGAGCATGTAACTTTTGTGTGCGTTTTAGGGCACATATTAATGGGACTTTTTGGCTTATTTTAATGAGTTAGATACACAGCAGAAGTTTGGAACCAGACATGCCAGACCAGATCAAAATTTCACATCGAAAACAATTATAAAATGTTATATGTATAAATAAGTTTTTGTTTTCAGATACATTGTTATATTCGACATGAATGATGTCCAGCTTGGTCACCTAGCCCGAGTAAGCTTACCAGCACTGAGGTGTTTCATGTTATACATTCAGGTTTGTTTTATTTCCCATTTGCTTAATCTTCTCAATTAAATGGTTATTATTAACTATTAAGAGGGAAACAGTTATTTTATTGGACATTTATATGTCAAAACATTGCGTTAATTAGAACAAGAAGTAAGTACCAATAGGCAAGTCATTAGAGCTTTCTTGGGAAGAGAAATTTAACAACAAACTTCCAAGGCTATTTTTTGGAGAGTAGGAGATAAAAAAACTAAATCCATCATAGAAGTCAAATTTACTTTTGTTTGTTTTTTCAAATCTGTACAAAATTCCAGTTTGGAGTATTTTGAAACGTTATTCGGTAAAAATAAAAAAATGATTATTTCTTTTGTTGTCAACACATAAAATTGATGGTTTTCTGATAAATTTCACATCCCGAAAATTCTTTTCTTTTGTTCGAATGACTGGCCCACATTTGAAAAATGTAGACAAAATCATAATATCAGTTAATATCTTTTTGGCATTTATTTTGTCAATGATTACATAATGAAATAAAATTTATTTTTTTTGTATTCTAAATTAAATTTAAAATACATAACATCAGTTTTTTTTTACTTTAAAATTATGAATTGTTTTGTCCACCCACCTAAGGTTTCTGATTTAAGATAACACATAACAAACATGAAAAACAAAACTGAATTGAAACTTTCACTTGTGATTTAATTACAAATAAAAATTATGAGCTCAATTGCCTTCATAATAACCACCCCTAACTAACTAAACTAAAGATTGTGGCTACCGAAGAAGTACATTACGATCAATTTGTGTTCCCACTTCATCGAGTAATTGATTTCTTGTAAAACTACGAAGGAGCCTCAAACCATAATATTTTGCTGCTGTAGGTATTATTCACCCATACAATCTTGCAGTCCATCTTATATGAGTTGACTTATAACATAATATTCACCTAGAATTTAAATAGTATAAAATTTGGAAACTATCAATTGAGGTACTTATGAAGAAAAATAAGGCGTTAAGAATTATAACCTAATTATACCGGAATTATTTTTCCTGGCTAGTTCACAACTAATTTTTAAGGTTTTTCATATAAAAAACACACACAAAGCAAAGCTTTTAGTGTGGTTTCTTCTGAAGAACTTATGGACTGCCAAATGTGTTTGTTGTAATAACAAAAACGGGGTAAGAGTTAGTAAATCTAAGCATATGTACTTTCAAATAGAAAAATAATTTTTACCTATGTAATATGAAATAATCTTTCATAGAATTATTTGTATGCCGCACTATTCAATGATCAATATGATTATACCGGGTCAGTCCGGTTCCCTTGAATGCGGAACCTTCTGAGTGACAGATCTTCAGTTGAAAAACCAAGTGATTGTATTCTTTCAGATTTTCGTTAAATCTCTCATGTATTTACACAAAACGTAAATACAACACATTATATACTTGTTATATTATGACACTACACTTGACTGACTAACCGCATTTTTTTTAGAAGAAATTCGTCTTTCATAGTTTCCTTGGACTTCCATCTTCATGAAATGATTGAACGCACAACGTTTCAATAGCTTTGGATCTGCTACCGTCTTCAGGTGAATGATGGGAAATTCAGATTATACCTCGTATGTTGTATCCTCAACCGGTCATGCTCATTGGGTCGCTTATTCTTCTGTCTCGTCCAATCTGCGTGGCCGTGATGCGTAGCGGCAGTGGCTCGAGAAGAGGTCTCCAAACGTTTTTAATTTGGACGCTGGGCTCGCTGATATATTCTCATTAGAGATTATATTTGACGTCTCGATGAATTTTCTCTTATACCAGTGCTCCTCCATGTGTACTAGCCTTGCCTGGTCCCAGGAAGAGCACTGGTAAAGTGAAAATTCATCGAGACAGCATACATAATCTCTAATGAGACACCTCTTCTCAAGCCACTGCCCATTATTCACCTGATGACCATAGCAGATCCAAAGCTATTGAAATGTGTGATCAATCATTTCAAGACGATGGAAGTCCAAGGAAACTTCGAGAAACGAGTTATATTGTCTACCAGCTTCAGACTAACATCCTTCTTTCAATTTATTTTTCGGGAAGAGCTGGGTGACATGTACAAAACTTATGAATTACATGTGAACTGCACGTGATTTTTTCCATATATTTCTTATGGGCTACTATTTTCTACTTGATCGTTCCTGTGTTACTAAACGAAAAGTATAGATAGCCATATATTTTCCAAGTATAGTGGGAGGTAAACATTTTGTAGCTGTACATGATTGGCTTTCCCATTAAGAATTCTATAGCACTGTGTATAGAAAAATGGGGGACCATATCTGCATCGACACCAATTTTCTGGCCATTTTGAAAGCTCTTCGTTTAAAATTTTTAGTAAAAATATCATTTGTGCAAATTTATCACCCTGGTAGTAGAATTTTATCTATTTATGGTTTTCAGTCTATTTCTTTTCATGGTGTTTACCAATTAGCTTAGGTCTTATTACCTATATTCTACTTCATGCATGGTCTATGTTCTGTTCAAACGCAATGAAATTGGTTATAAAACGTGTAATTTTGTCGTGTTCCTTGTAAAATCATGATTTCATTTCTGTTTCGTAGTATACAAATAAGACATAGCAGGAAGAATTGTTAGAATCAAAACTATTCAAAGCATTCTGTGGGATCAAATAATTTCAAGTACAATATAGGCCTTTACAAATTCTACATAATTCTTGCAAAGTTCTTTACTTTTCTTCTAGGTTCAATTAATCGGCAATGAATGCTTTTTTACTTTAATTACAGCAGAGTAGTATAATAGTTCATTATCGGTATCATTCTCAGATTCTCACTCGTGGAAAATTTTAGCTGGAGCTAAAAATATCTGTCATTGGTGTTAAAACTATCTGCGTTCTCTCTATACCAATTTCTCGGTACTATGATACCTACAAGGATAAACAGAAATACAGTCAGTTTTACATTCACCACGAAACATTTTTCATCGAATTTTTATATCCAGTATTCCAAATCAGTAAAATTATTTTACTCTAAATTTTGTCATTTATGCTCACGTACCTACTCAATATTGAACATTTAGGTTTGGTTTATATTGATAAATGTAAATAAAATCGAACCAATAGTTCTGAAAAAAAATAGAAGAATTTACAGTACTTACATTTTATTCGGTAATTTAATTATTTACAACATTGACCACCACTACATTATTCAGATTGTTTTCTGAAAGATTACTATGTGTTACTATTTTGATTATTCGAAAACTTATATCACCAGCTGAAATATCCAATTTTGAACCAAATGTGGGAAACTCACAATCATTCAATATTAGGCCTATGAGAAAATTGAATTAATCAAAAATAATTTTATTAAATTGTAGAATTTTAGAACCTAAAAAGAAATATTTCACAATGTTGGAATAAAAGTGTGTTTAAACTGTTACAGGAAGCGCATCCAGTCAGACTAAAGGCTGTACATGTACTTAATACCGCTAGTTGGATCCATCACGTAATGAGACTTGTTATACCTTTGGTAAAATCAGAAGTATTGAACATGGTCAAATTTCATAGAGGTAAGCGCTCATATTACAAACTATTACAATATTTCCTCTAGTACAGTAGTAGATTTGTTTTTTTGTTAGTTTGTCTCTGGTAGCACTAAACTGATTTGCTACTCTATCTGTGAGTAATACAGACTGAAAGTTATTTTGATAATTTCTGTAATTATTGGATGGGGATTTCTATTGTTTCTGAGAAAGTTCAATATTCTACAAAGAATAAGTAATACAGGCGGAAGAGTTGGTATATGCCCAAATAAAATAAAAAAGAGTTTAACTATTTACAAAAATTTAGTTATCTTATGGAAATTGGTAGGGAATTACTTTCTGAAAAATTTACTATTCAAGAACCAAAGGTAATACAGGCTTGAGAATTGATAGGATAATTCCTTTTATAATTTGTAATTTTTCGAAAATTCGGTAGTAAATTGTTTTTAGAGAAATTCAATATTTCGGATACAAAAAGTTATACAAGTGTGAATATTGGAAAACAGAAAAAAACACGTGCACCAGAATTCTGATATTTATTCTTCAAATTTATAGGGATTTCAACCGTTATTTTTCGAGAATTGTATTAATTAATTAGGGGCAATTGGTGTTTTTTTTTTAATTTTGAAAGAATGAAAGTGGTACAGGTATATAGTCTTCTTAAATAACAAGAACTGAGTTGTTTTTTGTTTGCTCTTTGCACCTTGCGTAAATTCAGGTTTACGGTAGGAGGTAAGAGGAATAGTTTTTTACTAATAAATAAATAAAAACTAAATTCGTCATTTAGGAAATATGACATTTATGATGTCATTCATTACTCGCAAGTCAATGTCTAAAACGAACCTAATTGTCGACTGATAATGAACTAAGATTTGGCAGGTGTATTAACGTTCATATTAACAGTTATGACAAAATTTAGGTAATCTCATTTAAGATTTTCCAGTTTGCTAGCATGTCGAAAAATCGATAAATGTGACAATGCCGCAATTACTTTACATTTGCCTTTGTTGAATAATATAACTACACAGTATTTGGTAATTTTCAACCTAAGATATCCTGTGAATAACTGGGTCAGTTTATCAGAAACTGGTTTTATTTGATTTCAAAAATTTTGTTCCAAATTGTTTTCAATATTCACTCACTCCCTAGCAATAAGATTTACTATTTCACCTTTTGAAAATTTTGGGGAGTCTTCGGATTTTCAATCCGGCAGCCAATGTTTAATAGGTCACCAAATTATATCGTTTTTCAAGCCCATTGTACCCATTTTAGGACTTGTCAAGTGTACTATTGGTACAATTTTCTAATCTCCCAACTGAAGTATTTTACAATTAAGATTGTTGCTTTATGCAATTATAAGAACAAATGGTAGTAGGCTCTAATAGATTGATCACCAGAACATTCAATTTCGAACCTATCAGTTTTAAATGTGCTCTATCAAAACAGTTTAATATTTTCAGGCAATACACCCGACAATTTCCCAGTCGAAATTCTTCCTAACCACTATGGAGGTAAAGCAGGCACTATGGAGGAATTCGATGAACAAACCGAGGCTCTCATGAAAAAATACGAAGCGTGGCTGCTCGAATCCAGTAATCTTATTAGCGACGAATCGAAAAGACCCAAGAAGGCGTCCTGGTGGGGACTATGGAGTGGCTCTAGCAAAGCAACCGCTAATGGCGAGCTAGATGAGAAAACAATATTAAAAAATCTACAGATTGACTGATAGGTTTTCAAAGTAATAAATTTTGCAGTGATATGTATATTTTTTAATATTCTCTATTTTCCTTTTGAAGTTTGGATTCATATTCATTTTATATTCAACATTCGCCTCAAATATTTTATAACATCCTTTTATAATACAGAAAAATGTTAAATTTGTTCTTTTCATAATGTATCATATAACACTTCAATATATTTATATATATATTTTTGGAGTTTTTAAGATTAAATCATTTATGTTGGTTTACTGAAATTGTTAATGGTTATTAGTAGAGTAATAAAGAATTGTTTTATATTTGATTACTCTTTTTCTTTTTCTACTTCAAATGCAGAAAATTAAATTAAAAAATCCCATTGGAAGAAAATGCAATCTACTTGTAATTTACGCTACTCTTTTAGTTTTGACAGAACTATTTTGAGCCTCCAAAATAATATTAAGAAAATACTTAGTGAGTTTGGCATTGATAACGGTTTTGCTATTATTTAACTCCAAATAGAAATTTGTATATAATTTTCCAGATCTCTGTAAAGTGACCTTGTATTACGGAAGGAACAAAGTCCGGACCAACAGAGGGTTTAACCTTCATATAACTAATATTTATTAAATCGACAGGTCAGATTTGACAAATGACTTACTAATATGAGGACTTGGTTAAGATGGCGGGGCAGCCGCATGTGTGTATGTATTAGATATAATTGCAAATTTGCCCTCATTTGGTAGATTCCTTAATTAAACGACGCTTTTACTCAAAGACGCTCAAAGAGTGATTAGTGATTGTTGAGCCGGAAGTCGGAAGCTCTCCCATGCCAGTAAACAGTTATATCTATATGTAAATTATGTAACAGGTTGAAACACTTGTGTATGGACAATAAGGTCGTTAGGACTCAGACTACCTGAAAGGTCACCCTTGGACACAAAAAGATCATTAATGTTTCCATAGTTAGACTTACAGATTCAAAATTACAAAAAAAAACACAGATGTAATTAGTCTCAGTGACATTGTGTCTCTGAGAGGAACTAAATTCTTTTTCTTTAATTTATTAATATAGTTCCACAAATATTCTATGTTCTTGCAATTTTAATTCTCAATCTTGAGAATAAATTCCTGATAACATGTTCGACAGAAATGAATACATTTAAATTTCAAATTCAATACAATAAGAAGTTAGATTATAACCAGCACTTGTGTAATTTCCTTTTATTCCGACTCTTGCCAGGCCCAAAAAGGGGTCAATAATAATTTAAACATATAAAGGAATTCCAAAAATGTTTGCCCCTGGTTTGTTTTTTGCCAATATTGAACAAAAACGATCTCTTGTAATTGTCCCTACAGTTGATAGTTTTTTTCTGAAAACCATTGTGAAAGACAACTATTCTTAATGATGCCAAATTTCTTAAACATTCTTTAACCATAAGATTTTCCGGTGGCAAAACAAAAAAAACAACTTTTGTTTAAAAAAATACTTAAACAATTTGTTGCATTTAGCGCCATTTCTGTATAAATGTTACATAATTAAGTGGACTGTAAATTTAAGTTATGTGTTGGTTAAATTTATAAATGATTGGAGAAGTTAAAATGGTATATGGTACAGGAAAAAGAAGGAAAATAACAGGAATTTAAGGATATCAGCACTCAATTCCAGTAAATAAACAAATATTACATTCAGTCTACTGCACTTGACTATGCAAGTTATATAACACGCAAAAAACTAAATAAATATTCATTAAATAAACACTGAAAACGAAACACAATTATTGACCCATTTTTGGGCCTTGCAACATACAAATTTATTTAAAAGGGACCTTTGTCAATAAATTGTGTAAACAACTTAGTGGGAATATTTTTCCCAGCTGGTGGAAATATTCTGCCGGTATGTGCTAATAGACCAGAGGGAAAAAAAGGCGTACTGAGTGGACATTTGGGAAAGTCTCGTGTTGTGTCGGATAGAAAAAACAATTTAAAATCTCACTACTAACTTTATAAATATTTTATTCATTATCCTTTTGTTGTTTGGTACAGTGTATGATACATATAATAGATAACAAGCCGTAAAATGTTTCAAACCTTGGCCAGTGTCTGATATGTGACCATGTTCACAACCATTCGCATCACTAAAAATCATTCAAAACATCCTCTCGCGCATTTTTAAGCGTACCTTATATTCTTCATCTAGTTGATGGAATATTTTGAAGATATGAGGAAATTCAATTATAGGATTTTTAGATTATCTTTCGATACCTATACAATAATGAACTGGAAGATTGCATAACACAAAAATTATTATCATAAAACTATTCGTACATCTGATTAGGCTGATTAGTGATATTAAGAAATGTATTCGAAAAATTGCTCCTTACACTCACCCACAGCGCTTAATTTTGGCCTACTTGCTTCGTATTCGACACTTGAATGAAATATGCTATTATGTATTTCCACCATATTTTCCAGAGTGGGACAATTTTCTTGTATCTCATATGAAGGCATTGTATATTCATAAATTATTAACAGACCTTAACTTTGTGCGAATTTCGTACTTGCAATATTTTGAAATAACTCCCAACTATTCAACAAAAAATTGAGCAAAAATAGGAATTCGTGAAAAATGTTTTATAGTACAGGGCTAAATGTTGAATTTTCAATTTTGCTTATGGCAAGAATCCTAATGGGATTAGTCACAGCCCTGGGACCTAAAGATAAAGAACAAAGGAATAAGAAATGGACCTTGTAGATAGAAAGATTCACCTTCATAATTAACACATTACTAAAGTAGTCTCAGAATGAGTTACGTCACACCATAGTTCGCCACAGTTTTATCATGGCGGGGGGATTTGTGGAATGGAATGAAACCTAATATGGTGTGAACGCCACTAGTTCGCCATGGGCGGTACCGAAACTGGGACGGTGCCCTTGCCCAGGGCGTAGTCTTCGAAGGGGCACAAAAATGACGAGGATTATGAAACATCTAGTCATTTATAGACACTCGTAGAGCGTGTTTATGTTGGAGTTATGATAAACGACAAAATGAACAAAGGCATAAACACAAAGTGTTGTATCCTAACACCAAACCTTTATTTTTTCACCTCACACCAAGTTTTGGTTTACTCCATGAGGATGACAGCTTTGCTGTTTTAATAATGTAATTTTTTTTTGAATATTACTGTTTACCTAACGATTTCAATTTGACATTCGATTTACTTTTACCTGGAGTTCTGGAGTTGTGTATATGTAAAGTAACTTGTAAGTGATCTAATATTAAATTATTAAGACTACGGTACCATTTGTAACCTCAGTTTTTGTTATTCATACATAAAAGGTAAACGAACTTGGGCAAAATGAACCACGGTACCATTTTACTTTTAATACGGTGGCGAAATTATAATATGATTTCTAATTATGACAGGAATTCCAACAGAAACGGTTTGAATAAAATCAAATAGCAAATTGATTTTCGAAAAGGCTTCTCAACAATATAAAAGTGTAAAAATAGTATTCAACTGACAAAATTTGTAAAACATCCCAGAGGATTTACTGAGTAAGTTTGAACATGTCCTTTCCAAGAACCAAGAAAAAGATTTAGCTTTATATGTCAAACAGATGCAAAGCTGTTTTTTGGATTGGATACAAAAGAAATAAGAATATTAGCTTATGTCCTGGAGACAAACAATTATAGAAGACACATTTCTGAGCTTCGCAAGGAGATATCCGGTAGGATTTCCCTAGAGAATTGTCCGAAATCAAATTCGGTTATTAACTTTTCTAAACTAGAACCTACTACAGCGATGCCAGCAACAGTTACCATTTTTTCAAAATTTTAAATGAAGGTGAGACAAGTATAATATTTGTGTCAAAGATAATGGCAGTTAATGTAAAAAACAAGTCTTTGCATCTCGCGTCTTCAAATATTAACTTTTGTTGAGTTTAGTCGACCGGTTGGTTAGTGTAAAGTTTTTGTTTTTTTTGATAGATGGATTGCATTCGTTTCTAGGAAAATTATTGACGTCTGAAGTGGAGTGGAGATTGGAGTATACAAAATAAATTGATAACGTTTTTCACAAACCAGCATGGAATTGGTATTCTAGAATTCGACCACTGCATTGTAAGTTGTCACAAATGGTAAGTTTTTGAGGACAGAACTACGGATACCAAGTGATCTTCTCCCAATGCTAAGGTGGCAACTTTATGAATAACCTACCAATTTCACATATTCAAGGTCCCTTCATCAACATGGAAAATTACTGAGCAATCAAGCATTAATAAAAGATATGTTTTAGAAAATATACAATATGATATCAATTAAAATGAGCATGTGTCTGATTCAGAGCAGCATATTCAAGAGTCATCAACATAAAAAACAACCAAGATCCAGACAATGATGAAACCCCATCATTAACATTAACTAAGTAACGCCAAGCAAACAATTTCTTTCTGGAGCTAAGGGTATAATGGGATTCCAAAAGTCGATTTAAAAAGTTGTAAGTATCACTCTAGGGAAAATAATATTTTCGATGTTACTACAGCATCGTCTTGAGCCTTAATCATCTCCAAATTAAAGGACCAGAGTACTTAAGGAAAGACCCAGTTTCGAGGGTGAATATAATCCTTCAGAAAAGAAGATTGAAGCAACAAAACGGACTGATAGGAAGAGTTTGACATACAAGCAAAAGTATCAGTCCTGTTGACATAGACACTGCTTTAGAACCGCCTTATTTCATCTACTGACAAAAAAAGAAAAGGAGGCAAAGAAAAAATAAAGATCTATGAGAAACAAAAGTGACAGTTCATGTGCCGTATTACTGAGGCTCCATTGTGTTCGTGAAGACCTAAAGAAATGTTGTGTAGCAATTTTAATAAATAACACCCATAAGAGTGTATGAAATATTATCCCACTCTTAAATATATATTTTTTAATTAATGCCTCACATATTGAAATATAAAGTTTTAAATACGTCTTTCCAAAATCACTAATCAACTGTAACCGAATACATAATCTGTAAACGTATTTTTAAACTTCACGAATTGGCATAAACAACTAAAATATAAAATAAAACATTTCCTGTCAAGTATAGTACCTTAAATAATTTAATAATCTTGTATTCTCTTATACACTTGATAAAGAACATAAAGCACGAAACATGATGCTTTAACATTTGAAATAAGCTGCGAGAACTGCAATATTTACAAGGAACTCCCATAGACTCGAAATTACCAAATGGACTTTGCTTAAGATAAACAAACCACATTTAGAAAAAAGACTCTACAAATGATTCTTATGTTCATTTTATATGCATTATTCTAAGCAAAGTCTTATCAGAGCCCACGGAATTTAAGGTTAAGACATCGATATTTATAATAAGTTTGTTTAATCCTATCTTACATGGTAAGTTATTTGTACAAAAAGAAAACACATAAGTGCCAATAGTACTAGAGATGAAACGTTTAACAAAACAGGGGTGCTGATTTTTTAGACCAATTAGCAAACTTTATATGTTCTTTGGAATTTATTTTCATAACGTAAAAGCTATTGAAAATGCACAATTATTATCTTTTGATATCACAAATTCAATAAACTTAAAAGTGCTGTTATATTTAAATAACTGTTGCAGATAAACGATCCATGAATATTTTAAAAATATGCAATTTTAGAAAGAAATTCTTTGATAATGTTAAATTCGCGGCAATTTTAAATCAAGTTGGAAACAGTATTGTCCATTTGTTGTGATTATGATAAATCCCTACAACTCGGAATTTACTGTAGAAGTTATATTGGACAACTTCAAGATCATTGTAAAAAGCAAAATGAGAACAAAATTTGGCTTGTTGATAAACAAATTTCAATATAAAAGAAATTACAATAATTCACTTTCCCTTCCCTATTTGTCAGCACGGGGTGAAAAATTAACTTTTCATAACTAGGTTAAACAAATTTTTGTAACGTATATCTCAATTTATTAACCTTCTATATAAAAAATGTTTCCCAATTTTAATTATTTCTTTCCTGCTTGACTTTAAGTACGTCTTTTTTGAGATCATGCTTTTGATTGTTTGAACTTTCAGACCTTATTCTATATTGTTTTTTTCTCATTTTTAACAATTCTTTGTATTGTATTCTAGTCTCATTTGGACTGTTATTGAGATTTCTCATCTCTGTTTTATTATGAACTGTGTTCTTGGATTTAATTTTTGATGTTTGTCTAGCTTTTGATTACTTTTTTTTTCATTACTTTGCTCATGCTTTTTGTGAGACGGCTTTACGTCTGTAGGGTCGTACTGTTTTTTCTTTCTTGATTTTCACAATGGCTCTTAAAATACGATACACCTGTTGACAATTTGTTAAGAATGTTCAACATGTCTACAATTTCCTTTCTGTTACTTATTTACATAGTCCATATTATAGCAATTTCGATTTCATCTATTTGGGATCCAATTTTTACATTGAATGAGTGTCCTAAAGCGTGCCTTCTATTAAAAAATTGAGTAGTTGACATGTTCTTATAGAATAATTCGACCTCATTTTTAATGTGGTTGCTGATTGGTAGTTAAACCTGAATTATCTGTAAGGAATATTTTCTGTTACTAAGCTCAACCTTAATACATACGCACCCGTATTAAATTGCCATTAAAATTTCCATCTTTAGTTCCAATAAGAAGGAGTAGTAGTTTAAAGGTTGCCTAGGTAGAGACGTTTGGAGTATAATTCTTAGATTCTTGGCCAAATACTTAAATTTTGCATAAACTGCGAATTTTGTGAATTATTATTTATACTATTCTCTGAAGGGTGAGAAGAAAAAGAGAAGCATGCATGTTACCATTAATGTCACACAACTGTGGCAAATAAAACATTCGTATGGTTTAACTTTAGTCAATGATATCGATTTTGAGCCACACATCAGTTTTGGTATCGTTCAGGAGAGCATTAATGATGAATTTGATTATAGCAAACTGTCAGTAAATTAGGTAGCAAAACTTCTGAAGAAAGGACAAGCCTCCCCATTGGCTTGCAATTTCGCGGGCAAATGTGAAAAGTCTTTGTTCTGTACTCTTATCCTGTATAGTAAGCGAGGGGAAAATTTGAGACGTTGTTGTAACATTGGTTTAATTACCTTACTAACCTGTTCGGAAACATATTGATCAAAACATTGGGAACATATAGAAAAAAAAAATTTTAACCACTTCTTTCTATATTTAAGAAGGAAATTTCAATATCTTTTAATAATTATAAAGTAAAAATACTTGGTAAACGAGTAAAACCCTGCTAACACAGTACTGTAAGAAGTCTCTGGTATACACTAAGATTAAGATGATTAATCAGTCAAGTTTACTACTAGCTGAGCCTCTTACTAAAACATAATTTGAGAAATAAATATTTCTTTGATATATTTATGTGTTCATATTAACAACAGTAATGGAAGCCAGTGGTCTCAAATACCGTTGTACTCAAGTTAAAACAGAAATCATAAAATTTTAATATTTCAAAATGAATGTAAGGAAAGTTTTAATATAATGACTGAAGTTAACCTGATTTCATCGTGACATTCTAACCTAGGAATTACGGGTAACAGCAATTACATGGAACGGCTCCAGATTCCGAACCTCTATGTGCTAGTTTCCCCGAAAATCCTAGATGTCGGTCTTTACATCTCACGTCTTCAAATAATGACTGCTGTCTAAAACTTTTTTTCCGAAAGTATTATGGTTCTCAATTTTTTTGCAGTAAGTACATTTGATCAGGCAATATTGTTGTACTTTATTATAACACAAGCTAATAGTAATTTGATTTGACAAAAACTCGATTTTGGGAGACATTTATCATAATATTCACTTTTTATATATTAGAAGAATTATAGTTGATTATATACAACTTATCGCTTTATCTCTAATTATTTTATTTTTCATCGAGTGTGTGTGAAAAATTTGGTTGTTTGATAACTGGTCCAGAGAAACGATTATACAATTTATTGTTAAGAGGGGCTCTAACACATATCAGTTACAAAATCTAACACATTGAACTATGATTGTTTTGTTAAAAATTTCAGACATCTTCTCTAGTTGTGCGTTAATTAGGAGAAGGCACAACATATTCACATATGATTTGTTAATAAAATGTGTTTGCACTTCAAAACAACTATGATATTTGTCGTTTTATCTCGAGAAATAAATTTTAAGATGTAACTTTATCAATACATTTAAAAAACTATTAAAATTGAAAAGGATGTTATTAAAATGTATGTTTCTCTCTACATCTGCATAAAAATAACAGAGACAGAAAACAAATTTATGAGAACTTATCAATAAGCCTGCTATTTCTTTATTCCATTTACTCGAGTTAATATAATATTGTACATGTTCACTCTCCAAGAAACAGCCACTATGTACAATAGATCAACAACGTTAACAAAAAAACGAGTGAGCTAAATACCATTACTGAATGTGAATACTAAGAAATTTAATTTTAAATTTCACAAAAAATACATTCTTTCAAAAAAATAAACACGAGAAAATATGGTTGGGTGACTTAATCTTCACTAACACAATCAATAATACAAACAATTTTAACACGTACTAAATTGATAACTTCAAGCAACTAACTGTAAGGTAGTCAGAACTACCACGAACCTATGAAGCAGGAACATACGCTACTGATAGAAAATTCTAAACCATATCAGGTACAACTCAAGAAAAGTTAGTAAATCAAAAACTACTTAACTGTAACAAAGAAGTAGGAAAAATATAACAGTAAAATAAAACAGAAGAACCTAAGCTCAATAAAAGACATTACAGCAGCATGCTATTACATTCTATAGCAACCTACAAATCTAAAGCCTAAAAAACAACTGAAGTAGGTACTAAAAATAGTAGCTGAAAGGAGTTGTGGCAGCACCGAAAAAAAACAAAATCTCCACGTTCAGAATATCAAACTGCACAAAGCTTTATGAAGAGATTTGTTTTATAAATAAAATAGAGAGTTTTGAGACAACTTTCTCTGTAACAGACAAGTAGTTGAAATGTTTAGTGCATGAATGGTGGAAAGTAAAGTTCGATAGATTGCCCAGAATACTGGTTGTTTGAGGAAAGTTTTTCTCAAAGATTTTTAGAGAAAGAATTGTCTACATTATGATTAACCAGTCTTCCTGTGTACAGATAAATGTACTGCATGTAGTTATCAAGCAAATAGACGTTTCGACTTCCAATTCCTAGTGGTTGTCAAATAAATTTTTAGATAAAAAGGAAAGTAATTTGGCACCCCACTTTTGAGAAGGATTACTTCTCCTAACTCTACACAAGCCTTTCTAAAACTCTTATTTTTTATATTCAAGTCTAAAAAAGGTCTTTGTAAGTCTGGAAAACTCTGAAAAAGTTAAATACTCTTAGAAAGGACCCCGCAACTATCCTTATGTAGAACCGGTCCTGGTCAAAACGTTTCAAAACTTTGCCAACTGATAGTCCTCAATGAGCTGTTCAAAAAAGGCAATGGGACCTCAGTCTGAAAAACTGGTATTCTGAAACTACAGCCTTCTGAAGTTATTGCGTCCACGTGTTCGATGTCCATTAAGTGCAGTGATTCAGGAGCGAGCCAAGCTGGTAGTGTCTTGTCGTGGCCTTTCAGTCGTCAGAAAATCGCTGAAACATCCACTGAAGAACAGCGACAGTGACTCGTACTGCTCGAGCAACACAAGACATCTTATGTTTTTGCGTATGCTAAACACTGATCCGTTGTCAGCATGTCTTCAGAATTTCTCAGTATCCAAAAATTTTACAGAATACTGAGGAACAGTATTAGCGACACCTGAATAATTGGAATTGATGGTAATCGAACAGGTGAACTCGATAACTTCAGAAGCCTGTAGCTTCAAAACAGTAGTTTTTCAGATTTAGATCTCCTTGAATTTTTTGAACCCTATCATAAAGAACTTTCATTTGACAAAGTATCGAAACCAATTGACCGGGACCGGTTCAGTGATGAAAACGTATAATATTGTAAGAACTTTAAATAGCAGAAAGAAAATAAAACCGAGTATGTAGAAATTTGACAAATAGATGAAGATTGTTTGACCACTGGTAGCACATAAATACGGACGTCATTGCACCAATTTGATTTTTGCTATCGCAAAGAATGTTTTGGGTTACGTTGTTGGAACAACAGACAATCCTGTTCCTTCAGAATTAAAAATTCAGAAAGCTATAAATTCTGTTTCGTTGTAAACTTTCCCAAGAATATTACAAAATTTATTCTCGTTTTTGTTCATCGATTTGCTCCAGCATAAGCCTAACCCAGTCATCACGAAATGGATAGAACATATTATATTTGAATCCCAAAGTCTTGTCATGTTTTTTTGGTTCAGAGACGGATCCAGACACGTGCTTGGGGGGGTCATGCTTCAGGGGGGATCCTGTACTAAACTATTCTAAATAAAATTTTATAACCACATTTCTTGGGTAACTACATTAAACATAGCCGTTCAAAGGTTTAAACCTATAGGAGTCACCTTCTTCTAGGCTCTTGGGGATAGAATTACCTCATTTCAATATTAAATTTACTAACTTTGAGGCCCCCCCCTGGATACGCCCATGTTTTGGTTCACTTTATTTAATTGATCTTGAATAGAATAGCGTATTTTAGTAATACATCTTAATAAACTTTATTTATAAGCTGACGAGAAGCTGACGCTAACAAAACATGTCTAATATGTCGGCCCCTAAGCCCAGTTCTAGACCTTCATCAGGGTAAAGAGATATTGTCTTTTGACGCAGTTTGGTGGTCTGTTTCACAACACATAAATTGTTTTTCAGTAATCTGCTCACTTGATTTGGCGGGCTTCAAACAATTCAAGTGTGTGTGCGGCTTACCGCCTCGCGTCTTTCAAAAGACACCATCAAAACTGTATTTTCGCCCAAAATTGTTTTCACAATTGACAAGTAGGAACCACTTGTCACCTGCTACCCAGAGCGACCACTCCTATACCCAGCATATCCAATACTTGCCGTTTGCTGATACCATTGCTGAGAAACATTGTAAGCAGGGATCCCAGGGATTGAGTGTGGGAAAATGTTCAAGGTTTCCAAATGAACCGTCGGCAGGAGTATTTTGTATTCAAAGCCTTGATGGTTGGTATAATGAAGGGTTTGACTATTTTTGACTTTCTATTTTCGACTTTTGGCCACGGCTTCTTCCCTTAAATCCTGCGTATGGTCGCCGTTAGATGGTAATATTTTTACTATTTTATTAAGACGTCAAGATGATAGCACGGGATACCTTGTAAACCGCCACAAGAAGTTTGCGCTAGGGGACAGGCAGACAACAGATGCCTGCGCTAGCCGAAGACAGAGGGGACTTGCCTGAGCTAGTCAAAGAAAGAGGTGGCGCTGAGGTGAAAGAATTTGATTTTCCTGACTTCGCCGTCAACATTACTGATGTTTGAACCAGCGCTAACCAGTTACGTACCGACAAAAAACTAGCTTCATCTTGTATTGCTTACTCAATTTCGACCCCTAAAATGCTAAAAACACACAAGCATCACTATAGCAGTGTAAGAGCTACGTTAATCCTTAAAAATCACAACTATAAAATAGAATTCAGCTCGTGCATAACATTTGCAGGTTCGGCACAAAATAATTGAAACTATTATACGGTTACTAAGATTACCAAAATAATATGATCGCAACGACTAATAAACTTTTTAGAATTAACTGCGTGGCTCAATAAATATCTCTATACAGTCAACATTTAAGAAATATCACAGAAAAATGCATTTTAAAAAATTTATGTACATACTACATGTTTTAATTTTGAACATCATATTACACCAAATTATTTTCAAAAATTTTATTCCTCGACACAAAACACAAATTGTAAACAACATTAAAAACAAATCACTAACAAGAGCCTAGCATTTTAAAAATATTACATAGTTGTGCCAATCATACAGCTGTTTTTGAAACCTATCGAAAATATATCAACAGATTTTCCTATAACGTCCTATTAATTTTCAGTCAAAAACAGTAAAATTGTCTACATAATAAAAGTTTTTGACTAAAATTTTCCGTCAGTTACAACCAATCATTACCATTTTGGAAAACGTGGATATGGATTATAACAATAAAGCTCTTTAGAAGACTAAAACAATCAACAGCAAAATAAAAATCGCCATGTAATTTTTTTGGTCAATTTCGTTTGTACTAGTATTTTAAAGAGATTATTGAATCATTTTATATAATATATAATATAATGATAATACTGATAGAGATAAATTTTTTCAGCATCATTAACTAGTAATCGAGATATGATTAGAAAATGCGAGTCATACCACAAAAGCCACTTTATCTGAACACTTGAACCGATATAAAATTATTCAAATAAATATATTTAGTATAAGACAATATATAATATTAAGTTTAAATATATTACTACGTTCATCAGTCGTATATCATCCGAACTATCAACTTTTATGTATACGGTAAGAGGAATAGCTTCAAGAAATCAAAATACTCCAATCTCGATATGTCCAACACACGGTTATATGTTATGTAAATGAGAAAAATGGTAGCATTACAACACTTCAAGGTATTCTTGAAGTTCCTTTCATCATATAAATAAATAGTTCTCGTAACATTATTTAGCTCCTAACAACAATGTAATTCCATCGAAAATAACAACCGAATTTTAACAACTAGATCACCACTTACAGCTATTGATAAGTGTGAACTTATGGGCATTTTTAGGTTGTTTATTAAACATGTAGAAAGCAAAGTTACTTGAGAAATCGGCAACTTTTATTTTTTTACGTTGTTTTCTAAAAAAGAATCAATAGAAGATTTAAAGCTAAGCTGACAAATCTTGGCATTTTTTGATAATTTGTTGGCCCACTTACGTATTACCTGATTATCCAATACGAAAAATAATAATAAATAAAAAATATATTGATGGTAAAACTGGTTATTTTGAGAGCTGGCAATCAGCAACGCCAAGATGTGAAATACGCATTACAATTTTTGTTCTATTTGAACTTCTTACCTTTTTAAATGCAAAATAATTATAAAATTAACATACAAGTCTTAATTTGTAAATTTACATATCTGCCACGTGAGTCCAGGACGTGTTTATGTAAACTTGTCCGAAAGTTCGAGAGTATCAAAATTTCGGCATTCCGATAAAGCACAAATCTTTTTTTAATAACAAAGAGGATAAGTCAAAATCAGATTTCAAAGATATATTACAATAATAGTTTAACGTAACGAGAATTCTGAAAAAAATATTACAAAATAGTAAAAATGTATTAGATTTCAACTGACAAGACAAGATTAAAAATTCTAATGTTACAAAAGGTGTTAACCTATTTTATGTTTTTTCCCCAACATTGTGGAACATATTTCTACTAAGACTTTTGCATTTTTCTACAATTCTGTGAAGCAATTTATCAATAGTTTGTTATTTCCTTTGATGCACCTTCGATTTAAGATAACCAAATCCTCCAATCTATGGCTGGAGAAAAATATGGATTAAATATTTTTATGTTGCAGAATGAAATAAAAATTGATATAACATACTTTTCCACAAGGCCGAACTGGGTCTCATAATGCTATCTAGGTAGAAAAGTTTTGTGTTACCCTACAAATTACTACTAACTTGAAGAAAAATGTAACAGTATTACAGAATGTTGGAGAAGAAACACAAAATGAGTTGTTCTGTCAACAGGTTAATGGTGAACATTTCGAATACTTGTTAACTAGAATTTTTATTGATATTATGAGAAAATGTTCTACATGTTGCCTTATGAAAGTATGCTGACGGCCAGACGATTAGGAGAATTATAAATATGATGCCATACAAATGCTCATACATTTATAATCAGTAACAGTACCAGTACCGAAATATTAAAAAAAAAATCGGTTTGCAGATTTGCAGAACCAAAAGATATATTGTCAATGAAGCAAGATTAAAATACGTATTGTTTAAAGAATAAAATGGAGCACTTAACAACCTATGAGTTAGAATTAAACAACAACTCTCATAGATCTGACATAGATGTTGTTTGACATGCTAGAAAGAACCAACTTTATAAAGCTTAAATTGAAAATTCAACCCCTTTGTTAGTATTTGTTTGGCATCTGAACTGAACGCTGTCAATGAATTTGTAAAGGTGGAAATAATTGGTAATAATTATGTGATACAACACTTTCATTTGACAGGCTATATGCTTGTCTCTTGTAGAATATGAAAGAGTCCACAGCATCCGCTAATACGAACACTTGTTTAATAATTGAGGTGGATAATGGATTCATGAGTGACCTTCTACCAAAAGTGACCAAGTTAGCAGACATTTCGTTTCATATTAACAGAAAATTTGCCCATGGGAAAGCCTGTGCCAGATGGGTGCCGCGATTACTCACAATATTTCATAGCAATAAAGCCTAGTTTTTTTGTATTTATGTTGTATAAATAATATATAAAGTTTAAGGAAGTTGCCAAAAGTTTAAGTCACGATGGTTTGAATTGCTTCTTCACTCCCCTTAATGTCCAGTTTTATCTCTTCAAATAATTTTCTGGCAGGTGCTAAAGATTTGCCAATAAAAAGAGGTATCTATATAGCACCTATTCGATATTTCTGATTATCATATATTAAGCTTAGAATATATCGACCTCTCTTCAGATAATGCGTGCTGTTGGAAAGAAAACTTAAATGATTTTGTGCACTAAACGGCGAGCAGAATATTGGAATCAGGATGCCCAATACCAACGTTGGATGCAATGTAATGAATGAAACAACTAATTAGGGATTTTTCCTATTATCCATTTTGTCCATAAGGCGTATTCTTTATGCGTGCTTCCTATGGAAGGGGAGAGGTGATTATTAATTTGTGTTTTTACTCTTTCCGCTAACATATACAGCTGTCCCGTTTCCGATTATTGCACAAATTTGCAAAAATTAACGTAAGTTCTAATGATGATTTTTTCTTGGAACCTCTAATATACCTGGAATTTAGTGACATCCAGTCTCGTTGGTTACCGAAATACATAATAATAGTAATTTTTTGTATCGGTTTACATTAAGAAGTAATTTACTGGACATTTTTGAGAAATAATAAAGTGTAATATATGAACGCTTCATTCAAAATGCCAAAGTTTGCCAACCCTGCAGCAACATATAGTTATGTAGTCTTATGTACTTCCTTCCATTTCTTATGCATATATAGATATCAGATATAATATTTATTAAAATTTTTATTGATTTATAGTGTAAAGATAAACTTCTGTAAGCATCGAATAAAACCTAAACGGTTCCAAAAACAGCGTTATCAAAACTTAACAATAGAATAACAAAAATGGTTATTTGCCACCCAGTCCGAATTTCATAAATATAAGTTCTTTGCCTTTCGACAAAATATCACCACCGGGCGCCGTGATTTCATTCAATTTTTGCATTAAATTCGGCGCCGCCGCATTGTTGCCTTGTTGCTGCTGCTGTTGTGGGTTATTTGACATTGTTCCACCACCCACCATCACGTTAGGTATAACTTGAGGTACTCCTTTGTGTTGTATCCTGCTCTGTTGTTGGAAGCTTTGATTTTGTCCGGAGAAAAGCTGTTGTTGCTGTTGATTCGACTGCTGACCACCGCCACCTGTAAAGCTACTGAAAATACCACCGGCCGTTGAAGTGGTTTGGGAAGGTTGCTGTGATATTTGTTGGCCGAATTGTGATTGCTGTTGCTGTTGCTGGGAGAGTTGCTGTTGAGTACCGAGTTGTTGAGGGGAATACTGTTGTTGATTACCACCTGGCCTCTGCATGCCTCTCGCCCTCTAAAATTGGTACATAATGTTTATATCTGAGCGAAAATAATGAGAGCCTGTAGGATTTTATACCGAATCAAATGGAATACCAACTGTAGTCATTAAATTTATACAAATTTTTTGAGAATTCTGCAATTATTTGCAGTATTCTTTTTAATGTAAAATGATATTTATGTCTCTTAAAAGAAACCTTTTATATCAAAAATATTTATAGTCAACCCTGAAATGAACTAAAGTATCAAATATTTTCAATTACTGATTTTTTACAAATTACCAAATTTTCTTGGATAATTTTAACTTTTGATACAGCCTATCTATTCTTAATTAAAGGCTGAGCAAATAGTTTAGGAAGTAATTATTATTTAAATAAAAAACTTAATCCATAATATTGTTAGGTAGTTTTCTATATATGGATTTTATCGATTCATGGTGGAAAAACTTTGAACAATTGAAAAATCATTGTTGATTTTATATATAGTAAACGTGGTAAGAGTTGATACAGCATGTGCTGAAGATCTATGTACTGCTACCAGAAAAGTTGTAAATGCTTTGAATGTAAATATGGGAATGTCTGCAAACATGGAAAATTACCAGGGGCCTGTTTCATAATCAACTTGTAACTTGTAGTTTTGTAACTTGTAGAATTAGCAACATCACAATTATTCTACAAGTGAAAACTTGTAAAATCCAAAATATTAGTATTCGAAATATGCAGGAGAATAGCACAGAGCACAGATCATGCAAAAAAGAGAGAGTAGAGCTACCTAACATGCGCAACTATTGGCAAATGTGTCAAATTTTTCCTGATAATTCAAGGAAGTAAATGTAACTATTTCGCGGTGTCGATTCAGGATGCATCCGGAATGGATGCGGGACGAATCTCGGATCTGCTTTATGCGCAAGTGCAATTAAGAACACGTACTAGACTTCTCTCTACCACAGGATTATTCTGTGTCTCTACCAAGAACAATTTTAGAACTGTAATTAAACGACACTGTAGTAGTACTTAATTCGAAAAGGCCGATTTTATATTTATATACAACTGAACTATTACTTCAAATAAAAGAGGTTATGAAGACAAGCTCTAGCTAACGCGTATCAAACAATCCGAGAAATATGAATACAATTAGTCGAATCGTTGAATGGATTACAGATCATACAAAGAGGAATTGATTCTAAATTAAACGTTTCTGTACTTTGGTATAAAGCTTCAAAGTCACAGAAATATAAAAAGGTTTAAAAAATACTCATAATTCGCATGTTCCAACTGTTTGTTCTTCCTCACTTTGAGCTCCGCGAATACCGAATATCCCATCTGGTATTCGAAATTCTGTTACCACGACCGCCGTGAATGAGTGTGCGCAAGCGCTCAGTCCTGGATTGATAACGGATCGTTGCTGCGAAAACAGCTATTATAACACGTAAATACTTATTAATTTAATTGTCAATATAACTATCAAAGAATACATATAAGTATTTACGTCTTATAATATTTCTAAATTTAATTTTTAATTCATTTTTATCAACCTTGGGTTGACATTTACTTCCTTGAATGGCCAACACAAATTTGAAATATTCGCCAATAGTTGCGCATGTTAGGTGGCGCTACTCTCTTTTTTTGAATGATCTGTGCTCTGTGCTACTCGCGTGCACATTTCGAATACTAATATTTTGGATTTTACAAGTTGTAACCAGTGAGTTACATCTCGCCTCTTCAAATACAAGTTACAAGTTGATTAAGAAACAGGCCCCAGGAAATATTTATTATACCCATACCATATACACTTATTTCTACCGACTTCCATACACGTTTTGCATTCTGGTAATGGTTTTTTGACTCACTGGTTAAAATCTCTACTACTACTGATATTTTATTTTGAGGCGAATTTCTCAAAAAATACAAAAAAGAATTTTCACAGCTGTAACGGATTAAGAAAATCGACGCGGGTTACTTGCAAAACGTTTTAAACATGGAATATGGTTTAGATATGATGCTCCTCTCCCTTTTCCGTCCACCAAACACTTTTGCTATTATAAATAAAACAGCAAGATTGGAAGAAGTAATTAAAGAAGTGGTATTTATAATTTATTATTGATTAACACAAAGAATTTGAAGAAAAACCGTTTAACCTCCTTACCGTCTATAAAGACGTGAAACCAAAAATACTTTTGAAAGACAAATCAAAGAAAATATTGTAATAAGAGGTCGGAAAGATTCACTGAATATAATAGTCCTTCTTATCCAGCATACACTATTTCATATATTGATAAGCTATTTTCCTTAAAACTTTGAAATTTTTTATATGGGTCCAATCTGAAACAACAACAAAAACATGATAAATATAAAACATATTAATACACGTTTCTTATTATATTGCCCAAGTTCAAATGCTGTTGACACATTCTAAACAAAATAACTATAATCGGCAAAATGCAGTTCTTTGTTTTTATATCGATTTTTATGTCGGTTATTCCATTTGATGTAGTATATAATAACGCTAATTACTAATGCCGCTATATGTTGTGTATAACAAAACATGTTGGAATAATTAATGGTATTTAAGATGATCTATATAAGCACTATGATGCAGATATTTTGATATTTTCATTTTATTGATTTATAACTACTAGGCAACAAAATAAGAACTTGCCATTTTTAACATAAAGTTGAAATATAAAATATTAATAATTATTAATGTATAGAACTTCCAAACACGAAAAAAACCGGAAGTTTCTACTTGCATGAGACTCTAAGAAACATTTTGTCAATAATATAGAGGAAATACCAGAAATACCCGTGAAAGAAATGGCGTTAGCGCCCAAGATGATCAAAATTGACGAAATAATGACTGGACTACTACAATTCGTTAGTGGAAGAACATAAAAACGCATGGTCTAGGGACAGACACATACCAGACTCATAGTATTAATCCACCAGAAAGGTAGTAAAGATTACGTTCGGATAAGTCTTCTACCGTCTTATTTACTAAGATCTTTCTAAACACATTGTACTAAATTCTATTCAAGATAGTAACTTCAGCACAAATGACTAAATTTTGCATGGGAAGTTATCAACAAGACCAAAGGATATTAAAGGTCATTTGGCATAAACGTCGAGAAAGCGTTCCTCACTATGCAGTTATCAAAGCCGTGAGTGAACAAAATTTAGATAAACCATACATACAAACACTGGCTAACATAGGCAAGGAGGTCAAAGCCAAAATCAGAATATATGAAGGTGACCCAGAATGACGTTCTAACAGAGGAGTTCAAAAGATAAAGTAATATCACTCAAGCTATTCACGGCATTTGAAAATATCGAAAAGTAGACTTAAACTACAAAGGGCTAAATTTAGATGGAGAATTTATCGCCATCTGAGATATGCTGATGACCTTGTCATAATGTACGAAAATTCAGAAAAGCTGCTACAGTAAATATTTGACTTGACTTGGGATTAGGAAGAAACCCAATATTCTGGAATGCCTGTTCGTCTCGAAAAAAGTATTTGATTGATGTGTTTTACTAGGACTAACATATGGTTGTGAAATCTAGATTCTGAAAACCACCATTGCAAGAAATGTTTACTTTACCCACAGTTCTGTAGGGACAAGTATAATAGAAATACCGAAAGAGGATATAGTGGATAAGGAATAAGACCGAGTGACAGATGTCCAAACAAAATAGAATCAAATGACAAAAAACAAGACATTTAGCAAGACGACAGGACACTAGGTGGAGAACATAATCACATAATAGTGTCCACGAGAGAGTAAGAAAAGGGCTAAGAAACAAAGGACCATAAGATAAGTGTAGGATACAGCGGAATAAAATAATAATGATTTAATTATTGTTATTAAATAAAATATTTTTAAAGTATATCAATTTATATTTGATCAATAAAATGAACATCCAAAGACTGCCATTTTTGCTGTAAATCTTTAAAAAAATGTCTATAGAAAAATTGCGAATGAATATATCTACGTTTGTGGTTTAAATTTTTTTCTAGAAAAATAAAATGCATCAGTACTTATGTAATGATTGTCACTAAAGACAAGTAATAATGTGTTTACGTGTTAATGCTAGAAAAAAAAAATGTTAATTCTAGTTATTCTAATATATGAAGATATAATTAATTTAGTATGGTAGGTACTAATATAATCTATAGATATGAACAGAAATTTTGTGTGTGTGGTTTACTAATATCTATTATGATTTCTTCTGTTCAAAAAAAATTACTTTGCCTTATCAAAAGGTATAATTAGTTATGTATACAAAAAAGAACCAAAAGCGTCGATATTTGCAGTTACACATATAATTAGGGTGGTCATAATAACTAATAACACTGCTATTATATAAATTGTCCAGTTTTGTAAGAAATATGATCGCAACATTTTGTTCGTAAACGAGTCCTGACCGGACATGAAGCAACACTAGTTGTTACTTTAACACACCTCTTATAACATTATACATAAATAAACCTGACAAAATTCACTTTGAAATGACAAGAATTATAGCACACAACCAAATTTACTGAAAGCTATAGAAAAAGGATTGTGGCAGATCCTACTAAGGATTAAAAAATGTTTTGTAAAACACATTAGAACGAAAAATCATTTATTTCTTCTAAACAACAAGAAAATAGGGTTGAAATGAAAATTTTCACAGCAAGAATTATAGCTAATTTTAACTTTTCCGTATTTGGAGGGCATCACTTTTTCAGAATTATTCATATAATTCCGGTAAAATAGATAAAGGCGCTTCCTCAAGCATGTAAGAGACTGAATATATTCATCTTGCGACGACTACACCTAGTATTTTCCTTTTTCATAGCTCACTTCAAAACTTCACTTTTGAAACTTGTCATAATATTCACACATTGAAAGAGATCAGTATGCACCCGTTAATGATCAATGTTCAATAGCATGTACAGTTCAAAAGATGTCGATTCGATATGTTACCGAAACCCCCTATGTATGTATTATATGAATTTCAGGTATTTATAAACGTAATTAATAGTTGTTGCTCTTTGTTGCTGCCTTCGCATATGTCTACTCACGCTTCGATTTACATGAGAATTAATGCTTACAACACCTAATGGGTTGTTACATGGTAGTTGTGGATTTTTTACACGGTGCAACTGTAAGGTGGCTAGGAGATTTTTTCACGAACGTGATAAATATAGTTGTAGGTAGTTGTTCCTGATTTATGTATAAAAGATAATTTTATGCAGTTGCAACAACCAATGAAATAGTCACAGTACTAGAACTTCCTGAAGAGACTGTGCCCTAGGATTACTGCATTCAAGAAGACAGCTAGGTTTTCACAAACTAGTCTCAACCCTGAAACAAAGAATTGGCAACAGAACACTTACTTTGGTTGAATCTGATGTTGCAAATACAGAAATTTGAAGCCGTCATTAGACGCTTGATGAGTCTAGCCTATTTAGATGCATCTGAGAATTGTTGGAAGCTGTTTGCTATCCCAAGCATGAATTTTAAACATCAGGGATGGTGAAATCTAGAAAAGCCTACTTTTTTGAGAAACTGAATCATGAAGGCACTACTCGAATAAAAGTGAGCACCTGCCTGTGATCAAAAAGGTAAAGGTGAATAGAATACTATAAAATGATTTCAAGCTTACCTGAGCACACTGTTTCCACTGCGGACGAAACGGTGAATTGAAAAAAAAGTGCAGATTTAAGCTGCAACAATGATCATAATTTAGAAACAGCTGATCACCTAATAACACCAACCAAACAATTGCTATACTCTATCACCTCAGAATGCATCATTCTTGACGTTAACGTAACAATGCTGGTGCTTTATCGAGGACGTATTATCTTGAAGATTGCTGGCGTTGCACAAAAATTGAAGAGCGAGAAGCCATTTTTATTAAAAAAAAATAGTCATAGTGAATGACGATTGGATTACACACTAGTGCAAAGCAAACGAGATGTTTGATTATTTTGTCTGTAATGGAATAATGAAAATAGGTATTCAAAATAATTATAATTCAGAAACAACAGGAAAACACTCATTGAACAGAAATATTTTAACAAAAACATCATTTAAAGTTTATTAGTATGGCATGTAAAAAACTACTTTAAAATTAAATATACGAATGTGATGAATACCTCAGTAGGTACCGAATAAAATCATATTTTCCCCGATGAATGAATCCGAAAACCCATTATTCAATAAGTCATGACATTTTCAAAAAAGCACTAAAAGTTAAAGAACAATGACTCCTAGTATCAACACACATTTTAAATAGAACGTAATCTATTGAGAAAGTTCCAGTCACTTCACAAATAGATCGTTGAAATACAAGTTCAGATTGAAAGTAAAGTTACTGAAGTCACTTTTTGTATTGTGAGTTGTGTATGTGTGTATTTCCAAATTGGCAAAAAATTATAACAATTTGAGCTATTCTTAAATATTGTAAGCTACCACAATATAAAAAGCAAATCAAATCCAAAATAAACAATTAAATTTGAAAAAACACAGTTTTGCACCCTACCACCAAACCATTATTATAAACACTCAACGCTGCTTCAACAAGGAGTAAACCAGTAGTAGGAGTAGTTTGGTTTACTCCTTGATGATGACAACTTAGAGTTGTTGAAACGACGTTGAGTGTTTAAAATAAAAGTGTGGTGTTTTTCATTTGTGACACACCAAAGGGTCCACAGCATTTCCATTAAACAATTACATTCTCGATTTATCAATTTTAATTTAACATATGTGTAATTCACTCATACCATAATAATACTTCTGTTTGCCACCAGTATTGAAGCCAAAATTTCCCGCAAATCTCTCGGATAGATTATGTAGAACACCGTTGGTATCTACCTAAATATTGTTAATTATAAACAACTGTTCATTGAAAAGCCACTATTCCAAATCGGACACTTTCGTGGTTTAACTGGATGTATGATATGAGCTAAACGCCAAGTTACAGCACTTAAAACTTCGGTTATTGGAAACATTGAAAACTTGGAAACGACAAGACGGTAGTGTTAGATAGGTGTCTTAATCCACCCATGTAACAACTCACCTGCCGAAGTTACTAGTACCGTGTTTAAATTCAACCTTCAGCGGTTTGTGAGCATGTGAGGATCATCGCAATACAATTCCTGAAGCTCTGCGTGCAGAAAAATGGTAGTGATGCCGCCAAACGGCCAGCGAGGCCCTAGAGGACCAACGTGGAGACTGCTTTATAGTAAACAGGTCTATATTAAAAACCTTAGGTAAACACAGAATTTGATAAAAAGTAGTTTAACATTATTGAAAAAGACAACAAAATTGCGTTCCTTCTCCAAAAGCCGACAGATGAAGCCGTAGAAACATATAAGGAAGAGACGCTGGTGGAAGATCCGTAAAAAGTTTTCCTTCATGCAAAGCGTTTTGGTTTTATGGAAACTCCTAGCAGAGATACATGATTTGAAGCGCAAACTCCAGATCTTCTCCGTACCTTGTACCATACAACAGGTCTTTAGTGTGTAATGTAATTAAAAGAAATTTGCAAATTCATTCATTTTAGGATAGAGATTAGATTTGGGGAAGAAAGCGAATAAATTTTGATGTGCTAAACCTATCCGAACAGAGTCACGAACATCGTCTTCATCGCAAAGGGGTCCGGGTGCTCGGCTGACACTCCACAGTCAATTTAGAACTAGAGAAATTATAACTAGATTTGTTAGTAGACGATCGTTGTCAATAATTTCAAGGGTTGAAAAATTATCCTCGAATCGAGTGATAACACAGTCAACTGCCAAGGTCACTCATTAAGGAATAATTTTTTAAACCGTTGGGTTTATTGGCAACGAGCGTCTACGAACAAACCTAGTTATATGTGCAACTGCTTTGCAACTAAAGTTGCAAAACATTTGTCCCTTCTGCGCTGGCCCTTAGACTCTCATTGAAATAATAAATTGCGGTGACCCTAACAAGTGTTTTTGGTTTCTGTGATAATTAAATGTTTGTTTAAAAAAATTAAATCAGCTCTGTTAAATGTTCAACCTATAAAATCTTACCTAAATCTACTGAAGCTGATAAAACCCAACGCTATCTTCACAATATCTTAAAAATTACAGAATCATGTTTTATTTTTGTGGTTGTTCACAGATTGAAGGATACAATATTAAACGATTTTTATGTAAACGTTTATTTCTTATTGAACTGGACTCCAACGAATAGAAAATCAATACATCAGTTTTAAAATAATACTGCAAATATCGACACCGTCTTAAAACAATGCAGATTCCCTTTCCATCCCAGTTCCCTCAAAAACACACAAAAGCTTAATCTAATTTTTACAGCGTACCAACATTAAAAAAAAACATCGATTTCAATATCATGCAAGGCAGAGGCGTCCGTCTAAAGGGTTACTAAGAGTAAGGAAAATGAGAGTTATAGTAATTTAGTATACAGGGCGTTTAAATACCTGCTGGTGCTCGGTGAGAGTGTTCGGTGTCGTAGACGTGTTGAGCGAGTCTAACTGAGAGGTATACACAGGTACGCAGGCATCTAGACCAAACAGACAGACAAACAACATACAGTCAGCGCTGCCTTTCTATACATGAAAAAACTCGTTATCTCAAAATTATTCCAGAACTGCAGGGCACACCATAAAGTGGAATAATTTCTCGTTGAATGGATATTGAATGGTTAATTACATTCCGAAATCATTTACGATATATATATAGTTTTTGGTTATCAATTTTTCTATGATGCTGTTAGCCCTAATCACTATCCCTTTTACGATATTTAATTTAGAAAATACAAAAAAACACCATTTTTAGGCAATATTACCCAATTAAATATTAATCAATTCAATTGAAAATCTTTTCTTTGTGCATTTTTTTTCAATCTATCAATTAATTATATCAAAAATATATAAGTACATAAGCTACATATATTAATATGGGCCAAAATCGATTGTTTTTGCATGAAATTTGAATATATTGTTGTTCCTAACGTAGGAAAATCTAGAAAATAATCAACGTTGATTTTAACAATATGGCAACCCCGCTTACCTGAGTGTATATATTGGTGCTCTCAGTTGGTTGCTGTTGTAATAAAACAGGTTCGAATTTGGGAATGGTGGTGAGCTGAAACTGTCTGAGATAATGGGGATCTCGGTATACTATATTAGTTGGGTTAGATACTTGGGTTGGATACCTCGGTGCTTGTCTGCTGGGGTGTAGGATTTCAGGGTGTGTGATATTAATGTTTGGGTAAGTAAAACTATTGTGATGTATCGTATTGGAATGTTTACATTCTGAAGAATATATGTTGGTTCGGGTTAGTACTGTGATTGGTCTATAGGATTTTCTCTTCTTTTTTCTAACAGATAAGTTTTGTAGTTGTTAAATATATTTTAATCGGTTAGTTTTAATATATGCAAATATGGATTTTCTGGTGAGTGTTAATAATTTTCAGTATTAGTTCTCGTATCTTCTTTCTTTCTTTGAGTTGCCTTGTCTATCAAGTAAATTTAATAGTGACAGTATCACTGAGTTGAGCTTATTTGATACTGAGAATTCGCGTTTGGTGTTCGAGTGAACGTAATTGATACCTAATATTGTCTACTTCAGCAGTAACTGTGCCTCTATTTTAAATTAACTTATTATGACAACCTTTTACCTAATCATATATGATTGACCAATTTAGCGAATGGAAACTGAAAACTCTCATAACTTAACTGTTTTTGACAAATCAAACAGCATTCTAGATAAAAATACCAAGCCAAAACCAACGAATCCTATTATATTCTAATTCCCATAAACTTTTGAACTGTGACCGAATGTTTTTATAGTATAAATCAAAAACCCTAAAGTTATTTGTTGAAAAATATAAGAAAATAACGTTGTGAATATACATATACTTCATTGAAATATAATCAAGATACCAAGAACATTACAATTTATATACATTTATAAATGAAATATACTTTGAAGCAATAAAATAGGACATACAACCAATAGGCCAGGTATACAAAATTGTCAAGTTAATTCTGGCAAGGAAAAAATCGCTTTAGGGCCGGTACTTCACCTTTCTCTTGTTCAGCGATTAATTAAAGCGATTTTTTCCGATGAAGTGCAAAATTCGTTCTTAAAATTTACAACAGAAAATTTAAATAAACTTTCTGACAAGAGTATGTTATGGTCCACAAATTTATTAAATGAGAACTTAATGGAAGGAAAGATATCAAACATGTGAAGAAACATTACTCAGAACTAGTGTGTATTTACCTTCGGAATTTATACCACCTAGATAATACACTAAGTAAAGAAATTTCTCGAAAAATAATAATCGATAAAGACCGCCATTTCTTTGTTCTCGACCTTGAAAATTTTTATAACAACTTCTGTAACTACAATTGATGCCAAAAATGTACCTGCTGAAAGATCTATATTCTGGTTCGACCACAAGATGAAACCAACGGATATTTTGAATCAGGCTGTGGTCAATATTAAGCCCATAACTTTTCAAACTTTTAATGAACTATGTCACACGAGACATGCAACGTCAACCATCATGCATATTACTCCATAGTTCATGTCACTGAATGCTTCAAAAAGTACAATTAGATCCTCTAAACACATATATGTACTGCAATTTCTTTGGTACTCCATTATGTAATTCTTCAGCGACTGAAGCAGTTTCTCTTAACAGGGTAGGCAAATTCAAATATATCGGAATCACTAAAGTAAGCCCAAAATAGGTCTTCAGAGCGGAAGTCACCTGAGAAACCTGGAAGCCAATAAAAAACAAAAGCTTAGTCTATAACTAAGCTAGAAGAGTAGACGAACAGAACTACTGAGATGAAAAAAAAACAGCTCTAGCGGAGAGAATAAGATCAGGAATGAATAAATTTACGAAATTAACTCCTTAAAAACCGTCCGATTGGTACGTTCAGTTGAGAAGTGAAAATCAAATTACAAGTAGAGTCATGGAGATTGATGGTGGTAAAAATGGTCAAGACCGATCTCTGATGATCTAAAGCCAAACCAATAAAAATAACATAAGAGTAGTAGATGTCAACACTGAAACAATACAAAACTGTAACTTGTACCGTAAACGTTCGTGGAAGACTGACTCCAGAATGATATGGGATAAAAATCCACCAAGAAAATGGAAAATAAGAAGAAGAGTTATGATAAACAATATAATGTACTCACAATATATAAAATTAAAAAGAGCATCTAGATTCGTAACAAATCTACGATTTAAGATAAACACACGTAAGTATAAAGACTGAAGTGTAGAAGCAAAATTCGTTAGCAGCAACTTGAGAAAAATATATGTACTGGAAACCATTGACCAGCAAAGGAAGCAGGAGAATACAAAAAATGGAATGGCGCTCATTGGATAGATACATTTCTAAAAAAATCAAGATATTAGGGGAGGTGTCCATATATTGGATGGTGGCCTAATCTCGGTTTTTACATCTATGTCTGTATTGTCACCGCCAGAGTTAGAAATTCTTGAACGAAACAAAAAATAAATTCAAAATATTGCCAAAATATGGTTTTAGAAGATGTTAACTTCCAATACAACAGCAAGGCAAGTAATAAGCTTTATAAGCCTTTATTAAAGTTGATTTGACGTAAATAGCCTCGCGTTACATTGCACAACAGGATTTTAAAGTATTTTTCATAAAGCCTTAATTCTGGGGATCAATAGTGCCTCATTTCACGTACCGCAAATTGGCTGGCTGAAAATAATTATATACAGTACGAAAGTGAAGCCATTTTTTAACATCAGGATGTGGAATAAGTGAAATCCAGACGACACGAAAAAAAACGTTGGAAGCGTAATGTAATAGTATTTGTAGTGCTCAAGTCTTCCTTCGGCAACTACCTGTTAAAGATCTGCTGCTAGCCAAATTATGAGAAAAATCGTAATTTCTGATGAACATTCTTATATTTTTGGCTAATCAAATTTGAGTTGGCTTTACAAGATAAGCTGCAATTTTGAGATACAGGTGATCAAGCAGAAAAAAAATTATTGATTGTTTAGGTGACGTTACTATGAATTAATTATCCTTTGAACATAGCTTTGACGAGAATATTAAAAGGTGATGCTCTAAAAGTGACTACATGGTTTAGAAGAAGAAGAAGTAATTGCATGTCACATAGTTGAATTAGTAGGAAAAGCATTTGTTCGTGCTGCAATAATTCAAACAGTAGTTAATGGGTTGTAAGATACTGGTCTGTTTCCTTGTAACAGAAACTTCTTTATAGAAAGCGAGCTAAATGCTGAAGTTTGTTAAAAAGAAACAACTACCAGGTCTGCTCGAAGATGTTCCTCGTAACCCACAACATTTAATCAGCCAAAATCAACTCTGTTTCCCGAAGAAAAATATATCTACTCAGTTTACAAATCCGATTGAATCCAGTCGTTTAGCCACCTTCAAGAATCATAAATATATTGTTTCTGAGAACGCAGGACAAAACAAATGGAATCGAAACAGCACTGATTACTGAATGCATGTTTTCTATATTAAATAGGTTTGTTATATTTTCAATATTATAATATTATTTTTTTACAAAAACTGATTTTGTTTTTACCTCACATCAGATAATTTTAATATTGCACATTAGAAACAAAATAGTATCCGAAATGCGCACACCTTTCTATGCTGTGGGCACTATTTTGAGAATCTACTACATCGATGGATCAAGTGCATTGATTCCTAGTTGGATTACATGTACGTTTCTCTAACCGACAAAGTGGAGCTGTTAAGTTCAGATATATTCTTAAAATGAACAGCGTTCTGTTTACTGATTGTAGTTTTATCATGGCACCGTTTAATAATTTGGTTACAACTTCAATCTATGTAAAAAATAATGGCTTCCCTAAAACTTCCTTAAATCAGTAGTAAACTCTCACATGAATATATTGTAATCACTTTTTTTTCTGCTACACACAACGAAAACAACAAAAACATCAAACAAAATATAAACTGTTTTTAAGGTAACATGCATACACACATTTTTTATTAATTTAAACGGATACTATAACGAGTTTTTCCATGTTAAAAATCAGCATAAAAGAGATAGAGATAGAGCTAGCAATATTGCAAACCATTTCGATTAGTGCAAGTCCGAACATAAAAACAATTAAAGCTAATCCATTTCTTGCATTTGTTTTTATTTATCTCTTTATTTTATTATAAGGTCTGAATGAAAGAACTGGATTTTTGAACATCACACTCTTGCGATTTGTGTACACTATGTATAAGGGCAAGATTTTCGAGATCATACATTAAAAAATCCGACAGCTTATTCATTTAGGATCCTCAGGAAATAGAAAATATTGAGGTCCTCAATAAAAGCTATTAGATAGATTATTTGTTCTACAAATGCCATTAAAGAGTTTATTTGAAACACAAAAGTAGGGGACGCACATATTGTGAAAGTACCTAATTTGGGAAAATAAATCTGTGTGTTCGTTGAAATGTTCCCTCTACTGACCTTTTCTGTGGCATTGTCTGAAATTGTTACCGCAAGTGTAGTTAGTGTTTATGGTTGTCAATTACAGAAATCTTGCTTACAGGACCTTTATGGTCTTAGAAGATGAATATTCCTTTCTTTCAGTGCTTTTCTAAGGCAGACTCCGCAATTGACAACAAGGTTCACGAGATTTTTTTTAATTATACTGATATGCTTTGGTATAGGAAATTTTATTAAAAGAAGGTATGATGCCATAAAACAGTTCCCAACATATAAAACACTTTTTATACTAGTAAATATTAAAGATTATGGATTATCTAGACTCCTGAAAGATTGCTATTGCACTGAAAAATACTTTTCGTTGATTGTTATAAACTTGCTATCTTTCTCATAAATTTAAAATATTTTTTTATATTTACCTTTGTATTAAGTAGAAAAGAAATATTTTCCTACTTAATAATTAAAAAGCTACTTATTTTATGTTTAATATGTTACCGATTTCAAAATAGAATTTAATTGTTATAGACGATTTTTATTTCTTACTTTTTAAATAACTTAATTTTGGTTGTCTTGGAGTCGGTTTCTGTTTTTTTTTAATTAATTAATTTTATAATTTGCTGAGAATGAGGAAACGCCGACTAGTTGAAATAAAAGAGAGAAAAAATAGAACCAAAACATTAGAAGAACCATTAGGGAAAGTTCAAAGGGTAATGAAAATAAAAAATTGGGTATGAGATTTTATTTGTTAGATTAATAAAAAATTAAGAAGATAGCATTACGCGATAATTTAACAATTGAGTCTGATGAACATGCTTAGTTCGTGAGCGATTGTCCCATGAAACAAAGGAGGTTCGTTGTGTATTTTCAGAGTTCAGGGATTGCAGCACTTTGACCTCTCGTATATATAAGAGTCAATTTGGAACCTGATGAACACGAGAACTTTCGCCGTAAAGCTAAAAACATTATACTACAAGCATAGTAAATTTTGCCGAAATTCAGTTTCCATTTGAAGGAAATATTGTCTTCCAAATTGTGGTAGATGGAGTTAATATTTTATAGCTGAATGAATATTAACATCTAGGTGTTTCCGGGAAAACTAGCTCACAAACACCCCATTCTACTTATAAGTAAAGTTCAATTTTTTGACAAACTTCCTATACAATAGGCAAAAGTGACAGGGGATCATTTTACTTTAGGTTTCAGGCCATAAAAATTTAGAATAGGTTATTTTAATTGTTATATCATTTAATTTTTACGCCAGTAAATCTATAGAGAAATTACTCAGTATAACAAAAACTAGTTTTACCTAATAAATAACCTTCGATAAAAACAGTATACATGTCTTACGGAGTTTTCGAGAACGAGCAAAGAAATACTGATGATAGATAATTCCCAATGTTGGAGAAAGTGCGATGGGTATATATACGGCGACGAGTACTATCAGAGCCGATGAAATGAGAAGCGAGATAGTAAATTAGCTGGCATCGAAACTTCGTATACCTTCTAATGCAGTCTATATTAGTGTGAGGTATTTTTTGTGAATTTGGGAGGAAATATAAAGAATATTTATGTTTAGAGTAAAATAAAAGTCTGAACTCACAGGCAATTATTATCATGTGCTGTCAAGCATAGGGTAAGTTGGTTTTAAAAACTAAATTTAATTAAATCAACAAAAATAAATGAGAAATCTACAACGGACGAGACCAGTAAGGAACTTTTCAAAACCATTACCGATAAGACTGAATAAGATCTTGGAAAAACCAAATAAAAAGGAAATCCACAATTGACAGGACATTCAAGAGAGGTTAATGAAAAGTTTTGAGGAAAAACGTATCATAAAACATAATGGAAAACGATTGTAGAAAAACGAATGACTTTGTTTTATATCATTAATTTATTTATTTATCTAATAAATAAAAAAAAACTAGTTTCGACAATACTATGTCATTTTCAAACGGAAACAAATTCATGAAATTGTCTGTTTCTTTTGTAGTCAATTTAAAACTCTGGAGCGCACACGAATTTACTAATACCGAATAAAAAATGGTTTAATGTTTGTTTTTCATAATCAGTAAGTTTAATGAAGAAATTAATTTTTCTGTGGATACTTGTGGGTATACATGTGGATTGACAGCGACAAAAATACATTAGGTTGTCATACACTTATCATAAGATTGATGGGGAGTTTATTCATAATATACTGTCATGTACTGAATATAAATGTATTTTTAACTCTTTAACATTTACAACCTTTTCACTGAAACCCTTCAAATTTATCAGCTGGCGCTCATTTTCGTGGGTATTACCTTACAATGTTGGTCATAGTTATGACATACATAAATAATATTTAATACCTACTCATGCAAACAATATTCGCACCTCAAAGGTTTGATGGCATCTATTTGCATTTTAACTCCCAATTCAGTATTTTAATAATCCACAAGTTCAATGTTAAAATTATCATTTAAAAAAAAATTAAATAAATTTTAGTATATATTTAAGATATGGTAAATCAGTTGTCCACAGTTTTACTATAGACCTCTGTAAGCATATTAATGAATTGAAAAAAAATTCAGTGAAGGGGAATTAAAACATAAGCATTTGTAACCACTGATTTCATTTCAGATGGTTAGTTTTCCAGAATTGTTTGTCTGACACAATGATAAAACCACACAGAAGACATAGAAGTTGCAGGGTGCTGTTGTGAACACATATTTAACAGAGTTCAGACATAACAAATACTAAAGGAACTACTTCAATTTCAACGGGAAATAGTGAATTTAAAAAATAGATTTATCAATGGCAAAAAAATTATAATCTGCAAACAAAATTTTGTACATCAATTGCAAGTGTGTGATGGTTAAAAGTAGTTCTCGAGTTTTAATATTAAAATTGTTTTGAGAGTGTAATTTATATATACAGGATGTTGGGTAGCAAGCCAAGTTTTCGTCACAAAGGAGCCATAAATAACCTCAACATTACTAGCAATAACACCCTGTATACAAGTTCGTGTAAATGATTTCGGAAATAGTATCGTAAAGAAAATCACGTTATTGGAAATATAGGAAAAGTAAACGTTTTACTATTTTCACCATCACATTAGACCAAGAACTTTCGTATTTCATTTGTTTAAATACTTCCAATATCGTTTTTCTTTTCCCACACCACCCTAACTCACCTTTATTCCTGCCGCGCATTTGATTGTCCCTCGGCGGTGGAGGAGGTCCCCTAGCGCCTGGTCCCGTTCCTCGGCCTCTTTGACCTCCCCTGCTTTGAAGCACGCTTTGTTGTGATGTCTGACCTGCACTGTACTGTTCTGGAGCCTCCGTAAGAAAATTCGAAGGCACCAGTCCTCTAACTCCATCTATCTCTCCCATGTAGAATCCGTCGTCGTCCATTTCACCGTACACGTTAATGATTTGCCCAGTGGTGAAGCTCAGTTCTACCTGCAGTTGGGCCAAAAAGATTTTGGTAGAGCTTTGCGTTATATTAAAACGAGATAGTTGTTATATTATTTTTGGTGTGTCTCGCAATATTTAATGTGGGTTTAAATCGTGTATAACAACTGCAAAATTTCCTAAGCTGTTTTGGGCACTGCAGTTCATTTTTTTGCAAGAGCTAAATAGCTTCTTTATAGAAGGACCAGGAATTTTCTCCATCAGTTAATAAGGTTTCTCCAATTTTTAAGCGTTGGAATGTCCCCTTTACCTTTCTTACTTAAAAATAGGTATTTGATTAGGTTCTGTTTGTTGTTATGAAATGTAGTGGCTGTTATGGCATTCACCTTATCCACATTGTTGACCTTACGCATAATGGGTTAAGAAGGTTATCTTCGCTATCTATTTTTTTTTGCTATGGAATCCGACATGAGAGAAATGATTTAAAAAAAACTGTAACAGGTTTCGGTAGAACTAAAGTAGGATATGGTTGCTTTCATGGAGTGCAAAGCTGAATTGCGTCCCTGAAATAGAGTATTGCTTGTAGGGATCGCAAACCTTGCTTCTCCATTCATTAAGAGAGGTAATTAAATGGTTTGCCGTTATTAAAATGGATTGTTCAACACTTGGTTAGCAAAATTTCACAATTGGTCAGTAGAGAAAACATGTATATAAGCAGTTTATTTAAGAAGTATGTATTATTAAAAGAATGGTAGGGTTGTGTTTAATATCTTGAAAAGACGTGAACCACAATGCTCTGCAAGAATATTTGTATTATTTGAAACCAGACACAGATTCTGTGCTAATGTTCAAAACTAACGCTGATCACGACCATGTTGAAAAAAGGAATGACCTCGTCGTACGGCTTGAGTGACACTATGAAGAAGAATTATTTGAATTAAAAATGTATGAAATCCTAAATATTAGTTTGTGAGGCTGGTAAAAGGATCCAGAATGCATTTCTTGAGGTTTTTGGATAAAAAGTGGTTGAGCACACGCAATGAGAAAAAATCATTTTGTAAATGGCCAGTAAAGTTTTTTCCAATTTTTATTTGAAGAACAAAATTAAATATTTTGCGAAATACCCGCGGATTGCTTACTAAAACTTGATGAAACGTCGGTCGCTGAATGCAGCTTATATTTTCAAGTTGCTAACCAAAATTATTTTTAGCAGTCCAGTATGACATTATTTGCTAACTAATTTAGACATGTTTGCTGACCATAAATTACTAACCAACTACTATTTTATCTGACCGAATACATTTTTCTATTTACAAAAATAAGAATAATTTGCTAACCGGTTAAATAATACCCATACATTAATAGCTCAAACCCAGGACAAGAAATAAACAATTATATAAGCAGAAAAGAAAACATGACAAATGAACAAACGGATAACACAGCCCCATAAAAAAATTGTCTGCCCTAAGAACTTCACTATGATAACTAGGGTTTGTGGGGTCGTTGATTCTGAATCCCGGGACCGTTTGACCTTATCAGGTCTGGGTCAAGTTCATTTGAAGGTCAAATCGAGAAAACACTTGATTAAAAATTTGGAAAAATTCATTATAAGGTTCTCGGGCTGGCTAATTCCGAATCCTGAGTTCGTTTGACCATATAAAGTCAGGGTCAAGGTCATTTGAAGGTCAAATCGAGAAAACCCTCCAAATAAATCTGGAAAAAATCACTATGACTGTTTTCAGGTCGCTGATTCTGAATCTGAGGTCAGTGTGATAAAAAACAAATACTTTATAACTTTTCCAGTTTTTTGAAGTCATTCAGCTCCATGAATTCAAGATCCAGATCATTCAATGTTTTTGGCAATAGAGTTCACATTAAAATTTTAAATGACTTATATGAGATTTCTTCACTTCTCCCGTCATAAATTGGCGGTAATAACTCTCATAACTCCCCAAATCTAAGTATGAGAGCTTTCTGAGTTTGATGAGTACAATGTCAACTCGTTGTCAGACACACTACGGAATCATTCTCACACCTTCGCTGGCTTTGTTGCCACGTTGGACTTAAAAACGAATCATTCTACACATTTTCTATCGAAGCAGTTGTCTCGTTTCAAGTATCCATCATGGTAGTAGGATTTGGAGTTGTGCTATTGTTGGTATGTTGATTTACAATCAATGAAAACGAGTAAAAAACCTGATTCTCACTATACATTGTATATTCTTGACCCTAACTGGAAGAACTACTCGATTAAAATTTTGTGCTTCATTTACCCAAGATCTAGGTTACTCAGAGAAAATGTTGGGAAATGTTATAAGGTCAAACGGACCCCTGATTCGGAATCAGCGACCCGAAAAACCTCACTGAATTTGTCCTGATTTATTTAAAGGGTTTTCTGTATTTGACCTTCAAATGACCTTGACCCCGATCTGATAAGGTCAAACAGACCCCGGACAACAGTGGAGTTCTTAGAGCAGACAATTTTTTTTGTGGGGCGGTGTACTCGTAGCATCGTTTATAACTAAATAGAGGCAAACATCTATGATAAATAGTTACTTATATAATAAAATATAATAGAATCCTAAACAAAGCCAAACGATAAAGCAAACGGTAATAACATAAAATAGGAATATTGAAGAGCAACTGTGGTTTAGGAAAGGAAGATAAGCAACTGGCGGAGTATTTACTATACAACACATAACTGAAAAACAGAGAATTCACAACAGAAACTCATTTAGCCTTTTTAGATTAAAAAAAAGCCTCAACAGAACTCTATCGAAGGAGATAAACACTACATAAAATCAATTAGAAACTAATATACATCAAATATTTTATGTGAAAAGCCGGATTACAGAAAATGTTACTACGCAAGGAAATAAAAGGCAAGGCTGCTACACACACACACGTCAAAGTTTAAACGAAATAAGCTTTCAGTTTACTTCGAGATTGGTCAATTACGCTGAATATCGATACTGTATATTAAGTAGATCTTGCGGAATTGCAATTTAAATAATTTGTAGAAATATTTTGCAAAACGTATCGTATTCACCACGAAACTTCGATACCGATATGCAAAATATTGAAAGCCCATAAAATGCACTTCACTTCGCATATCTTGGATTTTTGTTATAGTGCGGTGAAATATATTAACACTGCTTTTGAAAATTGGCTTAAATGACGGACCCTTACTTCTGCTCCGATGACTTGACAGTGGTGGATCCAGTGAATGGAAAAAAGTAATTTAATTAATATCAGTAAACTGTATGCATTAACTTAATAAACCAACGGAAAAATAATCTTTATGTAAATAAAAACGTAATAAACTGCTGAGAAAAAACGTATAAAATACAATTTGCCATAATTTTCATCTCGTGCCCCCACCTCAAGAAAATTGTAGACCCGTCCATGTTCAGCTATTCAGTGCACCGTTGACTGGCTACATTAAATGCAATATTTCCTCTATCATTTTAAACCGATTTCACGGCATTATAGCAAAAATCCAAAATAAACAAATTGGAGTGGAATTTATGAATTTCCAAAATACTTTAGTATATACCAGTCGGACTTGTCTCGTTAATACGAGTATTAATTATCAGAAAATTATAAATTTTCTAAACATAATCCACTTTTGACCCGTTTTCTTGAGTACACTCGGTAAAAAATGATCCAATCAGGATGTATAAATGCTCGTTTAGAAGAATTTCTAAATCTCTACAACTTTTCTGTAGACGGTATTATGATTTCTTCACTACTTTTTATTACCAAAAAACAAAGAACTTCGTATTTTTGCGGATTTTTATTATTATATATTATGCAACGTCTCTGCTTCAACCATTTCTACCCTTTGCAAAGGTCCTACTTCAACCATTCAACCAGTTCTACCTTTTCCAACATTCCTGTTGCAGCCACACAAACTTTTTCCTGGTTACGCCATTCCTACCGTTCCCGTTAGGGTGTTTCTAGCATTTGCAATGTTTCTGCTTCAACCATTCAACTATCTCTACCCTTTGCAACGGTCCTACTTCAACCATTCAACCATTTCTACCCTTTGCAACGGTCCTACTTCAACCATTCAACCAGTTCTACCTTTTCCAATATTTCTGTTCCAACCATTCAAGCCTTTTCCTTGTTACGCCGTTCCTAGCATTCCTCTTTCCAGCGTTCCAGTTTCCAACATTCTCGCTCTCGGCGTTTCCAGAGTTCTGTCAACCAACTTCAAACATATTGCAACCATTCAACTTTACGGTATTTTCAACATTCTCATTTGCAACTGACTTGTTCCCAGCATTCCGGTCTTTTCTATCATTTCTATTGGTAGCGCTTCTGTTTCATCCATTCGACTTTCCGATATTTCTCCCATTTGTAGCGTCCCTGTTTCATCCATTCAACTTCCTACCATTTCTACCTATCCCATTTCCAACATACCGGTTCCCACTATTCTATAATTTGTATCGACCCTACTTCAACTATCCTACCATTTCTAGCATTTGTTACGTCTCTATTATAACCATCTTATCGTTTCTACCATTTCTAACATTAACACTAAACCCATTTGTAGCGTCCCTGTTTGTAACTGTTTTGTTTCAGTCATTTATATCATTTGAAAAGTCCTGGTCCAACCATTTCTAGCATTTGTAGTGATCATTATTCAACCATTTCTACCAGTTGCAGAGAGGCTGGAAGCTTACCATCCAACAATCCTATACACCAAATGCATTATTCCTGTATGCTGGCTCCTGAATTTCCGCGTCTAATTTATCGCATTCCAGCATCTGCTATCCAGTATGCCCACGTCTATTATCTTGCATCTATTATACCGAATTTATCTTCACACATTTCCTAAACAACTTTGCCATTGTGAACACACCCTGTATTTTTTTACATTTTGTTTATGGGACATCTTTTCCGAGACACCCTGTATCTTTTTATTAGTATATATGCACCGATTTAATGTTTAGACTGTACCTGGAACGCCATCTATCCACACGATACCGCACATTGTGTTTATTACGTGTTGCTACCGGATGTCTTCTACACACAAAATGTTTTGAGCTTTGTTCGCGCGCCCACAGAGGGAGCGTCTCGCTTCCAATCGTTGCTGTGCAGTCTTCTACACATGCGATGTTTTGACCTGCTATCGAACTTGTCGTCGATGTGTGAATTTCGGCAAGGTCGTCGTGTCTCCACCCAACAGCTATCTCTCTCTACGTTGGTCGCCTGTGACTGATATTATTACTACGCGTCTTAAACGGGTTTTTAATCAACATACTATCAACTGATAGAAAGAGTAAGTAAGGTCGCCTTGATGGCGCATATGCTAAGTGCTTATATAGGAAACCGCGATTGAACAGTACATGTGGTGGTGACTATTAACCAATGAGAGCTCGGTATGGCTGAGCACGTGGTAATTAACCAATGAGAGCACTTCAAGGGGTAACTGCTTATCTGTTACGTCATAACCTGTCTGCAGTACAATATGTCCTCTGTCAACCTTGTTCCGTACCTCTGACCCTATGTCCTACCTATCAGCTGTCAATGTTCCGTGCCATCGTTCTATACCATACGTCAACGCCCCATACTAACATTCCGTGCCATACGTCAACGCCCCAACTCTACCTGTCATTGTTCCGTCGTTATATGCCATACGCCCCATCCCAACATTCCTTCGTTCTATGCCATCGTTCCGTGTCAACGACCCTGTCAGTCGAGGTCATTGACCCCCAGGCGATTACGTAACATGGCAAGTGCGGATGAGCACGGGCGGTGTCATCTTGGTTCTCAAGTGACGGACGTGACCTTGAAAATTTTCCCACACTCAAGTGCCCCAATACCTGCTTGAATAGTTATCTTCTTCAGGTTGAATTTTGTGTTCGGAAATGAGTTTAATTTTGCTCTATAAACTGGTGTAACAATTTTGCATTGTGTACTCACCTCTTTCTGTCTGATCAAAGTTCATACCGCAATAAAAGCGGTTAAAAGCGGTTACAACAGTTGTTTATGATGAACAACTTCGAGCTAAAAGTTCTGTACAAAAAAAAAGAAAAATTGAATGGTTTAAGTCAGAAATTTGATGCAGAGAAACACTCTCTGTTATTATAATTACAGCTATAAGTTAGTTTACTCGTTGTATCCACTAACTGGATGTTAAGTGTGAAGGACCATCTATACACACAATGTTTTGTACCTAATCGCCGCAACCAAGAATGTAACTGTTGTTGGTGGTCTTGGGCGTATAGGGTCTTTTCATTCCGCAATGCCGTGCAAGTTGATGCCCAGGTCGCATGCAAACTGCTGCTTGTTGGTGTGGTGGTTTTTTTTTGTGAATAACTTGGATGCGAAGTAACCAGGCAATAAGGTTTGCTGATCTGACAATGAGCAGCTAGTAATTCGTCTCGCCTCCGCCGTTCACACAATGCCGTCTGCTGGTGTAATAGTAGACAGGTACTGCACGTATGTACTTGCATCTTTTCAGTACCCAGTAATGTCTCATACAATATTGCAGCAACATGCAAAAAAGAAGAAAAACAGAAAGACTTTGGTCAGAAATTGGAGGCAAATACACTGACACCGTTTGACAAGATGCACTGCGGTAACTGACTAGGCCTACTCGGATGCTAGCTCTCGCTGTGTAATCAACCTATAATTCACTTTAAATTTCACGGCGTATAATCCATATTTGTTTTCTAACATGAACTTATATCCTGAGGAAGCCACTAATTTATGCGAATCAACAGTCAAAATTTATTAGTGGTCACAAATGACAATAAGTGAAAACTATTCAATAACATGAAACCAAAAAAAATGTCCATGTACATTTCTATAAAAATAGAGGTACTGCATTCTTCAATTGTTTAAGGTATGTATTTGAATTAAATGTTAGTGAAGTGTCTTAACGTGTTAAACAACTCACCTCTGCATCAACATTTGGGCTTAATTCCTGCGGATCATAATCGTACAAAGCAACCATACGTTTAACAGGCATATTTGCGTAAATATCACCCCACCTGTCTCTGTTCTGATTACCTTCTACTTCCATAACCATGTTATGTGGAACATACCCCCGTCTACCTAAAATTGAATGTCATTCAAGTGAAGCCTTCAAACTCTTATAATCACTATAAAAACAGGTAACACTAAATAAGCAGAGATTGTGAATATATAGGCTTAGACTAAGTTTGACTACGCGTGGGAGGTTTTTTGACATTTAATGTCATTTGTGTTAAACATGAAGCGGTGCTCGTGTGTACCACGTTTGGTACATATAAATATTTTTGTACAACTTGTGGGTCTATCTGGCGAACAATGTTTCCTCGGTAATCATTTCAATATGTCCAAAAACAGTCATTCTAATTTTGCCCACCAAGAGGAGAAACCCTGATTGGTTAACAGGCTGCAGGAATCTAAGTATTTAGCAAAAACGCCAGCAGTTTAGTGATCATGAATACCACCGATGGCAAAGACATCATCATCATCATGACCGGTACAGACGATACTGTCACTTCCAAAATTGTAAGGCTATCGGAAATCTAGCCAATTGTTTACAACATCCGGCTTCGAATAGTGACAGGGTAAAGCAGAAAGCTATGCTAATGTGATGGATGTGAACATTATTGCGTTACATCGGTACGATATACTGATCTCCTTGAGTGAAGAATTTATAATGACTATGCCTTTCTGTAACTATATGGCTCCAAAAAAAATCTCCCTGTCCCTGTAAAACAATCAGCTTGGTTAGCTAAATAAGAACCATGGAACGTTCGTTGGATTCGTAGAAACCGAAAGGTCAGTCATAGTTAAAGCACGAAAGAACCTAACCATCAAAATACCGAACATGTCCAACAACGATGTAAATAGTCATTGGAGAGGAAATCACTTGTATTGATCCTGTTGAGACCATCGCCAATTCCGAAGAAATCTATAAGGCAACTACGAACAAAACTGTCACCAGCAGAAACTTAAAGGCACAACAAACAGTGTAAACATCTTTCGCTAAGTAAAAATAAACCACTATTACATTTTTAATAACATAACAATATCATTAACAACTGAATAGAATACCGGAAATGCTTACTCCATACGGCTACTAGCTAGACGATTGCCCTTTGAGCAACAACAACCCGTTGAAAAAGCATAGATTTCATGCTGCAGGATGAAGTTATCGAGCAACTCATCAGCCTATTCGTAAAAAGACGGAACCACAAGATTATGGTGTTTATTGCAGGACACTGAAAAATATAACTACCAAGGACATTTAGATGACATAAAGACCACTCTAGAGGAATCCAGTTGGATGCATTTTGGGTTCAGTAATGTCCTTGAACATTTGACAAGCTAATGGAATTTCCACTAAGTTAACACATATGGTAGACGTGCCTTGTTCATATAGACAACATTTTGATATGGGTGACACATTTGCTGACCCTCTTAAGAACCTTACCGAAATATTTGCTAAAAACAAAAATGGCGGAACTAATAAAAAATAATCAGCTTAACTTCTAAGTCTCACTTTATATGAGTTAGTATGCTTTGAGACACAAAATCATAATGCGGCGATTTTTATTATCCTTCTTCTTTTTAGACTTGCCTGCGAAATGGCCTATATTGCTCTATTATTGAAATTTTTATCTCATAAAGGACACTTTTCTTATAGCTTACCCCTACATTCTCCCCAATAAAATCCATCTCCGTCTTTATCACCCCAGATTTTAATAGTATCCCCTTCCGAGAATGGCAATTCTTCATCACAAGCATCTGGATTGGGAGACATGGTGGCGGGATCGTAGTCAAACAAAGCCACGAACCATCGTGCCCTCTTTTGTGGATTAGGAGGATTATTAGGATTGTTCGGTTGGCTGTTGGGTCCACCTCTAGCACCTTGCAACTGTTGATTGCGCATTTGCTGAGACAATGTACGTTGATTTGGCTGACTTGAAATTGCTGGAAAAAATTGATTTTATTACTCATTTATTGCTGTAAATATTACCAATACATAGTTTTGAGGTAAACACTTCTTTGAATAGACATTTTTTAACTATTCTATATAATTAAAGCTATCTATAATAGCTACAAAAATATAATGTCTACGTAGTACCCTACTATAGGTTGATGTAACCTAGGGGACTCTATGACTAAATTTATTAACGTATGTACATGCAATTTACCTCATTATATTTATTAGCAAGTCGTCTTACCTTCTAATGTATTCAAAAGTGTTGGTTGTGCTGTGTTGAGTTGGGTTTAAATGTTTATCTTACCTCAGTAAATTGAAAAGGTGTGATTTCAGTGCATGGTGGTGCTGTGAAATTTAGTGGCGTGTGCTGTGTCTTTTTTTTTCACTTATTATCGCACATATATATTAAATTTATTTTTTCATAAATTGTGTTATTTTTTAAAACATCTTATTATGTGTGATTCTCAGTAGTATGATAGAAGATTTTGTAGTTGCATTATTAAAATCTTATATTAGTAGTCCTATACACGAATAAACAGGGGCTGACCCAGCTTTTAGTTTAGGGAGAAGCAAAATAGAAAAATTTGTCCTATAAGGGACAATTTAGAAAATTTTTTGGTCAGTAAATTTATGGGAACGTTTAATGACCCATGGCAGGTTTTTCAGGTCCAGGGAAGGCAGCTGCCCTCCCCTGCCCCCACCGTACGCCAATAGCAATAACATTTTAATAAGATTAAGAATTAAAATAGCCTCGTCTCAACCCATCACTGCTGATGAGGTATTTAGGAGGCTAGCAGTCACTACTCTCCTATTCAAATGACGTCTCCAAATTTCAAATGCATAAATGAATTCCATATACAAGTTTGAGTTTTGCGATAAGACAACTTATTAGAACACTTATAAAAAACAGTAAGATTTATTGTACGAGTGTAGAATACAGTAATATGGTTCTTACGATAACAGTGCGATAATGGAAGTAGAACTCGACAAATCCATACCAGATAGTTGGCACTAGTCAAATTTTGACCCAAAATTTTATTGGTTAATGAAGAGCAAAATACAGCAACACGATTTCTGATCATGACAGCAAACCAATCAACCACCAGAGAAACAATCAACCTTGCTTCTTCCCTGACACGACACGCGGAAAAATGGGAACCCTATTTAGAAATTGAGAGCGACCATTGGCCACGAATACCCTAAGTATGTTCTGCAACTGTGCGCTTATTGATAACTCTATCACATGATCGTGAGCGCCATATCAGGAAATAACCGACGCCGAGTCCGAACTCCATTAAGGATGCGTTCCATAGGTTACCACTTCGTTTACGACAGGGATCACTGTACAAGACCTATACTTAATAGTGATATCATAAGTGGAGGGTCACCGACTAAGAGAGACAGCAAATTATATAGTTTTACTATACTTGGCCCGTTGTGCGCAAACGTAGCGACTCTGTTGAGAGAATGTAAAGGACCACGCGCACTGTGACGGGAAACAATCGGAAACATGACTATTCGGTTCGGTCGATCAGAGATCAAACAGAGAGAAAACATAACGATGAGTGATGAAATATTAATTGAAAATGTACCTACGAAGGATGATATATTAATAACACCAACCAAAAAAAGAAATGAAAACTTGTTTTTATAACTAATTAAAATATATATAATATGAAAAAATATTGATTTAACGCATTTGACATCAAACAAAAATGCGCAAGTTTAGAGTTATGCTAATAAATAATCATACATGTAGGGTCAAGTAAAGTAAAACGATATTTTTAAACTTATGGCATATACTTTATTTAAATATCTTCCTGGATTTTTTTCTCGCAGTGTTTGACCAAAATATTGGTTAAATTATTTCATAAAAGCTAATTACTACTAATAAAAACCAGGACACTGGTATACGATAACAGCAATTAGAGCTAACGCTATTTGGTGAAAATATACCGATTAACACATTCCGCCGTGCTGACCGTGTCGACATGCCTTAGTAAAATGTCAAACAGAGAGAAAACATTACGACAGAAATAGTAAACGAAGATATAAAGTAAAACAGTATACAGGTCCTAAAGTGGGTAAAATATACCGTTAACACAAACATTTGAAAATTTGTGATATTTGAAAAATGGATATTTGAAAAATGGCTCCATATATTGAACTCAAATTTGGTACAGCATAGATTTCAAGGGCGATAAGCAAGAATTTGTTATAATTTTTCATGGTACTCTTACAGGAGAAGGAGTTTGTTACGAAGATCGAATTAGGCAAATCCACGTCATTTTTATAATTTGCGTCTCGACGATAAATAATGAAACTGCCATATTTCAAGGCGTTTTCGAGATATTGCAATCAAATATGGTACAACATATCACCGCAAGCAGCCTCAAAAAGACATTTTTTAAAGTAGTTTGTGAATTTGACATGAACTATTTATTGATTTCTACTTTGCATAATGTCGATTTATGTACTGTGTTTTTAAAGTGAGTAATTGGAATAAACCCTTTATTAAATATGCCTAGAATTAAAGATTTGCACTAGTGAGCTAAGGGATATCATTTGTGTTTATGCACAAGTAAATTATAATTTAAGTGCTGCAGTTAGACGATATGCACAGTTATATCCAAATCGAAATGTGCCTTATCGTAAAATATTCCAACGACTATACACAAATTTAGGTCAAATTGGGTTGTTTCACACCAAAAATTCTGGTGACCGACCTAAAAGAATTTCAGCTGATCATGAAGATGATATTTTAGTTTGAATTCAGAAATTCCTGCATTGAGTACTCGGCGCTTGCAAGCAGCTACTGGTTCAAGTAAATCGAGTATATCACGAATTTTACGTACAGAAAAATTATATCCGTATCACATTACGTACATTGCCCAGTGGATGCAACATAAAATCATTCAAGATCCAACGTTTCTTGAAAACATCCTATTTTCTGTTGAAGCTATATTCACACGCCGTGGAGGCTTCAATTGGACCACTATTATGATTTTGATAATCCTCTTAAGTATCGTGAAGTTCATTTTCAGCACGAATTTTCCATTAATATCTGGTGTGGAATTATTGACGATCACTTCGTTGGTACGTTTGAACTTCCAACAAGATGAAATGCATTACAGTATTTAGAAAATAATTTGGGTAATTTACTAGAAAAAGTTCCTCTTATTGGAAAGCAGCATATATGGTTTATGCATGATGGCGCGCCGCCACATTATCCACTTATAGTCCAGCAATACTTACATAACTTCTTTCCGCATCGTTGGATTGGACCTGGCAGTGAATTCCCTTGGCCGCCTCGAACTTAATCCTATGGACTTTCACGTGCGGAAATACATAAAATATTTGATGTACAGCAATGAAATTAATATCCGAAACGAGCTTTTGGCAAAAATAGCATTGCAACCTTTTTCAAGTTAAGACGACATTTCATAAAAAGTGTAATAAAATGCATTGATGCTAATGGTGGTCAATTTCAACATTTGATGATGTGAACTTATTGTTTTTTTTTGGTTTTAATGATTAAATTGAATGTTTTTTAAACCTTTAATGTTTTATTTAAATAACTAAGCGCCAGTCTTAAAATGGCAATATCTCGAAAACGCCTTGAAATTTGGAAATTCTACAAATATACGGTTGTTGTATTTAAATTATGGCAGTTTCATTATGTATGGTCGAAACGATTTGCCTAATACGACCTTCCTAACAAACACCATGAAAAATGATAAAAAATTGTTTATCGTCTTTGAAAACTGTGCTGTACCAAATTTGAGTCCAATATATGGAGCCGTTTTTTAAATATCACAAATTTTCAAAAACCAAATACCAACTTCAGGACCCTGTATATCGATTACTACGAACATTATAACTAAGGCATGTTTGTGTTAATCGGTATATTTTCACCACCTCTAACTGCACCCTGTATATGATTGCACCGTGATGTTTGCGCCTTTCTCTAGACTCTGCTAGCAGTATATTAGTATTAAGTATATGCTTACGGTACGACTTTTATTACTTTCTATTCCTATACACGCGTCTTAAAGGCAAGCGTTTTAGCAGACTAAATTCAGTTACTAGAACAGATTGTTGAAACCAAAATCATCTGTTTCAAAGTTAATAATGTCGAAAGTCTAATTAGCAATATTGAAGACAAAGTACAGTTATTAGTCATATCTGTGAAATTGAGCAGGTCCCAAATGACACGCTGAGAGGAAATCTGAAAGCTGTGGTAGTGATAGAGATTCTGTTAAGGAACCAAACACATTCGATGGCAGTTCCTTTCCGTGTAAGAGACGATATGAATCAGTTGCTATAAGTAGCGAATGATGATGATTTTACTGAGAGGCTCTGCTCTAGAACTAGCCCAAAACTTTCATTTTTAAAGTTAAATGTGGCAAGTTAAGATGAGTACAGAATGACATCTTGCCTCCGAGGAATTTAGAGAGAAGTTTTATTAACGTAATTTGAATTTTATTAACGGCCTAGGCCTCAACTAAAAGTGGGAGCAGTTTCATTAGACTATGGATCACCAACCATGTTCAGCAGATTATTGTTCGGGATGAGAACAATATTTGAGCATATGACACGGAAAAATAACGCCAGACTATGACGATATGGACGCACATACCATGTTAAGAGGTTCTGCAAAACTAGCCTGCCATAATACTTGCCATGAAAGACAAGCAGTCAAGACAGCAGTCAAAAGGAGATTATTCAAGAACATCGCTATTGGCTAAGACAGTGACGCTGTTCTATGTGTTGTTAAACGATAACGTCTAGTTATCAGCCAATAGAGGAGAACTGATTTTAATACAGGATGAAGCAGAAGAAAGTATGTGAAGCCAGTATTAAGCCTAGATAATGACCCCCTTTGAGATCAGTTCCGCATACCATACCTATCGACCTTTAAAATAATCAATAACTAGAATATTCGATATAGCTGCACTTGTGCAACTACGACAAGGAAGGAGAACCATTTAGATCAACTGGCTCCTAAAGTGAAGAAGGGTCGAATCAGGACGATCAGAATGAAAACGGAGGCAACCTTACGAAGTATGCCTTGATCGACAATGTTAGAGAATTAATTGATTGCAGACACCTTGAATTTCATAGCAAATCGACGTAAAAGCCACAGATAATTCGAACTGAAAACTATATTTTATTAGTTATTTAGAGAAGACTCAAATGAAAACCTAATGTACGTAAATACAGTCGAATATTGAAGATGAAGTTAGTTAAATAAGAAAGTGATTAGTTTGGTATTTAGTATTGTTATTTTTGCTTTATTCACAATTTCAATATACGAGTAGTAAATAAAAGTGTAGTATTTGAATCGAGCTTGCGGCTACAGCTAATCTATGCATTAGAGATATCCTCCGATTGTTATACTCGGACAACAGTCAATAGGCAAAAATATCTAATAAAAGTATCAAACACTGTTAAACTGACTGTGACAACTTTTATTACTAAAAATGATCTACTCTCTTCGAAAATCCTAGATGCGGGTCTTACATCTCGCGTCTTTAAAAATGATCTGTTAATTAAATAAACTGCGCTTTAAAATCAACCATAACAAGATGTTCAATTAATTTTCGTTTTAAGTTTTGAAGAGAATTTCTATAATTATACCTGACTGTTGCTGATAATACTGTTGCTGTTGATTTTGTTGTTGTTGCTGCTGCTGTGGTTGTTGTTGTTGTTGTTGTTGCTCAGTCCTTTGTAGTTGGCTTTGTCTATGTTGAGGTCTTTGTTGAAACTGCCTTTGATTTCTTCTTTCTAACATTTCGTCTTCAGACAAATTTCCTTCGTAATTTTCTTTAGTAATTTCTGGAACGCATCGTTGAGCTACTGTTTAGAAATAGTTTTCTAAGAAAACGATTAGTATTTCTCATTTTGACACCAATTTCTACCGACAAAACTAAAAAAAATCAGCCAGCAAATCTAAATATGAACATTTTCACGTCCATTTTAACTAAAAGCTCCGCAATTTAATTTAAAAATAAATTTTCGACATGCCAATTCTAAACAAATTATTGCATACATCTAAGTAGCTTATGTAAATTTAAAATAATGTCACGCATTAATTTGTATTGGTAATTGTTCATATAAATTTTTGAGTAAATTGAAAATAAGATGAGTTTCTGAATAACTTTTTCTAATGTGAAGTTCGTTTAGATTTTTTGTAATCATTTGTATTAAATGAGTTTAATGACTATGCTGTGTTGTGTGTAACACAAAAACGTGTAATACAAAGGAACACTATTTCTGAATTCTCATTAGACAAAGACGAACAGGTAAACGTGTAAGCACAATTTGATTTGCACCCAACTGCAGCGTCAAGCAGAAGAGCAGCTACATATTGTGATGTCCGTAAGTGCTTTTTAAAATTCCATCCATGTAAACTGCAAATGGTTCCCGTATACTAAAAGAAGATGATCTAAGCACCCTGACAGACAAATTGCGAAAAAATAAATAATATTCTTGGACAAAATCCTAATTATTGAAAATATGCTTGTTAGGTGATGAAGCTTCATTTTATTTTAACGATTACAGTCAACATTTAAGGTACTAGCCTGATAAAAATTTAAGTTTATTAGGTAAAAGCCACAAACAATTTCCTTCGATGGTAAAGCTGTAACCGGGCCATAGATAAAACATTTCAGTTAATTTACTTGACGTATGCAGTGAGGACGCGAGGGTTGGAACAAATTCATTTAAATTCAGGTGTGGTTTTTTACAAAAACGTTCGGATACGTTGGTTTTCTTTTGGACTGTGATGTTTGTGATGATAAACTCCTGGCCAGGGTAGGCCACAAATAAAATGCGACCATCAACTTCATTGTTTCATATGGAAACATTTGTTTTTTATTTTATTTTTGAATTCTGCATTGAATTCTAAGTATTTTTCATGTGCAATGTCCTATACCGAAAATTAAGTTATTAAAAAATAATTACATTTCTTTCTGAAGTTAAGAAAACAACGGTAAAAATAAGGTGTTTGTTGGTTTGAACCTATTTATTTACGTCTGGTTTTTATAATTGTTGGCGGTATTTTAGTCGCATGAACGGAGGCCCTTTTTTAATGCTGGAGTTTTTAACACTTTTTAATTGCCATAGAAACTGGGCTATAATTTTACTTCAAATAAGTAGTTGTCAAGTGCAGTTTCAAAGTATGGCGCATTTAACTGAAAATATGACCATATGGATATGGCGACAGAACTCGAACACAAGCTGAAGTTTGCAAATTGTTTAACATGAAGTACCCGAAGCGGCCTATTACATGATCTGTAGTTAGTAAATTCGAAAAAAAAGTTTCTAGAATTTGGCCCAGTAAGAGACAATTACAAAACCAAAAATCTTCCAGAAATGTTTTGCTCGATTTACAAGAAAATCCTCACAAATCCACTAGACAAATACCTGCAGAAGAGTCAATAAGTAAATCTTCTGTTCTAAAATGCTTGCATAGAAATAAATGGCACCCATACAAAGTTTATTTAGTTCAGGAACTTACTGAAGATTTACTGAAGATGATTTGGACCGGAGAGTAAAATTTTGAGAAATAATGATGGATAGATGCAATGCCAATCCGCACTTTTCAAGTAAGGTTTTTCGCATGAGGCAACATTTTGTTTACATGATTCAGTAAACAGGCAAAATCGGTATTGGGCATCAGAAGACCCACATTGGTTTATGGCAAGTCATACACAGTCTTCCAAGAAAGTTAACATATGGGCAGGAACTAAGGGGCCTTTTTTTATTGAGAGAACACTTAATTCGGAAAAGGGTTTAGACATATTACAAAATGACATAATACCCTCTTTAACCAGAACTTTACCCGAATGGTAAAAACCCCAATATACTGGCAGATTCGGTATGGTTTCAACAGGATGGAACGCCCTCGCACTATTCGCGAACAGTGCGAGATTATCTTGAAAATATTTTCCCAATGGATGGATCGGAAGGAGAGGTAATGGCCAGCTAGGTCTCCAGATCTAAGCCCGTTAGATTTTTTTCTTAGGGGTTACGCGAAATCGAAAGTCTACTTCAATAATCCGGAAATTAATGGTCAACAATTTGAACATTTAATTTGATATGTTGATTTTTTTTTCGTCAATTTTGAAATAAATGTAATTTTTATTATCACTTTTAATTTTCTATAATTGTACTTAGAATTCAACGCAGAATTCAAAAGAAAATAAAAAACAAATATTTCCATTTGAAAAAATGAAGTTGATTGTAATTTATTTCTGGCCCACCCTGTATAAATGAGTTTCTCATCACAAAAACCGCAGTCCAAAAAAAAGCCGACGTGTCCGAGCGTTTTTCCAAAAAACCAACCTGAATTTTAAATGAGCGTTTTTCCAAAAAACCAACCTGAATTTTAAATGAATTTGTTCCAATCCACGCGTCCTCACTGTATACTTTCCTGTAAGAAAGAGCTTCTTCTCATGTTTGTTAAGGTACTTAATTATTTAAACTCCGTTTCTTAGGATTAGATTTCTTTTGTGAACGATATATTAAATCGGTTTCGATCCCTATGATCCATAGAAATTTGAGTGGGTTACTTAAAGGTGGAAATTCACACTTGGAACCTGTAAAGGAGCTGCAAGCGGGCTGTAGGGAATTTTTTATTTGTGATGATACTTTTTTGTATGTTTGAGTGGGTTATATTTACAATTTAACTCGATAGGTGGCGATACGATCGGTTTGTTGGATATTTTTTGAACTCCTCATAAACTGTTGACCGCTTTTCATAAAAAAATTTGGTGTGTTTGAATGGAATGGATTTACAATTAACTCGGTGATGGCGCTGGGATCGGATTGTAGGAAAAAATGTTGAACAATTGAGCTGATTTTGATGAAACTTGTTGTGTAAATTTGAATGGGCACCTGGAAGGTTTTTTTACAATATTTTTTTAACAAGACGGGCCCAGCTAAGAGCTAGTCTAATTGATTTTAATATTTATATATATTTTTAAAATGCACGTAACCGTAAAGTACTTACTATGCTTGAAATCAGATTTTTATATCCTCTCGAATGAGGAGTCGCATGACCTCTTTTTGTATCTAAAATTTACATTACAAATTCGAATAAGTTGGAAAACCATTTTGGTAATATTTAAAATAAACGAGGGTATAATCGTTTAGACTTACACTATGAAAGCAACAAAATACGAAATTCCCTGTATTTTGGACAAGCCCGCTTTTCAATAACATTAATAAATAAATTAATAAAAATTATTTAATTAAATAAGTGTCATAAAATGAAGTTAGAAAATATGTTTATGCTCACCAAAACGTTAACCATTTGGGAAAACTAATCACCAAACATAATCATCTATGGAGCCCTATAAACACTTATGGTATGTAGAATGTTAATCTAATAAAGGGATTTTTCACGATTTTATCAAATAGTTTGGACTAATTCAAAATTTTCCCAAAACAAAATTGAGTCTGCCCAAAACACAGTACAAGAAAAAGTTATTCAGATAACTGTAATTATACATTGGTCAGTGTATCATTAGTATTATTGATACATAAAAAAAGTGAAATAAATTTTACCAATTGCTGGAATGCCGCCTTGCGTTCGATGAGTTGTTGAATTTGGAAATATCTCTTTGTCGCTTAGATTTTCGTCCGGTTCTATGATCTGTAATAAAGAACAGTAACAGGATTATTTTTTGTTTATAATATTGGTGTCAGTTATTTCTTATTGCATTTTCACAATAAATACCTAAATTTCCTAATAATTTTTATTTAGTGTTTTAATGTCAACAGCAACTATACCCGCAAACTCCTCTGAGGACCTCTGAGAGCCTGGAAACCCATATCAACAAACAAAATTGGCGTTGTCTCACCGTTCTAATCGTTTCTCTCACAACATGTACAAGGATGTGACTAGTAATATTTCAATATTTTCTTTAAGGATTTGACCACTTACTACCAGGCTGGTCCAATACTGCGTTTCTCTCAATAGCTACCTACTTTCCTAGCACTCGTTCCTCTTTGATCTTTACTGTATATTCGGATTTCATGGACAATGTACTAACAGAGTGTTACTTATAATAGTTCAGCTTCTCTTATATGACTTTGACCGCTTACTACTGGGCTGGCTAAAACGTTTCTCTCACAAATTACTCAGGCCAAGCCCGCTTTTTTGCACTCTAGTCTGATGGTCATAGCAACATATGCGGATTTCATAGCCAACGTACTTAAAGAGTATGATTTGAAAGATTTTAGGTTCTTTTGTATAGATTTGCCCTCTTACAACTAGACTTGTTAAAAACTGCCTTTCTCTCACAAGTTGCCCAATAGAACAGTGGCTGTTCTGGTACTCTCGTCTGTTTGTTGGTCACAAAACATATAAATTTCATATCGAAGACTGTTTTTCATTTCAGAAATATATTGAGCTCCCAGCTTTATTACATTTGTTATACCATCTTTTATGGTATAGTTTGTCCGCTCTGTTTTCATTCTCTTGTAGATATCCTTTCCAGATGTTGTTCTACGCTATCATCTTGGTTGTTATATGTTTAGTCTTATACTATTGTTTAGTCTTCTGAATACCCTCTGTTCCTGCTATTTTTTTTTGCCTAAATGAAGCTTCTTGTATCTGGGCAAAGTAATCAATCAGAGCAGAAGACATGAAATGTATTTTAAGTACATATATAATAACACAAAAGATTTTGAGTTTATTGACCTCTTAAATTTCAATGTGGGAACTAGTATGTTTAACTACGACATTCAAATTTCTAACAATTAAAGAATTAATAATCAAATAGTTATTAATTATACGCTAATTTGTTTTCGAACGTTGGTTTAAAAAGTAATATTTAAAAGCAGATTCCATGATATTATGTATAAACTTAAACAGGTGATAATACTAAAACGTAATCAGTAGCATACATCAACAATAACGCATTATAATAAGTTTACTGATTAGCTCTAAAACTGCAGAAAACTAGTTACATACGAAAAATTAGGTCTAGAATTTGCCCAGTCTAAGTTTAAAAACAGTAGCAAAAAACATTTAATAGCACAAGTGAACACATACGAAGTTAATGATTTCTAGAATTTTACAATTTGTTAATACAACTGCTAAATGTCTACCAATATACTAGACAGAGTGAAGCGGATCAGTACGAGTTCAGAACATGAAAGTGATAACAGTTTGACCTTTATAATTTGTGGAGCTGTGACAACAACATGAAATAACAGTTGCAATCGATCGGGAGTTAACTTGAATAAATTATATTATAGTTTGTCGAGTCAAATATTTATTTATTTCCTATATATTTTTATTTTTACTTTTTATTTATTTACTGGTTCTAAAATATACTGATCTCAAAATGTCGGATAAAATCAACCTTATATGAAGCGGAAATTCTTCTACTTAGGGTACACACCTTTGGAAATGCATTCATGCCGAAAATCTGAAAAGATAATACACTAAAAGTACTGTAATTGAATTTAACCTATCATTTTAGCAATTATCATTTACCTGTTGACCCTGTTGCTGTTGTCTCGGCATTTGTTGTCTAATGTGAGCAGGCATCACTGCAGAATGCGGCTGTTGTCTTAATTTTCCAGTTCCCCCTCTCAAAACAGTTATTGGAATCGGAGTTGGTACGCTGTCGGCCGATTGACTGTCCCTAGCTTTTGTACGAACCGTTACATTCTTCGGATTCAGTCCAAGCAGTTTACTAATGTCAATGAGAGCGTGGTCTCCAGTCGGACTATCTACATCTGTTACCTTCTTACCGTCTGCATACACAGCATATCCGGTGATGGTAGACCCTGGATGATGAGGAGTCAATATTGGATGCCAAGTTACTAGTAATGTGCCATCTTGTGGACCTTTAATGAAAATATGATAAAAAATTATCCATAAATACACATACAGAGAGGTATTTGTTTCCTACATCTTTTTGCAAGATAATTCCGGAATATTTAAATTAACTAGAAGTTTAAACGTGAACTGTAAACTGACATTTAAGAAGTTTCAGGGAAAGTATTCAATAGAAACTTCTTAAGTGCCGATATCAGTTATCAGTTCGTGTTTAAACATGTCATCATATCAAACAGAGATTTCAGTCTTTTGAGTGTGGGGTAACTGACTATAAGTCCCACCTAGATGATTCGCCTCGAAAGACTAGTAAAATAAAAATATGTCTAAAGATATTTAAAACATAGAATGCAAACACCGTAATAGCAGTTTTTAAAACAAACAATACTCTATAATTCAGGAATATACACTACGCGTTTCAGTAGCATACTACGTTACAAAAACTGCATTCAATGTGCACCTTGTTTTTTGTGCATTCATTGCATTGCAAATATCACAACACACATATATTTCTCCAAGACAAATAAAGATTAGCCAACCTTGCAGCAACAAGCGCAGGGAGTACCTAACTTTTAGTAACTGCAGAAAACAGAGAGGATGATCCTGAATAATTATAAAACTGTAGCACCTTCTGCAGAGATAAATAGTACAATTTATGCAGAAAGTCATTAATATCGACTAAAAATTTTAAGTATAAATTTATCAACATGAGTTTAGTATTAAGAGTACACTAATTTGTTCCTCCCTTATCATTTTTAAAGATTACTTTGTAAATTTAGAGAAACAAACAGAATTTTGCTCCTCAAATTTAAACTGGATAACAATGAAGTCAAAAAATTACAGCTGAAAATCGGAAAAATGTGAAAAGGACATTAATAATCGACAAAAGTTATGGCATCATCAGAGACAAAACACACATACAAAATAGAATATATAAGAGTTTATTTAGTGGCTTGTACTACCAAAAGTCTTCAGAACCAAACACAAGGAGATCACAATGAGGTGGAAGCAGTAGAAAAGTACCATAAATCACTAGAAAGCAGTGAATGATGGTCTGAATGAAGTAAACAAAACTCAAAAAATTGCATTTATAAGATTCCTTGTGAATGTAATAAGTTTTATATTGGAGAAACCTCTAGACCTCTTAATGTTCGAATAAATGAACATCAAAATTACATAAAGAAACGTCAGTTCGAAAAATCAAAAATTTGTGAACATGCTTGGGACCAAGGCCATAAAATACAATTTCAAAACACAACAATATTACACAAAGAAGAACACTGCACAAAACGAAAATTAAAAGAATCTGCCTTAATTCTGTTAAATGAAAACGACTGCATCGCTTCTACTTCCGTAGATTTCAGTTATGTCTGGTTGCCGATAATTAAAGATGAAATTAACAATGGGCATATCCTTTTGAACAACCCTTATCGGGATAGTTCATGAGGTTTTTCCTAGGTTTTCCCTTATGACTTTAATGGGATCACTGAATTATCAGAATTCTTTGATCGCATTTTTTGGCAAATGCACTATCTTAAAAAGAAAGTCGTCCCTAGGAACGCCACAAATAAATTCTGAAGACAATTTTTCAAGTTCTTCCAACTTGAAATTTTTTTTTTGATTTATAATGATCTTTGGAATTTCTTGTGCACCCTGTATATTTAAAATCAAAGAAATTTATCCATAGTAACGTAAACATATTTGTCAAAATAATTGTCATATATTTCAATTTTACTTTATAAATTTATATCCATTGAAAACGAAATCCGACAGGATTTTGAAACGTTTGGTTTTAAAATATACAAAAGTTTGAACTCTGATGTGGTATTATTCCCAAGAAAATCTAAAATAAACTAGAAGATGCCACAAATAACATTCAGAAAACAATGACAAAGAAGGGCAAGCAGCAGTAAAGTACCAAAAATCACGAGAAAGCAGTAAATGATGGTCTGAATTTCGATTAGGAATTTCAACTTGGGCTAGCATTGTAAAAGACATGACACATTTTGTAAAGAATATAAAGGTAATGCATGCCCTAATTGGCAAAAGTCCACGTCAACAACCACAATGGATCAGAACAACAACAACATTTGACCAACATGGATTAAGGGGCGCTCAACAGTAACAAATCTAGCAGTTTCCCCGAATATCTCTTTCAGTCATTAGATGAAAGATCACCTACTGATGTTGTTTTTACAGATTTCTCGTAGGCTCGATCACTTAACCTTAATCAGCAAACTTTTGGTATCATCAGTATGTCGAGTTCCTTCGCACCTACCTAGTGAACAGTACAAAGTCTGTTTAGTTCAATAATAATAAATCTGTTCGTTATATGTGTACATCGAGGGTACCTCAAGGATCAAATCTAGGGTTACTAATGTTGATGTTCATCAATGATATCACCGATGACATTCATGTTGAGAAATTGTTACATGCCGACGATTTCAAGCTCCTCCCTTGTGTGAAAAATCAAATGGATTGTTAAAACTTGCGAAAGAATATTGATAAAATTCAAGAGTGGTGTACGATCAACAATCTTAAGGTTATGACATTTGGAAGAAGTCATAATATTGTTGATTTCTTCTATAAAATTGGTTGGGTGGTGGGCATCAAAAATGTGTGGTGACATAATAAAAAATACAAAACAATACAATTTACAAATGTCAATGGCCTGAAAACTATGTATGGTGTACTTAAAAGAACTAAACTGGAGTATTCCTCTAATATTTGGTCGCCGCATTATAAGATGTATACAGATAAATTGTAACGTGTGCAAAGAATTTTTCCGAAGTACATGTACCATTAAAAATACGAGATATACTCCAGAGAGGGGGTTTGAGCACGAGGTGTTATTATCCGATCTAAATCTGGAAAGTCTAGAGCAGCACAGATTTCTTCATAAATTAATCAACTCTGAAATTGATAGCCCATTCATACTGGAATATTTTATGTTCTTCGTCCCGAGTACTGAGTCTAGAAGTTCAGGTTTGTTTTATCCCCCACCAGGACAAGCAAATATCCGGTTGAACTCGCCCGTTTTTAGGGTATGTTTTTGCTATAATAGGATTCAGAAAGATATCGATTAAACGGTATGAAGGAATATGTTACATAACCTACGACGCTGTTTGTCCAAAGTAACACAGTAACATGTTCTTAATGCCGTGCCTAAGTATATTAAAATGTAACTACTTTGTATCAATATGGTTAACCTGTCATAGTTTGTTTTGCAATAATAGTTATGTCATTCATTCAGGTTTGTTAGTCTTATGGTTGTATACAGTTAGCGTTATTTTTTCCTTTTCTTCTCTGGTCTTTATTGACTTTTAATATATGTATATATACACTTCTTTTCTCTTTTTGAAGTAGCATAGGCTAATTTAGCATATTTAATACTAACCCTGTAATTGGGTTAAATAAATAATTAAATAAATAAACAATAAATATTAAGTACTATCCTACATAAATACTGGGAATGTTATGGAACTTTTGGTCTGCCAGACACAAATACAATACTAATAAAACTAAACCAACTACGTTTTGGAAACTGCGTTGATTTTGAAAAATAAAGAATTAGTGTATCATCTACAGAACTAGAATAAACGCATATGAGCATCAGAAGCTACAACTATAGGATGCCAAAGAGCGATGTATGCATATTTACCTGGTTCCACCATGATTTCACTAGGAGGATCTGGCAATCCTTTTGGCAACGTCCTGAAATCAGTATGAGCAGCGGCTGGCATAGGAAGGTCCTCAGCAAGATTAGCAATGTTTTGAGCGGCTCTATGATGTTTAGCTCTAACTGTTACTCTATATTGTGTATTTGGGCCAAGCCTGTTATAGTGTGCCGGTAAACACCAGGTTTTACGGTTCTAACTTCAACGTTGTTCACGCAAACCACATGCTGATGATTGGAATTTGCCGGCAACCAACTGATGACAGCCGACGTTGATGTAATGTTAGAAGCTCGGACTGCGCTTGGACCAAGGGAATGGGTGTCTCTACCGATGATCATGGTGCAGGCTGCATCACGGGATGTTCGGCGATTTGCTGTCACTGAACGAACGCTTATTCGATGCGGCTGGAAACAAATTTAGTTAGTTTACGTAAGAATTGTTCAGATCCATAGCAAATATTAGATTCAAGTGCTATTCGTAATTCTATTTAATTATTGGAATTCTTAGCTCTGATAGTTTCCGAAAGTGCTAAAAAATGTTCTAAGCATATTTGCCTTGTTTTGTAGTGCGGGTACGGACATGATAAATGCCCTTTTAGTATATCAGGTAATATTTACACAAACTTGAAGCTCAATTATTAGCCTTTTTACGCCCAGTATTGGTTTAGGTTTCCATCTTTCTCCTGAAGCTCACTTTCTTCTGTGCTTCTTCGATCCAGTTGTCTTGCCACTTTTTTAATATCGCCACACCATCTCATAGTCGGTCTTTCTCTTCCTCTTTTTTCTTCCCACTGCCTCCATCTGATAATTATACTATTTCATCAATCATCTTTAGTTCTCATATAGTGACCACCAGCGTAGCTCTACCTCAGGTTAGTAATTCTCACTCTCACTCTCACTGATACACTCAACATGACATTCTGGATGTTCTTTTTAGTCGATGCGTTAAGTACTTTGTGCTTCATACCTAATGACAAGTAGTATACATTGATCAAATATTTTGGTTTTAAGATGTTGCAGTATTTTCTAAAATTTTTTAATATGTCAGAGAGTTCCAAACACAGCACAGCCTAATCATCTTCTTCTTTCAATTTCACTACCCCTGTTTCATTTACCAATCACTATCAAATGTTCTAAGTATACATATTTAAAGTTTTCTATCTGTTTTCTATTTATTCTAAACCGTACCTTTACTCATTAATTACGTTTTATCTAGATTCAGCTCCAGTCCCATATTTCTTGACTCATGTTCCAATTCTAGTAGCATTCATGTTAAATCTTCTTCTTTTTCGACAATTAGGACTAGATCGTATGCGAACTTAAATTGGGAGCCTTTCTTCGTTTGATGTTAACTTCCACATTTGTTTTGTTCAGTTTCTTGAAGTGAAGGCTAGAGTGAACAGTTTGAGAGATATTGTTTCACCTTTTCATATCCCTCGGTGGATATGAATCTTTGTCACCGTGGATTTTTGATATGTTTTTTAGTATATTTTTGTAACTGTGGTCTATTCGTGTAAAACTTGTCCATTATTGCTCATAGAGGCCAAGACATTTTAGTAGTCTACAAAGTCCAGAGGCACAGGAAAATTATATTTTCTTGATTTTTCCACAAGTATTTTCATTGTGGGTAGATGGTCAATTGTGCCATATCATTTCCAAAATGCCGCATAATAGACAGGTTGATAGCAGTGTAATTTCTTTTCTAACCAGGAATTGTTAATTACCATATCTCAGATATGTTTTGTTGTTCTTAGCAGCTATTAAATAGTTCTTTTAGCCTTAGTAGTATAATCCAATGCGGTATTTTTATCATTTTAGCTACAATTTCATCTTCACCGGAAGCTTTATTATTTCTTAGGAATTGTTCTTATTTCTTCCCCATTTTCTTTTTTGTTCTGGAGCCTCTCGCCTTTTCTTCTTGTTCTTTTGTTGCCATTTTTGTGTAGGGTTCTTCCAAGTCTTTTCTTATTATTGCTTGCGTTTCTTTTCTGGTTTTTGGTAATACTCGGTAGCATATTGTCATTCTTAGTATACTTGTTCTTTTGACATCTCCTTTGTAGGTCTTATCAATGCCTTGTTAATTTTCTATTAATTTATTTGGATCGTCGGAGACTTTTCCGTGTTCTCTATGTATTTTTGTACTTTTAATCTTTGTTGTTCCGGATTTGGTTTGCATCTATTTTAGTATTCTTTGTTTTTCTGTATTTATTTCTACTTTTCACGATGTCGATATTTATCTTTGTTCTTGAATGTATTTAGAACTCATACATGTTTGTTATTACGTGGAAATATTGTAATTTAATTTTTGGTGGCTTTCTGTTGAACTATGGACTGAAATTTTGTGAACGTGTTTGTTTGTAGTATTTTTAGTTGTTCAAAATTAGCAATATTATTTGTTTAAACAAAAATTTTAGCGCTTCTTATCCTCTAGAATGTAGGCGTAGGCGATTTTGTTGAAGCTAAATTCTGTCAGTGTGAGGTTTTTCGAATCTCTCCAGTTTTAAAATAGTAATTTTTGAAATTTTGATTCAAATCTCTGCTCTTTTCTCACCTAGACACTCAAACCTTCCATTGAATAATTAAAGCGAATCAAATTAGATTCTTATTCGCAATGTTGATAAGTAAATTATTCGTGTTATGTATCTTTTTGAAAATACAGAATAACAAAACTAGTAGTTTGACCTCAGGAAATTGATTGTCTGTTAGTCTATTTCCTCATTTCACAATGTCAAGAGACTGTCCAATTCAAATTGAATCCGTTGTTATTCCTATAATTGATTTGTTAAAAATGATACATAAAATTAACACATAGAAAAATTATAAGGCTTAAAGATAAAACATTCAAATAATACAAAGTAAAGATATTGAGTTATGCAACTCACGAGTTGAACCATCTGACAAAGCAAGTAGAAACAGAAAAGAAAGATAATGAATCTAAAAGACATCTAAACTACCAAAAACATGGGTGACTAGATTATATTGAAACATAACAAAACATACAAAAATACAAAACTGGTATTCACAAATAAAGACCACTTACAAAGACAATAGCAAAATTGTTTTATATTAATTTTAAAGAGTACTCAATAAATATATTCATTCGGAGCAAATATTTTGGTAGGAGTTAGATTTGGTCAGTATAAATAAAAAAGTTTTATATGTCATGAAAAAAAAATGTTTAGAGTTGTGAACTAAAGTAAGCACTTAACTATATATTTAACCATGTATTTGCATAAGAGCAACAAATTTAACAGCTGAACACTACAATAAAATAATCCCTCACATTCCTATTAAATCTGTTACATTCCATACAAAACGAATTGATAATTTTCAGCAGTGTTTATGAAACATTAAAGTAGGTTCAGTAATGTGATAAAATAAAATAAGGGAGTTAATTTTATTTCTATATTAAATTAAACAATTGTCTGTTAGTGTTTTTCTATTCTGAAATGTTATGTAACCAGGAATACCAAGATACGCTTCTAATATATAGAGAGAAGCCCTGAAGAAATTCTGGAAACTAGAAGCTATTTCAAAATTAATATAATAATTATTGGCAGTCTACCACATTACAGGTTCTTATTATGAATTACCGCTTGAGCACGCTTTTCCATATTTTTTTCTTGCAATATGCTTTGTTTATATATAGTGCGACCGCTCATGTGCGGAGCAGAGGGCTACAGTGAAAACTAGACATCTGGTTAGATTCCAATGAGTATTTTTTGCGTTATTTCAAGGGGATTCAAAATTGGGGATATCCTGTATTATTGGCCATCGCCAAGTGTGTGGTGAGCAGCAGTTTTTTTCCCTGGGGATTCCATTAGAGTGCCGTTCTCGGAATGTTCTCATTTGGCTTCCTCAGGGTGTGACCTATATCTCCATTTTCTATTCCGAATTTCTGTATGCAATACTCCGTTGAGAAAAAATTCATGTTTTAATGTTCTCTTTCTGTACCGTACAAGTAGCAGCAAAAAACCTAATAATGAAACCTTTACATATATAAGACAGACTTTGTAGTTTATACTGACAGTACTATTACCTGCCAAAATATCTGCACTGTATTATGGTACACCCTATATATTTATATGAAGCTCGCCCGTAATAAATTATGGGATTCTGATTAATTAGATAAGTTAGCCCATCACTTTTATCACACAATTTAACGTAAAAATAAAATGGTGCTCTAACTTTTCCAAAACACAAAGGAAAAAAGGTTCTGTATCGGGAGTGTAAGATTACAACAAATGCGTTTAATATTATCAACTTACCCTGTTACTATCAACTCCTTCTACTAAAGCCCTAGTTCGCTCGGTGGCCTTAATGGTTGTCTTCAGAACCCCATCTACATAAACGTGATAGCTTTCTATGTGATTTCCAGGTCCTATTCCATCCGGTGCTGTCCACGATATTAGCACACTTTTGTTAAGTTGTCTTTCCAGGGTGAGTTGTCTAGGTGCCGGCACTAACACCGAGAATAAAAGGTCAGCTGGAGGTCAAAGTTGGGTCAGTCTAATGCTACAGGTGCAAAAAAGCTTGCCCAAGTTCGGAAGGCAGTTTTTATGTTTAGTCAGCTTCTATCGTAAGTGAAGGTGAATTTGTGAGTGATAAAAAAATTACAGTTGAACTATCTCAGTTGATGTACGTGTAAACGTATGATCTAATTCAAAAAATTTAAAATGTTATTAATACTCTCAGACAAAACGCCAAATAGATTTTTGAAACTTAAATAATTTCAAGGAAATAAATTTAAGTTTTTATTAAATAATCGAATCGTCTGTCTTCACTTAAATTTGCTCGATTTTGTGGATCCTAAAAATGTTAAAACTAAATATAATTAGTTATATGAAGATGGAAATATACTACTAGGAAACACAGTAAAATGACGAATTTCCATGGAAAGTCGGAACCGCAATCGAGAAATGATTGAATTATGAACAAAACCGCAACGAATCTGAGAGAATAATTCTTAAAACCCTCAAACATGTCAAATCCATCAGCAATCCACCAACTGACAAAATATCATCAATCTTCATGTGCCCACATAGGAAAAATGCAAGTCCTTGAAAACTGATGTAAGTATTAAGACAGAACCTAAAATCTTCTACGGGATCATGCAAGAAAACATCACCAAAAACGGATATTATGTCACAGCTAACTACTACATTTTCATGGGCCTTCCAAGATACACAAGGGTGATTTCCCCTCAGGTTCATCACCAGGTTATATAATCATAGACCGCACGATCAAAATTTCATCTACCATCAAACTTCAGAGGATAGGATGACTTCTCACTTCAAGATACAAAGCATTTGTTTTCTGAATGGACTTTTGAAATATACAGACTTTCAAGTTTATGTGGTGTTAGTCCCAAAGAACAAAGCATTTGGTTAAATTATCTGGAATATGAACTTTTCATAGTAAGTTTTAACATACCGAGAAAAAACTCCCTACAGATGCATATCTTATGGAGATGAGGCTCGTAGGTTACTTTGAGGAGTTTCTTCATTCAAGATTGAGGCTTATCCACGAGACCCCATTTATCGCCAACAATCGCCAATATCTAACTGAAGTCAACAAAGGGTTATACAAACAATCAAATGGCCCAGCTACACCAATGATTGAATTCATTATTTGGTAATACGAACCGAAAAAACTACAGGTAATCCTAAACCATCTAAACCAATAACAACTATACATGAGGTCACCATGAAGTTATGCATCAGTGGTTGCTTACCTTGCTTTGATAAGAAATGTCAGAGGATTATTAGTTAACATATTATACGACATGTAAGTGTATATCTCAATTACAACTCCAACAATCCCACAGAATGCAAACTGGTATCAGAAATATCTGCAGCAAAAATAGTAACTGACGAACGAATATTTTGGAATAATAATCAAAATATTTAAGAAACGCTACAAACCAAAGAGCGACAAGACTTTGAGCTTAACTAATCAGAGCGGGATATTTCCATATTCTAATTACAGCTTCTCAATGGACAGATTTATCAAATTCTGGGTAAATCAATAACTGAGGCTAGGCCAGGATAATCCACTTTTCCAACGACAAATTATCAGCACACAAACATGTTGATCTATTACCGCCACAGCAGAAATCAATCAATCGAACAATGCCAATTAAGCAAACTAAAGCAACCCTATTAGATTAACTAAGGGATTTGGCAGCTCAGTCAGATGTCAGATCCTCTAAATTTCAGATAATCTTCTTACTGACACCTATAGGATTCATACGAATCAGTCCTTCGTTTAGCAATTAAACAAGTTTTTGGGACAATGCTCTTTTTTCTTCTGTTAAATATTCGTTTAATAACTTAATGTCGAAAGACATATGAATCGTTATATAACTTACAAGTTAAATGATATCGACCACAAGCTCTTGGGTTATTCAGAGTTTTCCCGACCTGAGTTAAGAAGAAAATTGGCAGAATAATTATTTTTGAGGAAGAGAGGCGGATTTCACTAACGTTTTACCGTCTTCTTGAGATAAAGGGATATATACTCTTATCCTTAACAGTCTTAGACTGACGAATGCCTGCGGTCATGTTGGCATTGTTTGACTTTTTTAAAAGTAGTTATGTTTGATCAGTAGTTAAGTCGAACGTTGCATCAGATTCTTCTTTGTTTGATCTCCATGATATTAATGATTTCTCGATCCTTCGCATTCAGTTCATTGCTTCAGTATTGGTTACATCGTCTACTCAGATTAATCTTTTTTAAGGCGCTCTCAATGTATTGTGTCTCCCCTAGTTTCGTATCCATCTTTAATGTATGCCTATTCATATGACTTCCACATTCTTTTTATATCGTCGGTTCAGCTTGTTTGTACACATACCCGGCTTCTCTTGTTGCTGCGTGGTCACCACTCTACCAGGCAAGGTGGCCAGCACAGCACCTTAGTTTGCAGATTCTTAGATCCTTTAGGTATTACTTCGTTAGGTTTATGGTATCGGAGGCTTACATAGCTTTCCATAGCTGTCTGGGTCACCTGTAATTTATTCGTGATGTCTTGGTTTAATGCCCAAGTCTCCGATCCATATGTTGGTACAGGAAGTACATACTGATCAAATGTGTGTGCTTTCAAGGTATCTGCTACGGTTCATATAAAAAAATTCACCTTGGCAAGTCTGCTTTAAGATTGTCTATTGAGATTGTCAAATATTGACCTAAGTATACATATGAATCTACTGTATTCCATATCCAGACCTACGAGATTTGCTACACAACGTCTTAGCAGTCGTAGGAGAGATATCGAAGTTCAATAAAACCCGAGTTACAGAAACAGAAAAAATCAGAGCTGTTTCTTCATGATGTACTGTCGAAAATTAACCAAATAAAGCCGAAATGAAGAACCAGCGTTTTTTATTGCTTTAAACGTACTGGGGATTTTTAACGTGACTGCAGAGTGAGGTTACCAACAGATCACTGGTCAAAGTTGGCCAACGCAACTATACCACCATCAGGAACAGTCAGCCAGTCAGTATAAGGGGTCATAAGTTGAGTAATCCACCACCAATTTCTAGAACAGCACACATCCGAGAGGTTCGTGTGCAGGCGAATGAAGATTGGACAATCGAGCAATGTGAATAGGAACAAATTACTGAACCAGACATTGAACTAATCCTATCACTCAAGAAGAGAGTGGCACTCAATCCACTATGGAACGACGTACTCGGGCGTCCTGAAGTCATTGTTCGGCCAATGGGACTCCTTGAAGGTAGAGAATGGAATGTTATAGAAAGTTTTGTAAAGCAATGATGGCAGAGAAATCGAGTTCCAACTTCCAAAAAAAGGTACCTCCCTTTCTGACCAAAGTACATCATGAGATTACCGGAGATCATCTGGGCATGAATACTTCGAAGACGTCAGAGCCTGTTGCTGGAAATGTGTCACCGGTGCAGCCAGTAAGGGCTCGAAGACTCGGGCCAAGGGCAAGAATGTAGCAATACAATTTGTGCGTCCCATTTGAGAGAATTGCCAATGATGTCGCCGGTCCATTTCCGAGCCCTAGAGGGGGGACAATTACATTCTAGTCGCAATAGATTACTTTAGCTAATGACCTGAGGCATATGCTATAGCCAATCAAGAGGCAACGGCTCACTATCGGTCAAATTGCATTTTTTAACGGAAACTTAATATCTTGGGAAAAAATAGAGATATCGAGTTTTTTTTAAGTGAATCTTAGGTTTTGACGATGAAGGGAAAATTATGTAGAATGTCATCATCCACTATTATAGGGGTGGAAATGAGGGGTAAAATCGTGCACATTTCAAAATTTGATATTTCTTTCTTTTGTTAATGGTATCTCAAAGACAAATTGAGATATTTATACACATTATTTTTTAAATTCTAAAGTTATTAACATAGATTAGGAAAATATTTATTGCAAGGCTATCCCATATCAACTAAAACTGGGGGTGAGCGGGTGAAAAGTTGAAAAATCGTCAAAAAATACTGTTTAGTGATTCAGTGGACACTGACCACGAATCTAAAAACTTTTTCGTTAACATTTTCCACTATGGAGATCGTTTATCAGTTTTCATTAACAAATAAAAACGGGTGTATGGGAATGAAAATACACAAAAAATCATTGATGAATCTCTTGAATTATTTTGAATATTTTTCGTCAATGTTTATTTTTGCAATTCTAAGGGTTTATTGTCTTCCAAGTATTAGCTAGATGATTAGAGGCAATGCATCACATTCAAACTTTTAATCTTTCATGTTTTTTTTATGATCCGACATTCTTTGGGTATTTATTAGCAAAAACGTATACGATTAGTGTTTTCGTGACAGAAAATTATTGTAATGCATTTGTGAGATATTGAATTGAATCAGACAACCATTTTTGATATCAATGGGGAAAAATGATAACGATAAATTTTCTCCACAGAGCGAAATGTTAAACGAAATAGATTTTAGAACAGTAGCCAGCACCCAATGAATCACTAATAACACAGGTCAACATTTGATCTAAGCCGGAACACGGCATGCCGTATAGGTAGAGGATTCGATCCCGAGATCCGGGATCCCGGTCGTATTTTAGTCCCGAAATTTTCGGGATTAAATTTAATGAATCCCGGGATTTTCGGGATTAAAATGTTTTTTTACATAAGTCAATAAAAATGTGCATGAAACGAAAAGGCACTTAATTTCATTTGACGTTTTGACGGCCATCTTGTTTACACAGATGATTTCAATTGTTTCTGCTAACGACCAGTACCGGGTTATGTGTAAAAGTGTGTAAAATATCCGCTTCTCGTCGTGTAAGTATTGATTTTTTTTTGGTAATTGGTGATAACCAATGAATTTCTTAAAAAACAACAATGCATTAATGTGGCTGTGTAAATATAGATGAAAAACAACTAGTGTTATTTTCTGTAGCTCTAAGAGGTTATGTTTATGTTGTGCATAGACTTAAATGAACAATCTGACTGTCCAAAGAAAGTTTTTATGTCAAACATAAACAAGATGAAAATGTTTTGTCAGTGTGGCATTTTTTAGTCGATAAAGCGGGTAGCTCAGCACAATGTAAGCGTTGTTTAGCTATTTCAAAGACCTTAGGAGGATCAACCAAAGGCCTACATACTCAGCTATCTTCAAAAAATTCCGTGAAAGTAGATTCTGCTAAGGCATTTTCCTCAACGGGCCAAAATAATGAAGGACCACCTTTGAAAAGCAAAATTACGTCAGTCGCCGACTATTTTGTGAAGTCTGATACTCTTAACGATGTTTTGGCCCGTATGACTGCGCTAGATGGTTTTTCTTTTAGCGTATTTGTGACATCAAAAGAATTAAGATTGTTACTATTAGAAAAAAGTTACTCAGACTAACCTAAATCTGCTTCAACAATCCGCAACAGAGTAGTAGACTACAGTCGAAACATAAAACAACAAATGACAGCTGAACTATCTACATTTAAAAAAGGAGGACAACGATGTAGTCTAAGTTTTTACGAATGGACGTCTAGCTCTAATAAGAGATATATGAATTTAAATATTCATTCAGGCGAAGAAAATTGGAATTTGGGACTTATTCCAATTAATAAATCGCTGACAGCCGAAGCTTGTGTTCATACACTAAAAAAGCGGCTTTTGGAGTTCCACATCTCATTAGATACCGATATAATAAAGAGTTGGTTTTGATATGTTTTACGGTCTTTTTGTTACTTTCTATTGCCAATACAATCCAGGGACTATCCCGGGATCCCGAGATTAACTGTAGATAATCCCGAAATCCCAGGAATAGAAAAATCGACCGGGATCGAATCCTCTACGTATAGGGTACTAGGGGTTTTTTGGGTCGCTGATTACGATGAGAGGGTCGGTTGACCTTCATCACGTCAGGGTCAAGGGTCAAATCGAGGGACTTCAACCAAAAAATCTGAAAAAATTCTTGCTTGTTTTTGAGGTCTCTCAGTCCGAATCCGTAGTTTGTTTGACTGCGCTTTTTGTCAGAGGTCATTTGAGGGTCAAATCGAGAGTTCTACCAAAAATCTGAAAAAATTCATGTCAATATTTTTGAGGTCTCTGAGTCCAAATCCGTAGTTTGTTTGACCTTGCGCTTTTCCCAAGAGGTAAATTGAAGGTTATTTGAAGGTCAAATCTAGAGAGGTCTTCCATAAAATCTGAAAAAATGCTTGCTTATGTTTTTGAAATCTCTGAGTCCGAATCCGTGGTTTATTTGAACTTGTGTTTTTCCCAGAGGTCATTTGAAGGTTAAATCGAGACAGTTCTACAAAAAAATGTGAAAAAATTCATGCTTAGGTATGTTTTTGAGAGTCCGAATCCATAGTTTGTTTGACCTTGCGCCTTTTCCCAGAAGTCATTTGAAGGTCAAATCGAGAGAATTCTACAAAAAAATCGGAAAAAATGTGTAGTTGCACCCAGGACCTCCACGCGGTGACGGGTGACGGTGGGCAACGTAGTTGTTTCACTATCCGGCGAAGTCCCTGGGTAGCTGCTTTCATGCCTTCATGGCAATCTCGCAGAAAAATATTCGAGACAATGCTTCAGAAACCCAGAATCGGCGGGTGGTCAGGGTGGGAAAGTGGGCCCGCGGGCGTCGTAATAATGCGACCGTAGCTCTAGGATAATGGGACACTTGGCCAATGTAGACTCCAATGCGACAAGTCAAAGTCCTTACAAAAAGTGTCCAATACAAGGGTTAAGTGGCCTTGCCTTGACTGGCTGGGATCATAGCTTTGCTTTAACTGGCTTATATAAGCTAAAACAAGCTATGGATTCAGACTCAGGGACATCATACACATAAGCATGAATTTTTTTTGATTTTTTAGAAGAACTCACTCGATTTGTCGTTCAAATGACTTTCAAATTATCTTTAAATGACTTCTGAGATAAAGCGCAAGGTCAAACAAAACACGGATTCGGAATCAGAGACCTCAAAAACATTAGCATGCATTTTTTCAGATTTTTTGGTAGAACTTTCTCGATTTGACCTTCAAATGAGCTCTGGGAAAACGCGCAGTCAAGCGAACTACGGATTCGGACTCACAGACCTCAAAAACATAAGCAAAAATTTTTTCAGGTGTTTTGGTTGAACTCTCTCGATTTGACCTTCAAATGCCCTTGAACCTGACCTGATGAAGGTCAACCGTCCCTCTCATCGTAATCAGCGCCCGAATAACCCTTAGTATACTATAAGGCATGCCGTGTTTCTGCTTATTTCAAATGTTGACCTGTGTAATATTTGTTGGGTTTTTTTCACGTTTTCACCCTCTCACGCCTTTCTTCACCTAGTTGGATTCGCATACTGAGGGTTCCGTACCACCATTGAAATTTATATATATCTCTAATTTTTTTCAAAACTTTACGTCTTATAGTTTCGGAGATAAGGTAAGGGTAAATTTTTGTTAATATCTTTTAAACTAATAATTTTTAAAATATGAAAAAAATATATTTGTATTCTTTAGAATGAGCCCTATTATTTGAGATATTACAATGTCGTTTGAAAAAATTGTAATTTTTAACTTTTCATAAAATTCTATAATTTGGCCAAAAATTAAAATTATCTGTTTCTCCTTATTTATGGGGGAGCAGTGTTAAAATGTTTAATTGACTTTATAGGGGAATTCTCTGGAAATTATTCACCGTAGTAAAAACAAAATCACCTTTCGAAAGCTAGTCATCATACAAGTTAGATAGACAACGATATTAAAAGAATAATAAAGAGTAACAGGAACAGCATATAAATTCGGCCGCACAACAGGAACAGTTCAGTAATGAAATAGGTGATGTACGTTTGACTCATCGTTGAAATATTTAACGGAAGTATTTGTTTAGTAACGAATGTGAATTGTTAGTGAAAATAAACAACATTTATTTTCGGTGCAAACTCACTATTTTTAAACCCATGGAGTTCGTAATAACATTCAACAAGCGAGCTTTTATTATTGAACCCAAAAGTGTGATGACAATATGTTTAACAATTATTTAGCGACAATCACTATCCAGTTTGACCAAACTTTGTTATTTCTTAACCGGTAAGAAATATCAACTAAATCGTGTTATATTTTCATCAAAAACCTCTGCTGCTTTATGAACCATCAATTTCAAACGACTATTGGAAGTACAAAATGTTCTTTTTTTAATCTAATACTGCCACTAATGTATCTACAAACAAATTTCTATATTCCCGCTCAGTAGCAGCATTTGTGAACATTTCAGAAACGGCATACTGTTTTAAGTTTTCTAATCTCAAATGTGCAAAAGCGCATGCTTTTATTATTACCTTATTTCTTGTGAGTAAATAATTGTATTTGAATGTTAGAGTGAATGAAAATGTTTGCAATAAATATGAAAACTTTCCAAGCAGTGCATGTTATTATAAAGCCGAAGCCTTAGTGTCAAATGATTGTGTTAGTATGTATTATGTGACTACCTTTCTTGTCTTCCAACACTGTATTCACTGGGAGTTCTAAAATACGAATGTTGTAATATTCAAAAAACAAACTTCTTGTAAAAGCATGCTAACTCTTACATCACTAAATTTGATTCGAACAATTCATCTTTGGCAAAATGTTTTTCGTTTTATAACAGTTAAGTAAAATGAGAACACATCTTTTATTTATTAGTTATGAACTAATCAGTAGTTACAAAAGGGCACGTGATTGAACATCCGGCTAGAGTATTGGAAAAAACGTATAATTGTGTTATGAAATAAATGTTTCTCTGAAAAACGAAATTTTCTTATTGGAGCTTTAGCTCTGACAAAAATTTCTCAATATTCCTATAATATATAGCTGCTTTTTTTTATTTTTAAAGATTTTTATAGATTCATGTTTGTTTAATTAAAAGATTTAGAAAGCTATTTTATCTATATTTTATTGCTGTAGCACCCCGGCGGTATTAGAAAAAATATGTTTTTAATATTTCTTTGATTGAAATAATGGCTACTTAATTTTTTATTTTTTTTTTTTTGGTAATAAACCTCGTAAAGACAAAACATCTCTCAAATGCTAAATGAGGACCGACGGGCAGTGCGAAAGTAGTATTTATTCATGGCCATTGAATCATGGCTTGTTCTGACTGGCCAGTGGCAATCGAAGGGGCGGAGCCAACGAGCCTCGTCGAAAGTTTTGGCTTCGCGCGTCGTAGAGAGCTTAAAGAAGAAGGTCTAGAACCCAATGGAAGGTGGTATTTCAGTCAATGGCGGCTCGAAATCTAAAGGTCCATTTGAGATGCGCGACTGATTCAATCAACAGCGACAGAAGGGCGCGACCATGTCGTATATCGCTTTATCTATTTGCGAACCCGACAAACTTATCCCAGTTTGTGAACTCAAAAATGGATCAGAGCAACTCCAAATATTAAAAAATTAATAGTGAAAGATATTCGTTGCACCAGATTAGAAATGCAGAACATTTTTATTCTTTATTAATTAATCACCACTTATCATTTACGCTTACGTCTTTATTTGCTTCGTGCGAAGTCGTGTTAGGGGGAGTCGAATCGACGCCCGCGTACACAGTTGATATATCCAGCATTTTAGGAGGCTGTTTTTGGGCGAACAAATACACATTTTAGTTCGTATAATAAAAACAAAATGTGTAGTCAGACTTGATGTGTTGTCAAATGTAAAAATACAGACAGAAAAAGTAAAAGCAGAATTTATACATTTCAAGCTGCGATTTAAAAAATAAATCAAAGATAAGTGGATAGCTGCTGTAAGGAGGCAAACGTAAGCAGGTCCGTGACCTCAATTTCACCAATACCAATAATAGACCTTCAGAAAACAGTGTAATATTATTTTAAATTAATAATATAAAAAATAGTCTGTAGATGCTACAATTTTTGGAAATATAAAATCATTAACTGTTCGTTACATTTAGTATTATAGTAAACTTATATGTCCGCGTATTATAAAAACAGTTTATTAGTGGCTTTGTATTTTTTTAAGTATTGTTGGATCACTATGTATTCCCATACCGTATGAGTAAATTAGCCATTATATTTTGTTTATAATTTGACGTTAAGCTAATGATATATTTGACAACTGCTAAGGGCTCCTTTAGTTCGGGCGCTACAATCACGGACACAGCAACACTTTGGTCATCTACTTTCTCCTATTAAACTAGTTGACAAAAATCTAAGTCCATCAATTTTTAAGTTCATATCCACACGAGACATGCGACATTACCTGTTCGGTAATGGTTGGAATTATCAAGAAGAGATTTGAAGAGTATTGTGTGTTATTCCAATATTTCTAAATGTGAAGATCACTTTGATGTAAATTATTTTTGTTTTTAAGCACAAAGAGGAGAGCTATAGGTCTAAGGTGTGTATCTGCATATATGTGGATCTGTGTGTCTGTCTATGTCGTAGCTCCTAAACGAATGGACCGATTTTGATCCATATTCGTGTTTGAAAGCTAACGTAGTCGAGTTGGTTCTTTAATAAAAGGGCCTTACTAGGAATTTATTTAACTGTTTATAATTGACTGGACCGATTTTTACGAATTTTCTTGTTTGTGTTTGGGTGCGCCCGTGGCACAGATGACACCTAAATACTGGACCTGCTAAAGTAAATCGCAAATATTAGTATTAGTCTCAGGTATGAAATTCCAATCGTCCAAAGTCCAAAATATGAGTCTGATACTTTTTAGAGGTTTTATGTGTCGAGAGTTATTTAAATTTTTAATTTTATCTTCTTAAATTACCACTGAAAATAGATATCTATGCAGAAAAACTAAAACATAAAATTGTATTGAGCATCAAACTTTAAATATCACCTGAAATCTAATTATAACAAGTACTATATTTCTTCTATTTTAAATTTGTAACACAAATATAACTTTTTCCACATTCTAGCCAGATGTTCGATCATGTAGGTTTATAGCATATTAAATATGTTTTAATTTTTTGTACAATTTTACAATTGTAAAAATATTAAAGATTTGTTCTCATCTTAAGTACTAAATTTTCTAAAACAGAAGAAGCAGGAAAATGTTACACATTATCCAGTAACTTAATTCATGTTTTTATACTTCAAGATTCAAGCAACTTCACCTAAAATACTCATAAAACAAGCTTGTTAAAATACTAAATAACGCATTAAACTTGTTTAACATTTCTTGTAATACTTCTAGATTCTAACCTAGTTGTAATACAAAATTCAACCTTTTCATTAAAGAGCCAAACTTAAGTGCTGCAAAAATGATAAGGTTGTTTTTCTAAGCTGACTAACAAAACGCCTTAAGACTATTGGGCTATTTTTATAATAGCATTTAACTAATCTAAAACCCTATGTTCAAAAAGCCGAAGTCTACCTGCCTCAATAATTCTTTGCCTCTACAGGGGAAAGAAAATTCGTTCTTTTAACGCTTACTTACATTGGTGTACCTGTACTGAGTGGGCCATATTTATAAAAATATATTATATTTTCATATTATAAGATAATTTTGATGATAGTGATGAGGCTGAAATGATTGAATGCAATGTAGTGCATCTTTGCATATTTCCCAATTACTGATAATTATATATTTTATTGTACTAAACGATATTAAATTATGTTTTTGTATCTAAACATGAAGTATTCCAGCATAAAGATATATAGTAAAAGACATCAACCTATTCTATATAAAATTTTATCTGAAACTGAACGCTGCTAAAAAATCATTAAAATGTTCTTTTATATAAGAAATAACACTCATGTTATTTCACAACTCATTCACGCCTTAGATTCTGTGGCCATTAAGAAAATAAGCCTGCGAATAGGTTGCTATACCTATAGTCTGAATTATATCATGCAAAGTAATCCGTCCTTAGAAAGCAGTCGTTACAAAATTGTCTGCAATCTATTAATAAATTTGAGAATGTGATCTAGTTTTTGGATTTAAAGCCTTATATAATATGAACATTGTTATATCTGCAGAATTATTATCATTAGGTATTAAGTTTATAGTCAACAACGATCTGTACTGGCCAAACATATTAGTGCACAAGATATTAAGCCATCGACAGCAGCTAGTACCTGGGACCCTTCACCAGATTATCGGACCTTGAATTTTGCAACCCAATTAATAATAAGGACATTCTATTTGCAATAAGTTTATCAAACGATCCACAAAAATCCTTGGTTGACACCGGAGGATGGCAGCACTATACCATTGATAAAAAAATTGTGATGCCCAGGTTAGGGAGAAACGATGACTCATCATTAGTGTCCGACCGAAAATAACTGTGGAGATGTATGCACTATTACTTTCATGAAGGATCTGGAAGCATTGTATTCACCAAAAATGAACGTGCACCTAACTAGCCCCCTTCCTGACTCCGCCCTCCCTTCTCCTGACCACAGCCCTCCCCTCTCGTGGAGGATTTGGGAGTTCATCAGAAATTGAAGTTTCAACAGCAAGAGGACTACGTGTCCATGACTAGCCCCCTCCTGCTTCCCCTCCCCCCCCCTCTTCAGGGGTGTGATCGTTGCTGGCGGGGATTCGGGAAAGGCTGGGGAGGGGAGACGAAAGGTTGGGCAGGAGGGAGCGAGTGAGGATCACATAGTCCTCTCGCTGTTGTACCATCATTTGTGGTGAACACAATGCTAGCAAACCTCCACGAAAGTGATAGTTTATACACCACTACAGTTATTTAACTTTTATGTTGTTTTCCACCCCTGAATGGCCTTGTATTTGCATAATTTAGTGTCTAGCATTAAATAATGCACAAAAAACGACAAACGAGAACATGCCCAAAGTATAGTATATCCCGTAGACGATATTCTCCTATTGGAAAATTCCTATCTGACTCGTCTTATGATGGCTAAGGAAAGCACGAAAACAGAGACATCCGATATAAAATGAAAGGTTTTGCTTGGAAGAGTTCAACCATGTGCACAATAACTTGAACAAGATAGGGACTTCGAATTCTTCCCCACTACTGGGTCTTGCTCCTTAGCTTCTGGAACTCCTATTTCTGGGGATTACAATCTTTTCATGTCCTTGCCCTCCAGCACGCGCTTGAGAAGTCCGTTCTCCAGGATGAAGGAGTTTCACTGATCTCAGTATGACATTATGGTGGGTGAGAAACGGGAAATCTCTTACCACATAGGTTTGTGGTCTTCTTCCTTCCACCGGATAACTTCTTTTAGCTCCGGATCTAATTTCTTTCTGTTCTTTTATTTTGCTGAACTCAGCCTCCATTATCTGCTTTAGCTCTTCTATCTGCGTTTCATTTTTGACTGTCGTCTGCTTCAGCCCGCTAAGACCTAATCTTCCATCCGAGCTTCATACTCGACTATTTTATCTTCAAGCATTTCTGAATTTTTCAGTTCCATGCTTTTCAAATTTTCTTCTAAGGATTTAGAATTTTCCAGAAACTGAGCTTAGGGGGTTTTAGAATTTTCTAGTAATTTATCTTCTAGCAATTTATTCTCTAGAGTTTCAGAATTTTCTAGTGATTTGTCTTCTATGGTTTTAGAACTTTCTTGTAATGTTTGTAGCTTATCTTCGAAAGACGCTTTCAGGTTGTTAGAAAATTCCTCCATTTGTATTAATAGCATGCACATGTCCCCATTACCAGCAACTTCAGACAAATACGTATCGGGGTTGTTACCTTCATTTATTCTCTCGTAACCGTTGTGTTAATTAACTTTTCTTGGCACTAATTTCTAAATCCCTTTCTCCAGTTGGTCCAAACTCACTGCTTTAAACAATGTTAGTCTATTTATTTTCACTTCCAAAGTTTCACAAATACACCGAAGACCTGACACCACTGTAAAGTTTTTATTTTCACACTCGGGTTCTGTTCAGTTCTTGGATTTATTTAAAAACACTCAACTCGTTATAATTTATTTCCCCTACTTTAATTTATATTCACAGAACTAGTTACAATTAATCTTGAACACCTGATCTTTACTATTACTGAATGGATCCTTCCGTCACCTCTCCTTATTTATATATTTCTTCTGGGAACTCTCTAGACGGTCAAAAAGACGCCGAGAGATTTTCTTCAAGAACTACAATTCTTCGAGAATATGGTCAAAGCCAACCGTCGACCTCGATGCACCAGACGAACATTTCGTATTCCCTGAATTATCGGATGAATTCCCGTCACAATATTTTTAATTTATTACACCCCACGTTCCGAACAGAGACATATCCTTTTTTAATACTTCGCCTACGCCAAAGATTACCGTATAAGAAAATCGGTTAAAATATGTTTGCCGATTTTCTAAAAAACGGTAGAAGGTATGTCCTTGATTAAAATATGGGACCAATGCGGGATACCTCTTCAACAAAATACAGTTTAAACGATCCAATTATATAAGTTGGTTTCGAGTAATAGCTGAACAAACAAATACAAACGATATTGAGAACCTCCTTCTTTTTGAACGACAGAGTACGACCCTCATTTCGTATTGCTGTCCAATGGCTGAAAACATTTTACACACCTAGTAATACTCTCAACAGATTAAAAGCATGTGGAAAAATGTCCCAATATCCACACTCAAGGGAAGAGAATCGAAACAGGCTAATTTAGGTGCTTTCTTCCTCTTCTAATCATTACGTATTTTCAACCCTCCGATTAAATTATGATCCTAAAGAGATAGTAATCCTTGGAACCAAATCAGATTGGACAATCTAGATTTTGGTTTCATGATGCTCATAAAAGTTCCATTGCTTAAAAATATACACGTTTAATTATCTGAGCTTTGATCCAAGATCTGCGGTCATATTCTAAAAGCTAACAACTATTTTCAAAAATATTAAACATATAACAAAGCAGTTATGAGAATATATAAGGATTTGCAAGATGCACTGCATTTCGTTTTATTTTTTTTTTGAGACGACAATTGTTGAATGCTTAAATTTCCGTAATGTCGGAATTTTCTTTGAAACTTTTTGAACATTTTAATTATGCATTCTAATGAATTAATGAGACATGCGAAAGAACTCGTACCTGTCTCACCTTCGGGCCCTTCATCTTCATGTGCTTCAGATAATTCAGCTAATTCGTTCAATCTGGCAACATCTGCAGCGAAATTTTCCTGATTTATTTCGTCGTCTCTCAGTGAAATTAATATTGCTTGATGAAATTCAAGTAAATCATCACCTGGAACAGAAATAACCTTTTTATAGCATCCTGATTTAATTTTTGTTCGCAGTTTACAACTCAGTAAACATAAAGCATAATTTTTTAAGGGAAATTTTTTCAGGAAAAAATTGTGTATACAGGGTTGTATATATTGTCAACACAATATGTCTTATATTTTCACATCAAAAAGTTTCGATATTTCATTGTTTAACTAGAGGCTTTAACCTGCTGTAAATAGGTTTTTCCAATCTTTTCATATTGCACAAAACAATATATAAAATTGCTTTTTTCCAATATTAAATTTTTGTGTATAAACAGTTTCTTCCGTAAAAAAGCCGGAACTTAGATAACTTATTGATTACGTAATAATCAATGGTAAACTAGCCAGATAGGTAAAAGAGCATATAGAGGACCGGACATAGGCTGAGACCAATATTTACTAAAAATGGAAGACAACGAATCCAAACACAAAAGAAAAAGAGGAAGAAATCTATAAACTGTATTTAAAAAAATGAAGAAACCATCAGAAAACTCTACAGCTATAGACTGATCAGAATTCTTGGACGGTTAGATACAAAAGAAGACCTGAATGAAGAATACAAAAACATCCAAAAAGCAATAGAGCAGGCAGCTTCTAAAAGATTAGGTAGAAAAGAAAAGATAAGCAAGAAAAAGGTTTGTGAATATGGACAGAAGAGCTTCAGCAAGAGAAGACGAAAAGTAACTAGCTTATATAAAGTATTTTAATATTCCTCCAGAAAACAATCAAAAATATAAAAACATAAAACAAATTATGTAAAAACTAACTAAAAAAGCACAGTAGCATTCCTGTGAACACCTTATTGGAGACAATAAAAATGACATACGTGTTAGCCAACAAATAGCATATAAGATAATGAAGGCACTGAATAAACAAGAAAATTAGAGAATCTAAATACGTAAATATAAGAAGACAACTGGGTAAGGGACTACAATAAACTATGGCAGGAGGAAAATGTTAGACCAGAAGAAATAGAAAGAGTAGATGTAAGAGCTCTAGATGATATAGATTTACTGAAATACGGATAAACTCTACTGCGACTGAGGCTTCTCCACCTATATAATCACTGCTGGAAAAACAGTCTCAGTATTCAGTACCGAGATTTGGCAAACAAAATATTACTAAGGGCCATAGTAGCTTTTATAAAGACTTTAACATTTAAAGTATGTAAATGACGATAAATTTGGTAATTTTGTGTTTAAAAATTAATAAAACGTAGACTCTAGTTTTTGTAGTAAGATATTCATCATTAGTTATTGCCACACTCATGAGTATTTAAAAAATACTAGCCTAATGAGAACTTCTTAAAAGTTGTTGGTTTTCATTTTTTTTAATTCATCCGAAATTACTCGGCTTTTTAGAACTTTATCAAGAGTTTTTTGTAAACACTTCACAATTAACAATAATACACATTTTAATTATATTTAAGTTGATGAACAGTGGTCATATGAATAATTTTTATCAATGCGTTTTTGTTTTATAACAAAAAAAACTAAAAAATTGAAACCTACAACATAAGCTACTATACGCTCCATTTCGTCAATTAGTTCCTTAGATAATGGAACCTTTACCCGAGTTTACGAAAAAAAAAATTGTTTATATATATTTTATATTTTAAATTAAAAAAAATGATACTAGTTGAAAGGGTAGATCCTCTCATACCCAATTTAAGTTCTAAAAATAAATAGTGAAGTACAGGTAGTTTTTTCAAAATTTCAGTCAAACTTAAAAGCCCATATTACCTCACCAGATATTTGGCCATTTTGAACTGATCCCTTTGAACCATTCCATCGAGAAATTGCTAACGGGTGATACCTGTGATACTTATCCTAATCCTAATAAATAATCTGATTGCAAATTTTAATTTTATTCAGACACATATTTATATTTCTAGCACATTATCGATTTATGTAATAAATGTAGCAAAATGGAATACAAAAACTACATGTAGCCACTGCTAGACGATAATGATGGAGCAATAATTTTTAATATGCATCTAGAAGGCTTAAGTTGTTATAAAAGAGTTTTCAGTTTAAAAATGATTCAATAAAATATTAAAACATATGTATGTAAACAAATTTAGCTTGTCGTTTTAATATTTCATTGAATCATTCAGAAAACGGAAAAATCTTATATAAGAGCATACGTCTTTTGCATTAAAACTGATTGCTCCATCATTATCGTCTGTGTTTAGATGGAGTTATGGTATTCCATTTTGCTATATTTTTTATATAAATCCATATTTTGTTAGAAATATAAATATGTCTCTGCATAAAATTAAAATTTGCAATAGGATTATTTATTATAAGGATAAAGTTCTCACCCCTTAGCAATTTCTAGAATGGACTCGTCCAGAATGATCAGTTCCGAATGGCCAGATATTTTCAATTATTATATATATTTATACTTTAAATTTTGGAAAACTGAGATGGGGGGGTGGCTGAATCAACTCTTCTACTTTCCAACCCTGCTTTATTTATAATGATACAGTCATCTGGTGAGATAATATGGTGATTTAAAAAAAGTTCTTTCATAGTTTTAACTGAAATTTGGAAAAACTACAGGGGCGACAACATTTATTTTTAGAACATAAATAAAGTATGAGAAGATCTACCCTTTCAGTTAATAAGAGTGTAACTATAAAATAAAAAAAATATTTTGTCGGTTTTTCATTTCTCTACAACATTGCCCATAGTAGCTAACACAGTTTCTCAGGTAGATTTTGGGTAAAAGGTAAAAAACTAAATTGTTACCGATTTTTCCCGGATTTTTTTATCAAAAAACAAAAACGCATCGATAAAAAATGTTGAATTTTATGTTAACTAGACATGTTTTATCATTAGAACACGTTGATACTGGTTTTTTGTGGAATTTTTCTAAATGCCCTGGGCTACTAACTGATTGAGCATTTATTGTTGCCAAAATATTAATTAAATTATTCCTAGTAACACTGATAGTCCTACAAACAAAGTCTCATAGTGTGTTATAACGTTCATTGAAAAAAATGTTTCTTAGAAATTTATTTTGTTTTTTCTAATTAATCAAACTAGTCCATAGGTAATCTGGGTGACATTTTGTTATTGTATCAGCATTTTCAGTGGGTTTCCAATGATGTGCCACAGAAGATATTGATAAGTACAGCTTTTTTGTACTTACTCATTCAGACTACATTTTTTAGTTGTTTTCTAAAAGATAGTTGTGGCATCTCTGGTTTGTATTTTTCTGTTTTTTTTTAAATAACACCACAATTGCCTCAAAGTCTGTATATTTCAAATAGTCCAAACGTTTAAGGGTCTAAATCAGACCCCGTTTTAATTGGTAATAAGACCAAGACTTTTGACTTTTAGAGTATTTGACATTATGAACTGACATAACTAAGAGAATTTACTGCTATTTGATATACCATGTGTCCCAGATAAAATCAACTACATGGGGATATTTGAAATGACAAGAGATACAGGGTGGCTTAAAAGAGAAAAAAGTTGCGTTATTCTAAGCCCAATCAGGTTCTGTATATATATATATATATATATATATATATATAATAGGGGGGTTTTCAAAATTTTGAGAAACAACAAAAAAATGTGGTTTTCGACAAATTGCACATATTCGCCATCATGTAAAGAAATTTATTAAAATTTTATAGTTTTGTGTTGGCAATTACGGTCAATCTTTAGATTACACAAAATGTTAATTATTTAATAAAACAGTTTATTATTTACTTGGTTCTATCTGTTAAAAGTTTAATATCTTTCAAAATAAAAGAGATATTTTTTAAGTAAGTTAGTTATTAGAGAATTTTTTCAATTAAATTAAATATGTTAGGTAAGTATTCTAATAGAAAAAAGTGGATATATATGATTGTGTCATTTTGTACCACAAGAACGCTGAACAAGCTTAAGATATGTACTTTCGCGATATCCCGTAAGACCACAACCAGGTTGTTCGATCTGCAAAATGGTTAGAAATAATTTACTTGCATAAGATTCCTTTAAAACACTTGTTCGAAACAGAGTGTGTAATGAAAATATTGAAAAGTATTGTCGACAATCCTCGTATCTCCCCTTGTCAGCCTAAATCGACTGCTCAGATAATTCTTAAAAAATACTAGTATCGTTTATATGTACAACACATTAGTCAAGGTGATTTGGCAATTGGTTCTGTGATCTGATGAAAGCAGATTTACAAATTTCTGGGCATTGAACAGACACAACAACGTGTATTTTAGGCAAGGAATCATAAATCGACACGTTCTATTTTACATTTTTTATGATAATTTAACTACTCCTTGATATCTTGAGATATTACAAAATTACGTCGATCCAACTTTAGAAATTTGCCTCTTCAAGATGAAGTGAACATGTGATTTCAGCTAGATGGAGCACCTCCACATAATGCAAGAATTATAACTGAATTTTGAAATCAGCAATATGGAAATAACTGTATGGAAAATCGTTGCCTAGCCTGCTCGCTCACCGGACCTTAATAATAAAGCTCCACTCAAATTGGAATAGTTTAAAAGAGTTATCTTTGAAATAGCATGTCGAATTATCCACAAAAAAATCCATAAACACAAACTAGAGATGCCACAATTATCATTCCGAAGACAAATAGTTAACATATGTTAAGAAATATGTCTACCATGCAATAATATCGTGTTTCCAGTGATTAAAAAAGTCTCGGAAAGTCGTACTTTCTAACTATCGTAAAAATTACGTTTGGCACCAGTAGGGCAAGGATAAGTACTATGATTTTGACCCCAGTATAATAAATTGTTGGAGACCGAGAGATGTGGTGGAAGACCTGCCACCTTCCTCGGAGAGTAACTACCTTAAGACTTCCCACAAATTAACGAGGTTGAAATAATCTAATAATCTATTTACAGTAAAACTACATACGCAAAATTTAAGCATCTGAACAAAATGGAGCCGAACTTCCAGATGATGAGTCATCACAAAAATTATTATTCTGACTATATATAGTATTGTAAAAAAATAATATTAACAAAAGGCGTGGTTAAATATCTAGGGGTAAACTGTCTAAAAATTTGAATTCAAACTATGAATGGAAATAAATTTCAATCATTGAACATTATGCAAGAGTTGATTAAATGTAACATGAAATCTATTTGCAGCGGAGGGAATCACTGGACAGTTAACCTGAATCTAGTTCTATACTAGCTTTATCTTTTTTTAGACTATTTACCAATTAGCCTCTGAACAAAATGAGAGGGCACAAGTCCTCTTCGTCCGTCTAAATGTTCAGCCTCTAAATATGCTCCAGGCCCCGCGGGTTCACCCCATACTAGAATATAATCACCTGCTTGAATGGTCAGTTCCTCTTCAGCATCTGGTTCGGGTTCGTATGAAAATCTGCAACAAAATATTACGATAAAGGATAAACAAATATCTGTTTCTCTGCAATTGGAGAATAGAAGAATAAAATGTTTTTAATTCAAAATAATTCATTTAATTACCATACCCAGAACGTTTTGAATCACCAAATGAAAAATAAATCCACAAAGGCATTTATTTTTATTATTAAGAATATACTTAAAAAACTAAAAATTGCTGACAAGGTATTGTAGAAAATAAAGACACTTTACAGTAGTCTTGCTCTGGAAAGTTATTGGTGTCATTATCAGACTGTTCTAGTTGTATAGATTAATTAAACATATTGATTTCTTGAAACTGGATGTTTGTAATTACTATCACCTTCCTGTTTCCACATTGTTTAATATGTTTGGAGTCTAACTAAACACGGTCCATCTCGTAATTGTAGAATTATAAGCAATATTTGTCAGTATCAAATTTTTTGACAAACAACAAATTCAAAATCAAAGCGAAAATTTTTTAGAAAAAAACCTCGAAAACAACACTAAACGATTGACAACGACTCCAGACTCGGAGTTGAAACGTCTCCATACACAGATAAGTATTACACAATATACAATACATTACTTATATACAGGAATACTGGTTGATCATTTTATAGAAATCTCTTTCTCTCAGAAAAACTGTGAGGAAGAATCTCTGTACAGACAGCCAGTAATCCGGGCAATTTTACGAAATTGCCTTACTACACTTTGTTCTACATATACAATTTTTAAATACTTATCGGTTACAGGAAAAAATTTGGAGGAGAGAAAACCCAATGAATAGACAAAATATTACAATTTTCACAAATTAACATATAGAATGTCAAATAAACAGAATAACCAATTATAACATTCCCATAACAATAAAAATATTTAACAAATGAACCTGAAATCTACAACATTCTGTAAAATACAAAAATAAATACTAAATAATAAAAAAAAAATCTTAAATATTTTAATAATTTTTCTGTAAAAACTACCTGACCCTTCCGCCCAAATATCCGTATCCCCTAACTCATTACAAAACATACACATTCTATTTAATGGAGCGAACTTTCCCAAGTTAGTCCGCTCCGTCGCAACAAAAAATAATTTGTGATTTCTATTAAAATATTGTGGTACCAACAAAGAGATTCCACCAAGAAGTTCGGAGCAGTCTATCTCGTTTTTTAGTAGTTTGTATAAAAACAGAACTGATGCCATTTTCCGTCTACTTTCCAGCTTTTTAAATTTAAATTCATTAGTTAAAGTTGAATATGGTAAACTAAATAAATATTCGCCATATTTTTTGTAATAGCTAAACCTTAAAAACTTTTTTTGGATTTTTTCAATTTGATTTTTGCGAATTTTATAAATCGGAGACCAAATAATTGCAGCTAGACCAATCAATAGAGATTTTTTCGTGCAAAAAATACTATCAGGATACTGCCTGTGCCATCACATTAAGAATGATTTGTAGTGATATTTTGCTATCTTTTCCACTCGCAACTATGGTTTTTTACTTTATTATAAACAAATGAAACAAGAAAATTGCGTTTTTTTTCGTTGCATGTTTATAAAATGAAAAATAATAAACTAATCTCAATGGTGTCAACAGGTGAATTGTAAAGCATGGAAATACCAATGAAATGAGCCCAGGATCGATCCGATAAGATCTTTAGTAACAGAGAAAAACAAAAAATACTGGAAAATTTACCGGTTTTCTTTATATTATTATAACTCCGTCACTATCGAAGTTTTAGAACTGGGCTTGTGGGAACTGATAGTAATTGGTATCTACCTTATGCGTGACTAAACCAGGCGCTATCGGTTTATAAGTTTTTGAATAATTACGATCTGAAGTTTTTAGTCCACTATTCTTGTAGTGTGTCTCCATGCGACATGAATCGTCAAATATCAATTCAGAGTAGAGATGTTGAAAGTAGAGGTATCATTCTACAACTCCTCTATTTTCATTTTTCATTAAATGTCTGTGAAATATACGAAAACTGTTTGCAAAAATGAACAAAATTTGGTGAGCGTATGAATGTGTTCGAGTAGTGGGGGGAAGACGGTTGTTGAGGGGAATTGCTAACAATAATTATTCTCGATAGTAACTGTCACTCTGACAGATGGTGAAAGAATTCAATCGTTAAAAAAACTTCTATACAGAGTGATTTGTTCGATTTTATTATATCATATGAGAACTGTTTGTTTATTAATATATTTAAATGTAAATGGTTTCTCGGAAACGTTTTTGCTTTAATTTGTGGATTTTGGGTTTACGGAACATGGAAGGAGAGCGGTCATTAAAAAAATTCTTACTTGTGAGGATTTTAAATATGAAAACGATCTATGTATGTGCCTCTACTATATATTACTAGACGCTTCCCCTCAACAACCGTGTTTTCCCCACTCTTTGGATACATTCATACGCTCGCCCATTTTTTGTTATGTTTGCTAACATTTTTCAGATATTTCACAGACATTTTGTGAAAAATGAGAATAGAGGCTTTGTAGAATGACACCTCTACTTTCAACAACTTTTTTCTAAATTGAAATTTGATTATCTATGACGGATGGGGGCACAATGCAAAAATAGTGAACAGAAAACTTTATATCACAATTGTTCAAAAACTAATAAACCGATAGCGCCTGGTTTTGGCATACATAAAATAGATGTAGATTACTATCAGTTCCTACAAGCCCAGTTCTACAGCTTCTAAAGTGACGAAGATACGATTTTTTTTGAAAAAATCCTCCAGTTTTCAGTATTTTTGGTTTTTCCCTGTTACTAATGATCCAATCGGATCTAGTCTGGGCTCATTTTATTGGTATTTTCATGCTTTACAATTGACCTGTTGACAACATTGAGATTAGTTTATTATTTTTGATTTTATAAACATGCTAAGAAAAAAAACGTAATTTTCTTGCTTCAATTGTTTATAACAAAGTAAAAAACCATAGTTGCGAGTGGAAAACATAGCAAAATATTGCTAGGAATCTTTGTTAATGTGATGGCACAGTCGGTATCCTGATAGTATTTTTTACACATTATCAGTTAATTTTTGCTCTATTGATTGGTCTAAGCATATTCGACGATACTTCTTACATAAGCATTAAAAAGTCTTATTAATGTGCTTAGTCTTTTAAACTTACAGGAATTACGAATTATGAACCCTAGCATTTTATATGCTTTTTTGACGACATAATCTACATGCTTATTGAATGAAAGTCCGTTGTCAAAAATTTACACCTAAATATTTAGCCTCAGTTTTCTTTTGCAGTACAATACCCCCCATATTCTACTGATAATCTAGTACGCTCTTTTTCTTAGTAAGCGAAAAAGCAAAGCACTTACTCAAATTAAATGATAATTTATTTGTTTTAGACCACTCATATATTCTGTCTAAATTTTCCTGTAATAGTAAAGAATCAGAAATATGACTTATATTTTTATAGATTTTGAGATCATCAGCAAAAAGTTGACAACGTGAATGTGATATGGCTTTAGGTAGATCACTAATAAAACAAAGAAATAGCAACGGGCCCAAATTCGAGCTTTGAGGGATTCCCGATGTTGAGAAATATATTTTAGATTTAACACCTCTAAATACCACGTCTCTAAGTAACTGTTAAACAGTTTTATCAAATTATCAGATAGACCCATCCCCTGTAGTTTTTGCAGTAGTACTAAATGTTGAACTTTGTCGAAGGCTTTTGCAAAGTCAGTATATATGACATTCATTTGCCCAGCGTTTCCTACAACCTCAAATGCGCTTTGAGCAAATGTAAGCAAATTAATTACAGTTGATCGTTTTTTCATAAATCCGTGCTGTTCTTCAGGAATAATTGGGGATACATGAGAGTAGACTTTTTCATATAGTATCATTTCAAATATCTTACATGCAGTAGACAACATAGCAACGGGTCTATAGTTTTTTATGTCATTCATTTCACCGCTTTTAAAAATTGGGACAACTTTTGTTATCTTCCATGCAACTGGGAACATACTCGTTTTTATTATACAGTTATATATTAATTTCAGTGGCTGCATTAATAAATATCGTGCCAAGGCTAGAAAGAGGCAGCAAGCAATTTCACTCGATTAAGAGCTGCATCCAAAGAGCTATGTGCAGTATGTAGTTCATTGGCTGCATCTACCAATCGAGTAAGATAGGGTCTCTCTATTGCCCTCTCTTTTTACTCTTGGTACAATATTTGTGTATTGCATGCTACCTCCAGAAGTACATGCTCTAAGAATATAACAGCATCTAACGCTCGCTCCCTCCATGTATAATTATTTAATGTTTTGAGTTATGACCGTCTGGCGGCACTGTCACTACTGTGAGTGTCAGTATTATTTGTTTGGCGTTGACAGAATGGACGTAAATAATGAAAACTTTTATTATATTTTATTTAACCATTCTGCACTGAAGGTCTTCAGTAGCTATTAAACAAAACAAAAATAAAGTAAATCGGTTGAGGAACAGAGAAGAAAATGGTACCGAACCGTTTTGTCTTTGCCTCTTTATATATAGATAATCTTAATACGTTTGACACCACACGAATTTTAAATTACCTGGCAATATATACTGAGCATCGTCCTTTTGTAGGAATATCCAACATATCTACTTGGCCATCTGTATTCAATGAATTGTGTCCATTTAAAAAGGATCTGTCTCCATGAAGTCCACTCCAGTCCGAGTCAATCCCATCGGTTAACAGTCTTGGCCTCAGATCTGTTATACCAGTCATAGTGGTTCCGCCCCATGGTGGTGGATGCGGTGTAACAGGTGTTCCAACACGACGATTACCTTAAAATAAAAATAATTGAGACATCCAATTTTCTACACTAAATACATTTTTAAAAACAACAAAAACCGATTTCTAAAAGGCAAGACATATTTTTTCCCAGCAACAATTAAATATTTTATCGTCGATGCTAAGTTAAACAGCAAACTTGCAAAGTACAATATTCATAAATATACTTTCCAAATCATTTCCACTTTAACTTGTCACCGATTTTAGAAAAAAAAAATTGCTGCAGTTAATACTATTTTGAAGTCGTTTTTTTAATGTATGTATTTTACATTTTTTCAGTGATGTACTAGCTTAATTGGATGCAGTTTTCAAATCTTATGAACTTTTTCGATTTTGCCAAAACATCCATCATTTACTGTTGACTACAATGACTTGGTTTCTAAATATTTATATATTAAGAAAACTTTGCATATGATCCCAACGTAGATGTACTCTATGGTAGAAGAGTTTAGACTTTCAACTTTTTTAAGTCTGTTAATTATCAGACATTTTGATTTAATTCCAATTACATTCATTTAATAGTCTCTTCTCCGCGAAATTTTATAATAAAACAGTGTTTTCTTTTTAAAAGAAATTATTCATTATACAATTGTTAGTGATATAGCATATTTCGATGCAGTTTCCAATTCTAATAAACTTTGGTTGCTAACAATTTTAGATAATAACTAAAATGAGTTCACTTTTAATCAACATTCTTATTAGCTGTCAAACCTTGCATACAGTTGACAAAGTGACATGTAATGATTACAGTATACGTTTCTGACCGTGCAAATCTTTTTATGATATAACTTTTTCTCTAAATATTATTCATAATAATTTATATTTAAAACAGCTGACTTAAAATAAAAACCGTTTAAAAACCGTGTGCAATCAATCAATATTTTCAGACAAATCTTGTTTTTTATCTGATTTAAATTTTAGCGCATTTTTATCTCTCTTTCTTTTTCTCCCGCTCTCCTTCAAACTCTATTATTTTTATTATTTGTCTATATTTTCCAAATATATTTTAACTTTTTTATTTGTTTTATTGTTTGGACCACCTTCTATATATGTAACTAATTGAACTTTCTGCATGTTCTTGCTGTAATTTGTCGACATTGTCCATGAATAACGAATAGATTCATCAAAACTTCATTTGAATACTTATTTCCTTCAATTTTAATCGTTTTTGAGTCACTTTCCTTCCGAATCGTTATGATAAACTCATTTATACAGGGTGGGCCAGAAATAGATTGCGACCATTAACTTCATTTTTTCAATTGGAAACATTTGTTTTTATTTTAGTTTTGAATTCTGTATTAAATTCTAAGTATTTTTCATGTATAATCTCCTATACCGAAAATTAACAGTTATTAAAATAATTTGGTCAAGTGCGAGTTGGACTCGCATACTTAGGGTTCCGTACCATCTTCAAGATTCGAATATTCCAGTTTCAGACAAGCAGGGAATGAGTGCATTTTCTTATATTTACCCTTATATCTTTTAAAGGAAGCGTTTTAAATTTATAAAAAATATACACTTTGATTTTCCACACATAGACTTTTTATTTTATCTGTTTTAGGATTCGCTTGATTTTTATCACAATACATATGTATTTAATTTTCTAATTTGGCCCCCAAAAAGTAACATTAGAGTTTTATTTTACTAATAAACTTTAGAGATGGCTTTTATAATCTACTGTCTGAGGTTTAAGGCTCTGTAGATTGGAAGAAAAATGGCAAAATATCTGTTATTCAAATTATTTAAAAATATAAATAAAATATATTTTTCAAAAATTAAATAGTGTAGTTTCTAAAGTGGGAATTAAGTCGATGTTTAATATTTTTGTTGATATCTTTTATACAAATGATTTAAAAATATGATATATTTGTAATTCACATAATGAGCCTTTTATTTGATACATTACATGATGCGTTTGAAAATTGAATCTTTATTTTCCATTTAATTGTATAATTTGTCCCTAAAATTACTATGGGGGTTTTCTAATAATTTATTTTCCGTTTAATTCCATTAATTGGGGGCCAAATAATAGAATTAGGGATTTTTTTTCATATTTTTCCTATAAAGAAAAAAAATTAGGTCTTAGAGTTTGGGGAATAACGGAAAGAATGGGTAACTTTTTTAAAATATTTTTTAATATATTTTCAAATATTCATTTTAAAAAAATTAAAAAATATATTTGTATTCGTCATAATGAGCCCTGGGATTTGATATATTACATGACCCGTTAGAAGCAATTATAATTTTTTATTTTCCATTTAATTCTATAATTTGCCCCCCAAAATGAATATTAGGGGTTTCTTCTTATTTTTCCAGTAAAGTTTAGGTGAGGGGCTATACTTCCAGTTTTTCAAAATTTTTCAGTTAATGGTTTCGGAGATAAGGGGGGAATGGGTATTTTTTTATATTTTTGTTAATATCTTTTAATTTATTTATTTTATAAATATGAAAAAAATATATTTGTTTTCTTCATCATGAGCCCTTTTATTTGATATATAACATGCTGGGTTAGAAACAATTTTAATTTGATATTTTCCATTTAATTCTATAATTCCCCCCCCCCCAAATATTAGGGGTTTTTCCTTATTTTTCCAGTAAAGTTCAGGTGAGGGGCTATACCTCCATTGTTTTTTGAAAATTTTCCAGCTTATGGTTTCGGAAATAGCCCCCCCCTATCTCCGAAATATTTTTGTTAATATCTTTTAATTAAGTTATTTTAAAAATATGAAAAAAATATATTTGTTTTCGTTGTAATGAGCCCTTTCATTTGATATATAACATGAAGGATTAGAAACAATTTTTAATTTTATATTTTCCATTTAATTCTGTAATTTGCCCCCCAAAATTAAAAGTAGAGGTTTCTCCTTATTTTTCCAGTAAACTTCAGGTCAGAACCAATAAATCTATTTTTTTTTCAAAACTTTACGTTTTATAGTTTCGGCGATAAGGAGGGGGGGAATGGGTAAATTTTGGTATATTTTCGTTAATATCTTTTTAAATAATTTTTTTAATATGAAAAAAATATATTTGTGTTCCTCAGAATGAGACCTTTCATTTGATATATTACATGATAGGTTTGAAAATTTTTTTTATTTTTAAATTTTTATTTATTTCTATAATTTGCCCCCCAAAAATAATATTATTGGTTTCTCCTTATTTTTCCTGTAAAGTTCAGGCAACGTTCTATATTTCCTATTTTTTTCAAAATTTTAGGCTCAGTAGTTTCGGAGATCAAGGGGGGGAAACGGTCGATTTTTTTAGTTTTTCCCCCCAGAAGTACCCCTAAAATCAATTTTTTTTCTTTTACGATATGTACTTCTGATCGGGTCACCAAACTATACGTTGATACCAAATTTCAACCTCTTCCGTCCAGTAGTTTAGGAGAAAATGGCTGTGATGTGACACAGGCAGAAATCCGGAGTGATATTATAAGGGTATCCGGTATTGTATGTACGGAACCCTAAAAATTACATTTCAAAATTGAAAAAAAAAACATCAACATATCAAATTAAATGTTCAAATTGTTGAACATTAACTTCCTGACAATACCCAAGACGGTTTTCAATTTCTCGTAACAGTTCATTTAGCGTTTGTGGCAGGATTCGTTGTATTTCGGCTCTAATTCTATTCTTTATTTCTTCGATATTTTCAGGCTTATTGAAGTAAGCTTTCGATTTCACGTAACCCCAAAGATAAACATCTAACGGGCTTAGATCCTGTTGAAACCATACCGAATCTGCCAGTATATTGGGGTTTTCACCAATCGGTTAAAGTTCTGTTAAACAGGGTATTATGTCATTTTGTAATAGGTCTAAATACTTTTCCGAGTTAAGTGTTTCCTCAATAAAAAACGGACCCACAAGTGAAGTACCCACAATTCCGGTTCATACGTTAACTTTCTTGGAAAACTGTGTATGACTTTCCATAATTCAATGAGGGTTTTTTGATGCCCAATATCGGAACTAAATTTCCGATATTCCTATTTACTGAACCATTTAAACAAAATGTTGCCTCGTCGGAAAAAACTATCTTACTAGAAAAGTGCGTGTTGGCATTGCATCTATCCATCATTATTTCGCAAAATTCTACTCTCCGGTCCAAACCATCTACAGTAAGTTCCTGAACTAAATGAACTTTGTATGGGTGCCATGTATTTCTATGCAAGCATTTTAGAACAAAAGATTTACTTATTGACTCTTCTGCGGCTATTTGTTTAGTGGATTTGTGAGGATTTTCTTGTAAATCGAGCAAAACATTTAATTGTGAATCTTCTGGAAGATATTTGGTTTTGTAATTGTCTCTCAAGTGGCCAAGTTCTAGAAACTTTTTTTCTATGTTACTAACTACCGACCGTGTAATAGGCCGCTCCGGGTACTTTATATTAAACAATTCGCAAACTTCAGCCTTTGTTCGAGTTCTGTCGCCATATCCGACCATCGTCAAAATTTATATTCGCTGCTTTTCAATTAAACGCGCCATGCTTTGAAACTTTGCAACTGCACTTGACAACTACTTATTTGATGTAAAATTATAGTACAGTTTCTATGGAAATAAAGTGTCAAAAACCCCAGCATTAAAAAGGGTTCCCATTCATGCGACTAAAGCCGGGTCCAGATCTATAAAAATTTGCGCCGAATGGCAAATACAACGTAAATTTTTCTGTGTGCGGGAGAATTTCTGTCAATGTGGACGTTTTGACGCACGCAAGAATTTATTCGACATTCAACGACCGCAATCCGCACAGAGTTGGTTTTTCGACGAACATCAAAGGATTTGCGCCGCATTCAATTATTGATGTGGACGCGTTTGTAAATTCTGCCGTACGAAGTTTATGAATTTGTTAACTAACCTCACTTTCACCTGACTTTTGACATGTTGGGTTTATAAACAAATTTGTGATGTCCGATATTAGAAGAATATGTGCAACTTTTATTGTTTTGTATGACCATATTAAACAGAACAAAACAAAGATCAAGAAGACGCTACTGGATAGAAGATCTTTACAGAGAGAGAAGATATGAAGGTGGTAACCGTTTATTGGATATATTGACTGAAACTTGTTTGAAATATTTGAAGTAAAACAATAGTTAAAACTTAACCTCAAATAAATATATTTGAAATAAGCTGTCAAATTTCTGTACACAGCTGGAGCACAAACACACGACACACGACGCAAATATTTATGTGAAAATTTATCTCAACTTTCGGCGCGCAAATATTTGCGGAGAACGTATTCGGGGCAAATTTTTATAGATCTGGACCCGGCTTTAAATACCACTAACAATCATAAAAACCAGACGTAAATAAATAGGTTCAAACCAACAAACACCTTTTTTTTACTGTTGTTTTTTTTAACGTAAGAAAGAAATGTAATTTTTTTAATAATTGTTAATTTTCGGTATAGGACTTTGTAACTGAAAAATACTTAGAATTTAATGCAGAATTCAAAAATAAAATAAAAAACAAATGTTTCCATTTGAAAAAATGAAATTGATGGTCGCAATTTATTTCTGGCCCACCCTGTATAAATGAGTTTAGCATCACAAACACCGCAGTCGAAAAAAAACCGACGTGTCCGAGCGTTTTTCCAAAAAAAACAACAACTAAATTTTAAATGACTTTGTTCCAACCCACGCGTCCTCACTGTATGTATGTATGTATATATATAAAGCAGAAGGTTACGACCTGAAGAGGGCAGATGTGACTCTGCCGAAACGTCGTCATTTTACCATCCATCCCGGCAGGGATCAGTTGTCAACTACGCGTATGAATTCCTGTATATATATATATATATATATATATATATATATATATATATATATATATTAGTATTAGGGTTAAGGGATATTGACTACTTTTCGTTTTTTATGTGTATCTCTTTATTTACATTGACTTAGCTTTCGGAAATTATTGTTTCCTTCCTCAGGGTTATGAAAATTAATGAGGTGATCTATTTTGTTGTTACATATACTTGTATGAAATAAAATCCCTAATGTATAATCTGTGAAATGCTTTTTAAGCCGTTACGTGGAAATGTCATTTGGCCGCATAGAACACTAAAAAACCTTCAACACAAACACAAACTATGGAACATCATTCACTGGTCTGTTGGTCCGTCGTAGAAATCCCTCAGAGGATCTGACAACAAATAAGCATAGATGTCGCTTAGTTGTTTTGTATCCGCTTTTTTGTTAATTGGTTGCATTTGCTTACCGATATGGATCATTTCCAAAATGAGCCCTTTGTTGTATATATATATATATATATATCTTTGTTTGTTGCTTCTATATAGCCAGTTACTCTTCAACCACTGACGCCTGTCCCATAATATTTGAATAACCTATTATATGAAAATATGTTATTCGAAAGTATTCGAAAGTAAACCCCTATGCAGTGAAACCTTAAATGAATACATTGCATCACTTAAATAATATCACTGTCCATTCAGAAAACGTTCTTTTTTATAAATAAGGGTTTCGTTAAATACCACCACGAATTCGAATTGCAACATTCGCTGCACATAAACAGCCCCATTAACGTCGTACTAATCGGACCTGAAGACACAAACATATCGATAAAATTTGCATAAGATGTCTTGCTCATTTAAATATACGTCATGAATCTATTCCAATGTGCTGTTGATCGTTCGTGTAAATGGCAGTTTGTTAAGTTGCAAGTCTAAGTGTATTTGTAAATGAATATTGTTTGGAAATAGTTTCCGTTCCAGCGAAAATACATTTGCAGTGAAGTTGTCACTGGAAGAAACAATTCTTCCAGTAACACTGATGTTTAATTATGATAGAGACAATTCTTATGTAATCTTTGTAGCAATAAAAATCCCTGTTAGATAATGTCAATTAGTTCTAGGGGGTGGAAATTGTTGAATCAAAAATCAATACTTTATGAAAAAAATTTTGTAGAACAAACTCCAGAACTTTTGTGAGTTGTCTCCGTCCCCTTTAAAGCTAGTCGATTAATGCAAAAATTATTTTGTAGAGAATTTTAAGTGCTATGAAGATGTTTCATGTGCAAACTCAACCGAATGGTGGCGTTATTTCATAACATGGTATTATAACCATTTGCATTTTAAATTAATTCGCAATTTTATTCGGTTGAAAGAAGCGCAATCGATGAAGGTTCACGACTGGAAACATCAAATTGGCTGAAATTCAATGTATACTAAACTTTCGAATAAGTTAGTATAATTGTTTTGATAGGTTTTAGATAACCTAGTAATTCTTTCGTGTCATTACCATTCTAGAAATCACAGGGAAATGGCATGACTCCTGATTTGGGGGTTTTAAAATCATGAATCTGGAAGCCACGCCTAACTCTGCGTCTGTGGCAGTTAGATTACCCTTAGGGCAAGCGCACACGGGCAAAACTGTTTTGAGATTACGGTTCCAAACCAGTCGAGCTTGTACCCAGTTCACAATAAAAATGAAACTTCTGTTCGCACACCGCAAGACTGATTGAGGATGAGTTGTGTTGCTCCAGTGTCAGATTCAAATCAAGAATATATTATTATAAACTCCGTGGGTTCAATTAATTAAAATTTAAAAACTAATATTCACTACCACTTTCTAGAACTTTTATTTACATCAATTAAACACAACAGCTGATTCGAATATCACAATAATAATTCAACATAAGCTCTTCGCCGCACTCACTCACTGCTGCGATGATGGGCCGCTCCTTTTAAAATCAGCATCGAATTCTCTCGTACAATCGTGTCAATTTTACAATTGTCGAGTTATTTCGAGATTAATTTTTTTGTCCTCTCAGCGATTGATGTCTTGGAATGAAACCAGGGTCGGCTTAGGTAAATTTCGCAACACTATAATTAATTATTATCACAACAGCAGAATGAGAGTTAATAAACGACCAATCTCAGACAGAGGGTATATTCTTTTTACAAAGTACTCAGGGAGAAATTATATAGCTCTCTATGTCTCTGCAGTTTCGAGCGGATTTCAAGTTTAGGATTTGATCAGTCATGTTAAAACACACATGACCTTAGTCTAATGAATACTGACATGAAATTACCCGTAAGTGTAAAAAGCCCGCCATCGGATTTCCAAGAGGCCACAGACAGGCACTTTAGATTCGAAAATGTAGATAAAACTCGGGAGAACAAAGTACCAACATTATTAATAGGGACATGGAATGTCAAAACTATGAATACACTGGATAAAAGGTGAGTAATTGCCATGAAAATAACATCTGAACCAGTCGACCGATATAATAGTTCAAGTTTATATATCCACGTCCCACTCAACTGATGATGAGGATGTAGACGAAGTATATAAACAGATACAGGAAATTTTGGAGAAAAGTGGAAAAGGACAAATTAGGACAATTATATTGGAAGATCTTAATAGTGTGGTTTGACAAGGAAATGAAAACGGCATAGTTGGAAATTTTGAATATGGCAAAAGAAACGAAAGAGGTGATAAGTTGGTGGAACAATATGGCATTTGGATTGCGAATACCTGGTTCAAACAACACAAACGATGACTGTGTACGTGGAAAATCCAGGGGACTCAAAAAGGTATGAGATTGACTTCATTTTAGCCAACCAAAGATTTAAAAACAGTATTAAAATTACAGAAACTTACTCGGGGGCAGATATCGACTCCGATTATAATCTTTTACTGTCACTAATTAGAACTAGGATGTAGCATATTGAAAAGCAAAATATACCAAAGAAATCGAAAACTGAAAAGCTAAAAACAGATGAAGGAACTATCTGAAAGAAACGAAAATCAAGGAAAACCAAGAAGGAGTGGGTAACACAAGAAATGTTGGATATAATGGAACAGGAAAAGAAATGGAAAAATAATAAGGTAAAGCGGTGTACAAGAAAATAAATAATCAGCTAAGAAGAGTAACAAATAAGGCTACAGAGAAATGTATTGAAGAACAGTGCGAGAAAGCTTGAAAATACAGCCAAACAGAGGAACTATACAAAACAGTAAAACCTTTAACGAAGAGTAAACCTAAACCCATAAGAAAAACTGGGATGATGAAAGAAGATAGGATAACAGTTAAAATGGACGAAAACAAAGAATTATGGGTGAAATATGTAGAAGCTCTTTATAATAGTAAACAAACGAAAGTATGAATGATATAGAGCCCTAAGACTGTAACACAAATAAAGTTGGATCTAAACCAAGAAATCATGAAGTTGAAAGGGCAATTAAAGAATTAAAATACAACAAAGCAGTGGGTAATGATAACATATCTTTGAAGCACTTAAGGTTCTAGGACCTTGTGCTATCTCTAGAATCATGAAACAAACTCTATGATTTAGGAATATGGCCTGAAGATCTTTTTAAAACAATTATAGTTGCCCAAGAAAACAATTCAATGCAAAGATTATATAACGATAAACTTTATCTGCCATTTTACCAAAGTAATAACAAGAATGCTGTTAAAAAAAACTGAAAATAAAATTGAAGAACACCTAGGAGAAGATCAGTTTCGTTTTAGGAAATGAAGAGAAACCCGCGATACTATAGGTTGTGTCAGAATGTTACCTGAGAGACTCATGGAGAAGAAAAACGGAATGTATGTGTGTTTTATTTACTCGGAGAAAGCGTTTGACCGAGTAGATTGAAATATTCTAAGGAAAATACTGAAGGATGCTGAATTGGACTGGAAAGACCGACGCTTCATTGTGCATCGTACCGGATCGATGTAGGCTTATATTTATGGGGTCGCTGAATCCGAATCCGGGGTCAGTTTGACCTCATCAGGTCAGGGTCAAGGTCATTCCAAGGTCAAATTGCCATAATCTAATCAAAAAATCTGAAAAAAAACATATAAGTGTTTTTGGAGTAGCTGAATCCGAATCCTGAGTCGGTTTGACCGACCTTATCAGGTCAGGTTCAAGGTCAAACCAAGGACAGATCTCCAAAATCTAATCAAAAAATCTGTAAAAATTCATTCACATGTTTTTTGGGTCGCTAAATCCGAATCTGGAATCAGCTAAAGTGTTACTTCAAAGTCATACTGAGATATTTTCAATGACATCGAGTTTTTTTTTGTTCTAGTCTCCATCAGATATTAAAATACCCACAGGTTAAGGTCCTGACCGATCACAGGTGAGTCCACCGTCCTGGGGGTGACAACTCTCATACCTACCCAAGTCTAATTATGAGAGCTTTCTAACTTTGACGAGGACAATCTCAACTCGTCGTCAGACACACTACGGCTTCATCCTCACGCCTTAACGCCCACCTGCAAGGCAGCGTGCCATCGCTGCCTTCGTTGCCTTCGTGACGGTGAAGGGCTAGAAATCGAATCATTCTACACAACTTCTTTCGAAGCAGTTGTCATCGTTCCTAGTAACCTTCACTGACGCAGGATTTTGTGCGAATTGAAATCCGTATTTCAGAATAATATACATATTTTGAGATATGTGGTAACTATTAAGTTTGATGTATGTTAATTGAACAACCTTACTAAAATAAAGACATTAATTTCAAATTAATCGTGAATTTTAAGCAATAATTGGAAAATTTTCTATTTGCTTATAGTATTCTAATTCATCTAATTCATATGCTTCGATAACTTTATTAAACGCTTTATTGCAATTAAATCGAATAACAGTCAGCCTATGAAGCATCAAAATATTTTGTTGAATAAATAAGGATTCAGAGATTAATATGGCTCAAAAAAATATGACAAACATACGAATGAATAAATTCTATCGTTATGAGTTATCGTGCTTTACTAGTCCCACGTAATGGCTATTAAATTTGAAGTACTAATGATCTCGACACTGAGTTAAAATAAAAATAAGCCAAGATTAGGTTTCAGGGATTTAAAAGACATCTTAAATTACTACGATTTGTTTCGTTAATTTCTTTCAAGTTTATTCGATCTTGCGTTGTAGTTGAACCAATAGACTAGAACAAAAAAAAATCGATGTCAATGACATTAGAAATATTTCAGTATAACTTTTGATTAGATTATGGCAATTTGACCTTGGAATGACCTTGACCCTGACCTGATGAGGTTAAACTGATTCGGATTCAGCAACCCCAAAAACATAAGCCTACATAGATCCTGTGCGACTTTTATTTGTGGGGCTGTGTAATCATTAAACGAGGAGTGAGACAAGATTGTGTCACCAGCACTATTTAATTTATAAACTGAAAAACTGATAATTGAAGCATGAAAGACACTGCTAGGATTACCATACCATATGGTATGGAATATAGGAAAAACAAAGGTAATGCGAGTAGATAAAACAGTAGAAGATTATGCTTGAAGGTCAAAAACTTAAACAAGTAAGTAAATTAAAATATTTGGGAGGAATAATAAATTTAATGAGAAGTAGCACTGAAGAAGTCAGGAGCAGAATAGCCATGGGCAAAACATCATTTGTCAAAGTTAAGGACATGTTAACAGCAAGAAAGATTCCCATTTAGCTGAGAAAAAGACTCACGAAATGCTACATATAGTGTGTGGAATGGAAAACATCAAACGGTCAGGCAAAATAAGAAATAAAGAGGTCTTGAGACGAGTATAGGAAGATAGGTCAATAAAGCAAACTATAATAATGAGGGAAGCTAAATAATAATATATAATAATAAATCGACTTTATTAAACATAATATTACATTAACATCAATTTTGATCACATAATTGGATAATCAGTGCATTAGCCATAGGCACATGGATCACACATTTCACATCATGAAAGGTCGGACTTATGATATGATAAACAATATGCCCAGGGACGGGAAATTTGGAGAAGGTTGTGTTGATACCTTTCTTGGAACAGATTTACAAATATATATATATATATATATATATATATATATATATATATATAAACATACTTAAAATTAGTGAAATGAGTAAATGTATTATTCGGTTGCAGGTGTGAGTGTGTATGTGTGCGAAATTATACTTATCCAGGGTATTGTTTAAAATATCAGGTGGTTGCAATATCGTGTGGAATTGAATAGTAGTTGTACAAAGTGCTCCAAATAATGAAACAAATAAAACAAAGTTCAACACTATTTGTAAATATATATATATATATATATATATATATATATATATATATATAATTTACATCGATTTTTCTCATAGTTTTTCGAAGTTCTCCATTGGCATTCCATTGTTGTTCGAGTATTCAATGCAAACACGTTTTTGCTGACTAGGAGGTTCCCGAACGTTGTTTTTACAACCAGGCGGTCAATGTTTTATTTTATGACTTTTAGGTATCTCCATGGCGGCGATCAAAAGTATTATATATTTTCGAAAAATGTCAATTGACAAAAAAAATTCAAGATAAAAATATTTACACTAACGAAAATGTAAAAATATCAAAAACATCAATATTGACAAGAAATGTCAAGAAATTCAAAACTTCAATATTAAATATCTTACTTAATATATGTAAAATATCAAAAATACCTTAAAACAATCAAAAATGACTAAAAATGACAAATGTAGAAACTAACTAAAATATAATTCGTCAAAAATTTCCAGTCAAAATTATTAAAATGTCTAACTATAAAATAAAAAGAAAATTTCATGATACCAATTTCTGATATTTACACAAAAAAATAAAAACGTATGCAATATGAAAAAGCCAAATATCTGGCAATGTTAAAGTAAATAACTTTATCATTGTCAAATATGAAAAAAATCACAATGCCAAAATTGTCAAAAAATTAAATAACAAAACTGTTCAAGACATCTTACTAATTTATATAGTAGAACATTAATTGCACTTACCTAAATCTATATCATCCATCTGCTTCAATTTGCTGCTAATGGTTCCAGTAAGAGGCAAACTGTTAAACTGCGAGCTGTATGTATTGGAAAATGTGACATTGTTGTTTGAAAAAGATGTCGTCACGGTGGGATTGATGGGATTAGTATATGGCAAACTATATTGAGTGAGAGCGCTGGTAACGGGATTACTAAATGTGGGGTTGTTGTAAGATGTCTGATGAAAACCTGTCAGATTGTTTGGTAGAGGATTGGCGTATGCGGAATTTGATATGGCAGTTTGGGTGTAACTTGTTGGTATAATGGATGTTCCTAAAGTTGACGACAGATTACCGATGGCTCCAGTTGTTCCTATTGGAATGTTGGGAGCTAGTGATGTACCTGCAAAGAAAGAATTAATAAATAAACAGACATAATTAAATCTTCTTCAAACGGTCTACTAATTTTCAAAAAGTTTGAAAGTGCTAATAGAGTCATCCAATTACCATCAACTTGTGGTATGTTTTGTCACTCATAACAATGTGGACACTTTTTTAATTGTGTTAAACAAAAAGTTTTATATTTTTTGGGCTGCTGCATTAATCTCAGCACAGACGAATACAAAATTATTTAAATTTCAACAAATGGTACATGCATGCATTCACCTACTGCGGTATTGTAGCTATCTGCAGAATAATCGGAATTACAATAACAACAACAACCTTAACAACGAAGACTAGTAAGGAAAAGTCATTCCGTTCAAAAAGATAACAGAATACCTGCAAAGGATCAGAAGAAATCGAATTTTTTAAGACTATCACGAAAAATAACTGAATGCATTCTCAAACGAATGGGGAGAATCGGACATCTTGACAGTCTACGACACAAGCTCTTCTACACATTCCAATTAAGGATGGACAAAACAAGTAACCAATCAAAATTATACAACACATTGTTCTTAAATTCCAAAAATTAATTTCATAAAAAACTTAACATTGAACAGATATCCTTGTACAGAATGGAAATGAAGAATGGAAAGCGCAACTCACCACAACAACCTCATATAACTCAAGCGCTATTCAGATTACTGAGAACGAAGGTTCATTTCAGAATTGCAGTGAGATGTAACACTAGGTTTTACAACGGAAAAAATCGCCAATGTACTGATGAATCGCCATAACTGGATAGCTGCAAAATAACTGAATAAAGTAGTTGCACGCACATGAAACGTTAACGACTCTTATAATTGACTTAAGATGCCTAGTTTCCTTACACATGGTGCTACACATCACTTACCAGGGATCAACTTCATTACATGGAACCCAGTAAAGTACCGAACGATAAGTGCACTTATACAACTTTTATTCAAACTTATAACATCATTGCCTTTTCATCCATTCTGAGCTCAACATTATAATTATTGAACAACTCAAGAGATGCAAAAAAACAACTAATAATTGACATTATTTTCCTGAATCAAACCAGTGATAGGCGAAAAATTCTCTGTGTCATATTGATGTTAGGCAATGAAAACCTCGTAACTCCGTCAATCAGTGAAATCGACTTATCTCCATAATCAGCGCAGTAAGATAATGTTGCCTGATCTGATGAAATCACGAGGTTTGCATTGGACACTGCCGCCATCTAGGAAGAAAAAACGGAAACCTCGTGTCGCCCACGTTATTTTGTTGTGCTAAATATCTCGCATCTCCAGTTACCGTTTTCTAGCGATCTACCGATCTACCGGTTATAATTGTTCCCAAGTGGTTTGAACTAAACACATTCTAGCGGTCATGGTTAATACCAATGACATCACGAAAACCGTCACAAATGAGCCCTTTGTTACGTCATTGTTTGAAATATCTTCAACCGGTAATAACCCAAAGCAGTAGTTGTTATGTATTTATTTTTATTTCTAATACATATAATATTTCAATACAAGGAAATTAATATTAATTTATATACAATATTTGGATAGCTATTACAATTGTAATCGATGTTTGACATTTTTATTTGTTTATATTTAAGCTAAATCTACTACATATAAGTTTCTTCTTATCACTTGCTTATACTTATTAAACTATCTTGAGTAGCCATGTACCACAAGAATATCAATATTTGAATACTAATATCAATGGGATGATGTCCTCCACTATATTTTTTATACAACATCTTGAGTAGCCATGTACCACAAGAATATCAATATTTGAATACTAATATCAATGGGATGATGTCCTCCACTATATTTTTTATACAACACCTTATTTTTGTCAGTTCTAACAACAGCTCCAATTAAGTGTTCAAAAGTTTTTCTCTGCATTCTAAATAACTTGAAAAAATGATAATCATTATGCCTGAGCAGCCAGGTCTCTGGATACAGTTGTTTTGGAACCATGGAAATTATATGTAAACAAAAAACTATACAGGTAAAACGTCCAATGTTCATAAACAACAAATAAGTCACCACAAATATTTAATAATAAATTTCTGGCCATTTTATCAAAATTATCACTTGACCGATTAAATAACCACAGAAGCTACAAAGTTATTCACATACGTGTATATACTTAAACAAAATAATTAAACATATGATTTTGACGTTTTCTAGTTGAACCAAATTGCATTCTAGCCAATCAGTTTCGGTTCTACTTTCAGTGTTCAAAAGGGTTATGTCAAAGTACAACCAGTGTCAACCAAGGGCATAACTCCAAAGTTATAACCGGTAGATCGCTAAAAATCGGCTAGTGTGTGTGCCCATTTACGAAAGGAGATCTCAAGGGCAAAAGACTTTAACAAAATGGAGTTATGAGTTTTTCATTGCCTATCATCGATATGTGGACTACAAAACGATCTTCGTATTAGTTCTGTGTTAATATTGACTTGCCCATGCATGTAATAATCAGGAGGAATGTTATGAGATAAACAACTCTACTAAATGTTTTCTGAATGATATTTGTGGCATATTTTTCAATGTCTAAGTACTTCTTGGGAAATAACACCACAGTTAAGAAAATTACTGTATATTCCAAATGTTTCGGGGTCTAGGTCAGACCCCGTTGTCAATGGTTAAGAAACTATGGATAAAAAAGGCACAATTCTAAGCTGTAAAACTTAAAATATTTGACAAGATGTATTATTTGATTTCTGACGCAACTAAGAGAATTTTATTTGTTATATACAGGTAGCACAGAAACTTCTAAAGATCACATAATCATAAAGTATCTTTCAAATTGGACGAATTTGAAAGGGAGATCTTCAGAGTTTTATGTGGCGCTCCAAGGAACAATTAGCAAAATAGAAAAGCAGTTTCGCGAGCTTGGTCACGTAAGACAGATAAAAAAAATAACTGCTCTAAGTGATAATACGAAATTGGATATTATGCTTGAGTTTCAAGAAAACACACATCAAGTTTTCTTCGAGTATTAAAGGAAAGTAAAATGCATCTCTATAATTTGATGCCGACTCAGCTGCTCATGGAAGACGATTTCGATAGGGGAACGTATTTCTGTGAACAAATGATGGTAAGGTTGGATAACCATGTAATCCAATTAGAAGATTTTTGTTTTCTGATGAGAGCACATTTACACTTTACGGTCATGTTAATCGTCAAAATTGCCGTTATTGGTCTAATGGGAATCCTCATTGAATGACAGAGAAACATACACAATATCCTGAAAGTTAATTTTTGGGCAGGAATTGTAGGAAATCATATCGTAGGTTCCTTTTTAATTGATAGCAACTTGAATGGAGATAAATATTGAGTAATACTCCAAAATAATGCCGTATCAACTTTAACAAACTTATACACTGATCCAGTGAACCCACAAGTTCCTGCCAATACAATATGGTTTCAGCAAGATGGAGCACCGCCCCATTACGAAATCAATGTGCGGCAGTACCAGAACGCAATTTTTCCATATCGGTTGATTGAGAGGCGTGGATCGATAGAATGGCCATCACGATCTCCTGATTTGACGCCATTGGACTACTTTTTGTGGGGATATGTCAAAAGTACTGTATACAAATCTAAACCCCTCAACTTAGATGGCCTAAAAAGACGAATCACGCTTGCGATTAGATCAGTCACGCCTGAGATGTTGGGTAACGTTAGAAGACATTTCTATGCCAGATTATCATGTTGCCAAGACGTTCGCGGCGAGCCTTTTGGACATTTCCTACATTGACATTAATGTTTTTTTATACTATTAAGAAATAATCAGTATTACTTTTTGGTCTAAAGCAGTACATCTTATATTAACAGTGTTTTTTTTAATTGTCATAAAAATATATTGAGTTTCAACGGAATTATGCTCGCATCTTCTTAAGAAATATTTTAAACTCCATTGAACAAATAGAATGAACAAATACAAAAAGTTTTAAAGCAATCCATAAAAGTGATATTGTATGAAATTTTCAAATTCACTGAAACCACTGAAGCATTTACAAAAAACAAAACCATAAAAAAATAATGTTTCGCCTGTCCAGAATTTAGAATTCTGTCTGCACTTCTCACAATATTTTATTGACTATTTCTAAATACCTCATAAGCTTTATACGATTCTTTCTTTAGCTTTCTCCTTTCTTTTGGTGTGGATTGGCATTTTTAGTAATATCCGTTTTTATCACACATTTATGGGTCCGATTTACGTCATAATGATTCGTCGATAAACTTCGAGTGGAATTTCTCTCCATTAGTAACATTTTTATGGAAGTACCATCTTTATTGATATTGATGTCCGCTTTTATATGTCTCGATGGCAAGTTTCCGATACTCTTGTGATTTATTAACAGCATTAAAAATATTGGAAACTTGTGAAACCTTATGCAGAATGGAATAGCTCAATCAGGTGAAATATTTATCGAATATTGCCAATTTATTGGGTATAATATTTCGGTATAAAACTTCCAATAAAAGCACAGATAATCATCATAATCATATAAATAAAATAAGCCTTTTTATTAATAATACGATATGAATCGCAATGTCAGTAGTTATGCCCGAATGTTTTTTTAATATACAGAATAAGTACCAAGGAATAAACCTCTTAAAGCTTTTTGGCAAGGACGAATATTTGCACTTCCAATTATACTAGGAATATATGTCAATTTTATTTTAAAAAAATTTACAGATTTAGGCGGTGATTTAAAGTACTTATTTCCGAAAATACAAATCGTAGTTTACGGTGATTTTTATAACGAACATATAGTACTACTTGTAAGTTTAAAATTATTTAATGTTAAATGAAGGACAGATAAACATGTATGACTTTTCTATAGATACTAGGTGTCCTAGCAGACATTGTTTTGCCAATTCACATACTTCACTGGATAGTTTTTATTTAATTTCACCTTTGCAATAGCCATTTCATAGTGCCGCATTCCGATTAAGTACACATATTGTTGCTAATTTGTGCCGTCAAAAAAGATTTTGTTGCTCCAGCCGTTTCCGAGAAATGGCGGCTAATGTAGCTGAAGTCTTAAGCTACATTAGCCATATGGGTACTTAAGAAATGAAAATAGCTATCAAAATTAAACAAACGTGTGATTTTGTTGCTAATTTGTTGCTCAAAGATGGAACAAAATAATATTCCGAAAAGCTGCCCCTACGGGTCAAACTCACCCCCATGTAGCTCTAAATGACGAAACTAGTAAAACTTAATACTTTGTAAAATTCATTTGCGGGATATTTTGTTGCTATTTTCTTACTAATTTGTGACGTCCATTTCAATTTTCTTGCTCAAGCCCATTCAGAAAACAGTGGCTAATGCAGTTTAAGTCTTAAAAACATATCAGTACTGGTAACATAGTCGGAAAGATAATCTATTTCAAAATTTGTAATACTTACATCCCTTAAGTTTTATGACATTCTATCACTTTTGACTGTTGACTTGAACAGAGCGTAGAGTAATCACATACCTTAATGATGTTCAACAAAGTAACAAGCAATAACTATATATTGCTGTTTTTTGACTCGTGAAAAGTCTATCTTCACTGAATGAAGTTTCATAATGTTAATAATTTTGGAATTATCTGTTGTAAACTTTTTTAGTGTTTATTTTGCTAAAACCTACCTATCAGCGGTCTAATAAGGCATAAGTAGTAAAAACTATGTTACAGTGGTCAGGAGTTGCCACAGGGCACGGTGTTGTGGAACAATTTGTATAACTTGGTACTCTGATTCAAGTTACGGCACTGTACTGTAAATGAAATCATTCTGCACTGAAGGTCGTGAGTAGCTACTAAACAAAACAAAAATGAAGAAAATTGGTTGAGAGACAGAGGAGAAAATAGTATTTAATCGTTTTGTCTTTGCCTATTTATATATAGATTACCTGATACTACAGTTGCAATTTCCAGAATTTACTGTGCTTAAAAAAACGTAAATTGTGAAAATTGCAGTTGGAGTATCAGTTAATTATTATAATGAATTTCCAATACATATCGGCCGAATCAATTCAGTATTTTCTATATTAATTGGATGTTTTATTAGTTTATTTCCTATATACTATTGATGTTCTATAAAAGAAGAAACTCATAATGTATTTCACCTGGTATCTGTTTCTTACACAGTGAACTGAATTGTATGGGTATTTCAAGATCAAGGGACTGTGTGGGGTCGGTATTGGTGTCGGTGTCTAAACAATTGAAATTTCAAGTTATCCAATTCATTCGTTTGCTCATCTATTTTCATATGTGTAAATGTGGGCCCCCTTAAGAAGCTTTCGCTTCAATACTCACCGTTTGTTTGCATGAAAGGCTATCATTTCAAAACGTCTTTATAAGTAACAAATAAACACTTTCCTTTTGTATATTATAAGGCCATCCACATATTATCACTCATACCAGCCTAATATTGTATGAAAAAATCTGATGATTTGGAAGCAGCTCCATCTCTGGTCTCCTTAGTATTTAAATCGAGTCATTTACTACAGCTGGGATTAGCTTTATCCGACATAACAAGTGAGTCAATTAAATGGCAGATTTACTTTTGAAAATAACAATTAATTCTGATCGACGTGGATAACTCCACAGCAAACCGCAATCGCGTTTAACGGTAACGAAAATCCTTACAATTGCATTCAGCTGCTAATAAATGATTGCTCTTTGTTAGGTATAATACACTACAGACTTCAAATTAATCATATTCAGACAAATACAATTACAGATATCCCAACGTTTATATATATTACATTCACTAAAGGGGTTGAATTATACTTTCTTCGAGGTGTCATTCTTTTGTAAGCAAGACAATATAATATATATATATATATATATATATATATATATATATATATATATATATGTGTGTGTGTTTTTAAGTTTTCGCGGGCACTAAATGTATTAGATGGTTTCCGGGAATTCATCCGCGTAGTTGATAACTGATCCCTGCCGGGATCGATGGTAAAATGACGACGTTTCGGCAGAGTCACATCTGCCCTCTTCAGGTCGGTTTCGTATAATACTAGATTCGCTTCTACTCGAATACTAAGATTTTCAGAAGCGAGCGCGCTGTTATATAGTCGCGGCTCGGCGCCTATTGGTTGGCACCGTGAACGGCTGCGTGTGATTGGCCCTAGGCGCTCAGTGGGCACGCCTCCCGCTTGCTGATTTGTTATTTCCGGTTGAGTTGTTATTCGACGGGTCCGGGCCGGTACGGTGTTTAATAGAATTTTCCAACAATTCGATAAGTTCTGAATTTCATTGCGTGCGTTTAGACTGTGAGCTCTCTTCGCTATTTCAATTGCCTCTCTTACGAGTCTTGATTTCGGGTATTCTATAATTGCCAGTACTCTGGTGTTCTCAAAGTCTATTCGGTGTGACATCGTGGTGGCGTGTTCCGCAATGGATGTTGTTTTTTCCTGCTTTTTTACAGCGTTCTGGTGTTCATCACGTCTAGCTTGAATTCTTCTATTAGTTTGCCCCACATAGGTTTTATGACTCTCTGCACATGGAATCTCGTACACGCCCTGTTGTTCTAAAGGGATCCTCGTCTTCGGCGTCCTCAACACCGTGCTTATTTTTCTGTCTGTATTGAAAATAGTATCGATATTGTGTCTCCGTAGAGTTCTTGCAATACTGTCCGTGGTCCCCTTGACATACGGTAAATAACTTGGTTATTGGTGTCTCATGCTCCTCGTCTGTTTGTGTCGATTTTGAGTTTAGGGCTCGGTCTGTAAATCCGTTTTATCTCAGAGCTGTTTTTAAACTGTCCATTTCCTGTTTGATGTTATCCTGGTCAGCTAGTCTTTGTGATCTGGTTACTAAAGTCTTGACGACGGCTTGTAGTTGGGCTGGGTGGTGATGAGAATTAGCATGAAGGTATCTGTTGGTGTGAGTTGCTTTCCTATATACTGTATGGCCAAGGGTTCCATCTTCCTTCCTATTTATGAGAACGTCAAGAAATGGCAATTGATTGTTGGCTTCAACCTCCATGGTAAATTTTATTTTGTGATGGATGGCGTTAAGGTGATCTAAAAAAGTATTGAGGTGTTCCCTCCCATGAGGCCAAATCACAAATGTATCATCCACTAATCGCAACTATAAACTGGGTTTAAGAGTTGTTGTTCTTAGTGCCAACTCCTCAAAGTTCTCCATAAAAAGGTTCGCTATACCAACCAACGATACAAACAAGTGGAAGGAGCTCCAATGGGATCGGCACTCTCACCAGTTATAGCGAACACTTCCACTTCAGACGTCACGGAGAGCAGACCAAGCGGAGAACGACCTAGCCAACGATCTCGGATACGAAGTAGTCCGGAAAGGTCCGAACCTGCAGCCACCCTTCGTGTTGGAAGAAGAGGAAAAACCTTATGAAAATGCCAAGTGAGATTTTGGCGAAACGTCAGGCGACCGTTCCTTTACAGGGACAAAACTTTCAACGGACGAACACCCGGACCATCAAGAGAGCTACACATAGTTCCGTCCGTGCCAACTTGTTTTCAAACATATATATATATATATATATATATATATATATATATATATATATAATACACGAAATATTACAACACGCTAAGACACTAAATTAATTACAAACCAAGCATCCCAATTATCTTTTTAATATCACATTTAAATTTCTGAAAAGAGATTCCAAAAATACCAATACGGTCCTGAAATAAGTTAAAAGTTCTTGTGATTATACTTAGTGATTCGTTTGACCCATAGTTAGTCATATGAAATGGCATTTTAAACAGCTTAGTATGTCTGAACAAACATTTAAATGAATAATATTCAGTAGATCTGGGCATATTATACATGAGTTAACTAGTTTATGAAAAAGCATAAATCTGCACAAATTCTCCTGCTCTCCAAGGATAACAATCTTAACTCTGTTCTAATGAGATCATATGAGTAATCATCTCTACGAAGTCCCAGTTTATATGCAGTAATACGTAGAAACTTGTTTTTGCACCTGCTCCAAAAGATTGACATACGACCGATATGATGGTAACCAGACCACGCAGCCATATTCTAAAATTGATCTCACTAAAGTGCAGTACAATAATTTAAATGTAGTTATAAAAAATTCAGAGGAGGACCTATGAATGAATCCCAGAATCTTTAGGGCACGGGATGTTATATTTTCTATATGTGATCTAAAAGATAGCTTACGATCAAAAGTAATTCCCAGATCCTTGATTTCTGAAGAATTATTAAGATTATTGTTTTCAATTTGGAATTGAAAGGTGATGGGGTTTAGTCGTCTACCAAATGATATTTGGCAACATTTTTTTATGTTTAGGTCCATTTTATTAACCTTGCACCAATAAGAAAAGTGATTTATATCTTCTTGGAGAAGTAAAGCATCTTCTAAGGTATCAACCGATCTGAACAACTTGACGTCATCAGCGAACATCAGGAGAGGGCTCTTATTTGGTAGACAGGTTTTAAGGTCACCCATACAGAGGCTGAAAAGGATAGGGCCACAATGGAACCCCTGTGGTACTCCAGACAGGGCAAGTATTTCTCTTGAGACTGAACTACCAATCTGCCTTTAATAAAGGTTTTTAACCAAGATAGCAGCGGATCCCTAATACCTAAGGCTTTCAGTTTTAGGATGAGGAGATCTTGGTCAACCCTGTCAAATGCCTTAGAAAGGTCAGTATAGGCAGACTCAACCTGTCTTCCCTTTTCCACCTGCCTCAGTATAAAATTTTGATATAACACTAGATTGGTTTCAGCCGACCTTCCCTTGACAAATCCAAACTGTTCTAGGTTGACTATTTGATTGACAACCGTTGGCATACAGCTTGTCCAAAAGATTAGGAATCTCGGATTGATTGCATACTGCCCGGTAGTTTTTGACCTTTGTTTTACGGCCAAATTTATAAATTGGTTTAAGATTTAGGCTTAGCTTCCAGAAATCGGGAAATTGACCTATGGTTAGGGATAAGTTAAAAATTATTGTAATAGGTGTTGATACTGTACAAATACAGTTCTTCAGGAAAAATGACGGTATACCGTCTGGACCGGTAGTAAATTTTGAAGGCAGGTTTTTAATATCTTCGTAATCGTCCCTATCTCAAAAACCGTAATTTTGGACATCAATTGATACTGGAAAATCGCCATAGTTTATATTTTCAGAACGATTGTCTGAGTAAACTGTGGAAAAGTATAAGGCAAAGAGTTCACAGGATTCTCTGATTCATTGTATATTATTAACATATGACCAGAATGGCTTAGGATTAAGCTCTGCACTGAACCACACCGGAAAGGTTGATGTCTTAATTTTTTTAATAGGCATATTTCGTAAAAAACTTTCACTTCCATCGTTCGGTCTCAAATGACTGCCGCTCTTTTTATTAATAACTTATTATTTAGGTAATGTCACAAAATAAGACATTTAAATATTAAACTATAATTGCCCTTTTCCGCTTCAATGTTACTGCTCTTTATAATTGGAAGGAGTTTATTGTTCACATGATAAATTGCATTTAAACGATATGAATTTTAATTCTATGAAAGTGCTACACATAAAATCGGCGAATAGCGTTTCTTTGTTATTGGCGACATCGAGGTGACACTGCACTTTATTTTTAATGCATTAATTGCATAGTGATTAATGTTTTTTTCACGAACAGAAATTAATTTCGCGCCCTGCGACGCTTGCATTGCTTGGTGTACGTTGTTGTGGCAGCTGTAGTACAAGAAATACATGCTGGGAAAAAAAAGGTATATATCAAAATTTTCAAACTGTTCAAGATCTAAATAAATCCCATTTTCAATAAAATAAGACAAAGACTGAGAAAACCTTATACTTTTTCTTATTCTTTGTCTTAATTACTATTGAACTTTAAATCTTTTACGTCTTCATTTGTGTGTTCTTTTGAATTTAACACTATTGTGATGGTGCCATCAACGCCTTGAGCAAACCAGAAAAAAAAGGCGGAACGTAAAAAAGAAATAAATCAGTAGCAACAAACCAACTGAAGAACAAAATGAAGAAGCTAATAATAATAAACAAGAAACTAGAAAATCATGATTGACATTGGAAATCATGGACAGAATGGAAGAAAGGCACTTGGTAAAGTTTAAAAGAACGTTATACATAGAGATATTAGAAATAAAACAAAACATGCAAAAGAAAAGTGGCTAGAAGAACAACGTCAGGAAGCAGAAAGGTAATAGGAAGTTCACGACATTTACCTACAATTTTCACAAAAAATTAAAACAAATCACAGAAAGGTTTAAAAACAGAAATATTAGCACCCTAAGACCGATAACGAAATAATAACTGATAAGAACAGCAACTAGCCTCGGAAAAATATATGTATTGTTACGAGAATTCATCCGACAGCTGGTGCAATCGGCCATCAACCAATTCGTGGAAGGGCCATTATTCCGATACTTCTGGGAATCCGAAATGGTTCGTCTATCAACAGGCCGACGGCTGCCGTTATTGGAAATTCCCTTAAAGCTTCCAGAACATGAAAGAGTTTCCCGATGGTTCGTGGACTTACCAGACAATTCGGAGAGAAATATATAAATATGGACAGCTGGTGATAGGAGGCATTCAGTTTTCGACGGTCGTATTGCATAGTTAAGATAAAATGTAAATAGTAGTTTCTGTGAATATAAATTGTGTTAAAGTAGTGGAAATAAATTAGAGTGAGTTGGACTGAGTGTGAAAATAAAAACATTACAGTATAAAAGTCATTTACCAACCAGCAACTATAGATTTGGAGGATTTCCCAAATTAAACCGGACTATCAATACCATCAGATATTGAAAATGCTATTAAAATCAAAAAGATGGAAAAGACCCAGAAGGCAACGTCCAGGCTTAAATGCTAAAACCGATGGACCCGAAACAACTATGCCACTTGTTCAACAAATAATGGACATGACTGGAGCAACCATAAATATATTAATCTTTGGAGTCACACCACTCAAGCATATATACAAAATGCGAAGAAGCTAGTTTGGTTTTAAAAATGCTTTAGGCACCAGAAAAGCCGTTACGATCAATGAAAAGATGTGTTTTAGTAATCATAGATTATCAAAGAACTCTTGGCAGCGTAGAACATCAACAAATGATTGAAACGTTGCAACAAATCCTATAAAGAAAAGAAACAAATTTTAATATCTTAATGTCGTAGAGAATTACGCTTACACAGCGATTTTTATTGAAGGAATCACAAGGAACCGGCATTACACACCGCACGACTTCCCGACTCCCGATTTGAAATCTCTGTGAACTAGTTTTTCCTGAGACTCCTTGATGTTGAAATTCGTTTCGCGATAAAATGTTAAATTCAGTCAGGGGCGGATCTAGGATTGTCATTGGGGGCTTGATCTCGTTTGGGAGGGGGTGGGGGTTAATGTCACTGAAAGTTAGTTTTAGCACGATAAACTCTAAAAAAGCATACCACTCAGATGATTTGGGAGGAGAGGGGCGCTTCAGCCCCTTAGCCTTCCCCCTGGATCCGCCAGTGAATTCAGTTATATGTACCCCATTTGTCTGAAATCGCTTCACACTATTCACAAACACTTTTTTCACTATTTTTACAAAATAACCAGCCATTTAAAAGATATTTCCAAAAACTGATTTTTATGCTGCGTTTTCACTTTTCATTTAGAATGTCAATTTAAAGGTCTGTCCACATGTTTATCTCTGTGAGAATTTGTCAAGATTTGGAATTTTTCGTATTTATTTGTACTGCATTATATGAGAAGTCTGCCTAGTCCATTGATTCCTAATTAACTATTACAGCAAGCTTCTAACTCTCCTTCTTCTAGCTACTGATAAAATGTTTCAAAGTAATTTCATAAGAACAACGGCAAAGCAGTAGTTTAACTACAATTTATCCTTTGACAATGGAGTTGAAAACCTGCACGATCGGTAAGGTGTGTATCAAAATAACTGTGAAATCAAAGTTTATATGTTTTAAATCGTTTTTATTTCAAAAAAGTTTAAACTTAAATGCCCTTTGATTTCAAAGGTAAAATACTTTTATGTTTGAAATCGGCCATATAAAAATATATAGCAAACTTACAAACAACACATCAACATTATAGAAATATGTTGCTGTATTAAAGTCTGAAATGACCATTCAGTATAACCCACATTTCCATATAAAATGGATACAAGAAATAGAAAACAAAGTTGTTTGGCACCAAATTGAACATAAAATCAAGCCAAATCGATGAGACACTTCTCATAAATTCAAGGCAAAATCAATACTAGCTCTTTATCTATAGATACTGATACGTATATAAATATACACAGTATTTTTCTATTTCCATAAAGATATGGCAAATGTATATCTGCAGGCCTCAGTAAACTAAAATTAATATTTATTTTTATGCTGAAGTAATTGATAGGCTTTGGTTAGTTGCATTTTGAGCTTTAACTATTAACGGTTATATATATTATGTGTATGTATTTTTCGAAAGATTGTAGAGAATGTCTTTGATTGTTTTGACTGTTAATTAGGGATTTCCTTCTCCGATTTTTCCTGTAATTCCTGTATTTGATATTGTAAACAGGGGACAAAATAGTAAATCAATTTTGTAAAATTGCCCTGATTACTGGTTGCCTGTTCAGAAATTCTTCTACACATATATTTTTTGAGAGAATGATCAACGTTCCGGTATACTAAATAGTTTGAATATATGGTTAGTATATTGTGTAGAATACTTATGTGTGAATTTGAAGTTGTTATCTATCTGCTGTAGCGTGGTATTGCAGAATTTGAATTTGGCGGTTTCTTAAATTATACTTGGCATTTGAGATATATGTAGTTTTTCCAGTCGTTTGCAAGTAAATATGTAATCCTAATTTATTATAATGATAGAACTGAGTTGAAACAACGGATGCCTTTCCCTGTATAACATTCTTGCTATTCTGCGGCTTTCCCCATAAATTAAGTGATCACTGTGTATTCCGTCGCACTATTCTTAATTTTCGAGGCTCTACCGTTTTTTTTTTTATCTATTCTTATTTACAAGAATCTTGTAACTCTCAGTCTGTCCCACGTTGCCATATCTATTCGGAGAAACTTACGCAGCTCCTAATGTCCATCCCGCGACGTAGCAAGGGCTACATTGAAACGTCTCCTGAAGTATTGTAATCACTCAAACCGCACTCTGTATAAATATTGTTTTGTATATGCTCACGTTATCATCTGCTCTGAAGGTTTGTTCACGATCCTACGTTTTTGGCGGTTTGTGATCACTTGATTCCGAGGCTTCACTGCTGGAATTTCGCGAGGTGTATATACACTCCTCCACCACGTTTAAGTTCAGGAATTTTTTAGATGTCCCCATAAAAAAAGTCAAGGGGCGTTAGGTCGGGTGAGCTTGCTGGCCATTCCATAGCGTCCTTTTTCCAATCCATTTATCTGGACATGTCTCATTAAGCCCATTTCGTACAGGCAAGGCATAATGTAGATGTGCTCCGTCCTGTTGAAAAAATAGGTTCTGTTCGTCTGGCATCAAACTTCCATCTTGATCTATTTGATTTTCTAAAGATTCGGTTGTAAGGAGATTTATCACATACAAATACAATTCCCTAGTTAAATTTTCTTCCACGAATAAAGGACCAATAATTTTATTTCCAAGAATTCCGGCCCATACGTCGATTTTCTGAGGATCTTGGTTGTGCTCTTTCTGAAAAACTTGTGGATTGGTATTGTCCCAGTATCTACAATTATGTTTATTAACAAATCCATTTTAAAAAAATCTTGCTTCCTCAGAAAAACAAATATTTTTAATAGAATTAGGATCTGCATTTGGCCTTTGAGTCATTAATTCGCAGAAATCTAACCTTCTCTCATAATCACCCTCAGCAAGCTGTTGTAGAAGCAGTATTTTGTAGGAAAAGAATTTATTTGGGCGTAACATTTTGTGCACATAGCGGACGGAAATATTTGTTAACTGAAGACTTTTGGTATTGATGTTTGAAGATCCATGGCAAAATGACCTAAAATCTCAACCTGCGCAGCTTCAGGTTAGTTTTGAAATGAAAGCCCTATATATTCATAATAATTTTGTTTTCTGTTTGTGTTTGGTTTGTATTAGTGGTTTGTTGGTTGTTTGTTCAGTTTTATTTATTTCTAGTTATTTTATATATTTATTTATAAGACCTTCTGGATATTGATATTGAAGTACATGTTCTTTGATAATGTTAAATATTTCGGTGGATGAAGAAAAATTCAAATATCTATTAGTATTCGTAGGTTGTCTGCAAGCGATTGTACTTGTGTTGTTTGTTCTATCTATAAGTACATCAAGTAAGCAAATTTATGTAAATTTGGGATCTTCATTGTAAATTTTATTGTGGGTTTATTACCATTATCAGGAATGAGTGATAAGTTAAATAAAAAATAATTTAAGCTGCATTGTGTTAAGGATTAGCACGGAAGGCTACCATCAACGAATACAAGAGTCTATATTCGTTGCTACCATACAATTTTCTATAACCTAAGGTTTATCGTATACTGAAACTCCTTAATAAATTTCAATATTTTAGATTGTGTTAGTCTAAGGTAAATTCAGATGTAACTTTATACCTTTTTCTATAACATAAGACATCGTTCTCGTAAAAATAGAAAAAATAAATGCAAAATCCGTAGACGTCAAAGTAATGTCAAATATTTTTTTGTTTTTTACAAATCTCTAATTTTAAAATCAAAAAAAATTATGTGTGTAACTAATTTCATTTCGATTTGATTTATTTGAACTCCGTTGAGCTATAACAATAAATTATTTTATGGGTTGTCTTAAACTTTAAATTTAGAGATTTGTGTAAAAAAATTATGTGAAATTTCTTTGACATTTACCGATGTTTGGACATATTCCGACTTTATGAATAATGGTATATTTTACATTAATGAATAGACCCTAATAAAATACAATCTTAAATATTCAAAATGATTAAGCCGTTTTAGAGAAATCAATGGACAATCATGGAACTGTAGTCTCTTAGTAGTAGTTTTATTTAGATTAAATCATCTGAAATAATTAAGCCGTTTTTTATGGGTGTAACATAATACAGCGCAAACATTTTGGCAGGCGATGCTACTACAAACTCTTAACAAAGTCATATAAATCGTGTATAGTTATGGACCTATTATTGCATTATTAAGTTTTTGGAAATTTTAGTGCATCTGGCAACCTTATCGTGAGTGAAGAAGACTGTGTGAAACGGAAAGAAAATACAAAAAGTGAAATGTATTTAAGTTTTAAATTTGTATCGAATTTACAGAAATATGTAGTTTTAAATTTACGGTATTCATTTATGAGGCAATAATATTTTTAGTTGGTAATAGATTCTTTCAAAGAAAACATTTAACTAAAAAACTATGTTAATATGTTACGTTTGATTTACTGAAGCATTATAAGGGAATTCTTTTTAATTTATCCTTGTTTTTTAATATTTCCTCGCCTGTGTAAGCATTTAAGAGTAATAACTTACTCATTTAAATTGAAATTTCAACAAAAAATTAAATAATCAGAGTCTATCTACCTAAAACGTATCATACCCGTCATTAAAAAACTCACCATTAATTCAGTTGTTTTTTATTCCATACTTCACTCAAATTTCGTAAACATATACCAAAACTCAGCTCTATCAACTACCAAAATATCTGAACTGCATCATGTTACACCCTGAATAAAAATAAAAAAATCCTAAGAGTTGGTATCCTCTTCTTTTTGGAAGCTGGTTAATAACATTCAAGTGTAAGTTAATCATTAATAGTAAAATAATTATTCATAAAAGGATATTAAGCTTTTTGTTTTAGTGACATATATGATTTCAATATCTAGTTTCATGGGCATCCATGAGGGGCAGATGGCAGCTGTCCCTCCCACAGGACCGGAAAAACCAATAATTTTCCCAGCAATACCAAAAACCATCAATGAATTATATAACTTACCGAGTATTCCAGTGGGTCCCAAATTGCCAGTCATGCCAACTGAATGTTGTGTCAAGCTATTCATGGTGTTTCCAATGATATTCGGTTTGTTCGTGGTGCCATACTGATGAGCCAGACTGACTGTGTAATGTGTTGATGTTGGGTTATAGATACTCGCGCCCACACTGGCTGGATTTGTTGGAAGATAAGTGGTCGATAAATTGGACGTACCTGTCAAGTGTATTCAATATTTAAAAACGGTTTTCCCAAAAAATCGCTTTCAAACATTTATCACTAGTGTAGTACAATAAATGTTACAAAGATTATATTTTGCCGTGTAACATATTAATTTGAAAAACAAAGCTTATGACAATTTCTGATTTTTTGTTTTAATCTCATTGACGACAACTGCTTTGCATCATCCCTATTAATTACCCTCTGTTCTTCTTAGTCATGAAAAAACTAAAATTATTTAAGGAAAACTATGGAGTTAGAAGCAGTTAAACAACTAGGACAATAAAATTGATAGCAGAAAAACTTCCAAACTCAATACAAAGGAAGAAACCATTAACTAAAACTTGAGAGGAAATAATTGAAAACTCAACGGAAACTCCACGAAAAAACAAACACACAAGAGAATTAAAGCATAAATGGGGAGAACCAAAAGATCTAAGTAATAATTCAAATATTGCTGTTACGATAATAAAGTGGGCAAAGTTTTCAATCCTAGCAAATGAACTGACGCTTGAGTTGTCATCTTTTTTATATAACTAGAACTGAATAAAAATGTTGCGGTAATAATTAAAATGAAAATTATAATTGATATACACCAAAATTTCATACGTACTTTGCTTATCACCATGACCTAATTAGAGACTCATTACAATACCTTAGTATAGATCAACTGAAAAAATGTACTTAAGTATGACAATATAAATTGGAAACTCAAGGCAACCTAGAATATACTCTCAGCACATATACCAGTTCCTAAAGATGGGCAGCTTAATTTATATCAATCATAATTTAGAAAACTTTGATCGACATTTGAAACATAAAACATGGTTTGACACACAACAGTCAAATAACTCAGAACAGAGGAAGAAATAGAGAAAAAATAAATGTTTGCAAGGTTAGTATCAAATTAGTGGAGTATACCAAAGAACAGTTTGTAACATTACTAGGAGCAGAAATAGATAAAAACGAAATTTTTGGCAAAGTTAGTATCAAATTAGTGGAGAATATCAAATATCATCGTGTTAATATGGCTTATCTCACAACGTTTCAATAGCTGGTGAATGATATTACAGATTATCCTTGGTATTTATACCCTAAACCGGCCATAAGTCGCTGTTCATGCTCATTTGGTCCCTAAGTCCCGTGCCTGGTCCAATCAACGCCAGCGTACCTGGCGGTTGGTTATCGATGAAGCTACACAAAATTGAACGGCAACTTACAACACTCTCCGAGATCCTGCTGAATACATTCCAGCCGAGACAAGGAGAAAAATGACGCATCACAGCAAACCAATACATATTTATGGACTACCCAAGATACACAAGGCTGGAGTACCTCTCAGACCGACGAATCTCTCGACATAGTGAAAAAGAAACTTACTGAGGACGAATCCTGACGGAGAGGACTTACTACAATGTTGCCTCAAGAACTCTACTTTCAGGAGCCGGTTCTTCATGCTAGAAGATGGATTGTCTATGGCCTCCCCATTATCGCCAACCATTGCCAACACCTACATGGTTCGAAAAACATACACTGAACAGGTACAAGAAGCAACCTAAGCGCTGGTCAAGGTACGTCGACCACCATTATTTAGCAACATGGAGAGAAAAAATTACAGGCTTTTCTGGATCCCAACCATTCATTAGATTCACTAGGGAGAGTGAAAAGAGTGGGGGCCTACCGCTCCTTGATGTGAAATACCAAAGGACTAGGACGAGACACCAAACAACAGTCTACAGGAAACCTACACACTATACACTACAATTCTGACCACCCATGACCAACGAAAACTGGCATCATCATACACTAATCCATAAAGCCAAAAATATCTACAGAACACCACAGGCCCTTTTGACCAATGGATATCTGGAAACCATCATTAATAAGGCGTTTGAAGAACTGGATAAACCACCTAGGCAGAAAGAGGAAACCGCAATAGCAACTGTGTTATTATCATACACTAAAGGCTTGTCGGAAAAACTTAGACGTATTTGCAAAGATATGAAATGATTTTCAAGAGCAGCAACACCTTAAGGAGCATGATTTCAAAAACAAAGCCGTATACTGTTTCATTACTAAATAACTGTACAGGGTCTCTCACATAAGATGGGATAACGTTGCTATCTAAGGCTGTGTATAGAAGGCTCGTAGCGCGGCTCGTAAAACCTCCCAAGATGATTTTGGACCCTTTCTTGGAATGCAGATGTATTTCGTTTATTACTGCAAATATCCTTTGTTTTTTCTCCGATACCGACAAAAATTTCTATTGAAGAACAACCCCGCTTACCAAATTAGAGGACAAAAAATTCGTAATTTATGCGGATAGCAAGGTTGATTTTTTTTTATTTCCGCAGACAGATTGGCGCAGGGCGTGGTAAGCAAACAATGTCCGTCCAGATCAAAAGGCGTCAGCTGCTTTGTACCATTGTGTCAATAAAAAATCCACAATTTATTGAAATGAAGACGTTAATTTTAAAGGTGCTTAAGTAGCCGGGAACCATAAAGTTGGGTCGCAAAAAATATACATCCTGCGAGCCCTACTATACGCAGCCTAAGAAACAGTAACAGATAAAAACAGGATTAAATACAGAACAAGTTGCATATTTTAGGGATCATTCGACCACAAGAGAAATTACGCTACCACTTGCCCTTCTCAACTTATTCAAACAAATGGCTATATACTTATACCCCTACTGTTATATTACGCTAATATAAATGTTTGTAACATTATCCTGAAAAAGTAAACTTGTAAGCAGTATTCAATATAATATATGTTAGAGAATACAAGCTTGGAATATTGTGCTTATTAAACATTATAAATTTAAATACAATAAATAGAAAATTTTTCAAATATTGCAGTGCCGCTTGTTTATATTCCTAAATATCAAAACTCAACCCGATAAATAATCAGCATTATCTTACAAAAAAGACCCACTGAAATTAAAAATAACTCAAAAAAAGAAAAAGTAAACGGAATTTAAGTTATAGAATATATATGTTCAAAATAAATAATTTCGTAATATTAAGTTATATAATGAAGAAAAATTACCAGTGTCCAAATAATGTACATCAAATCGGTGGTTTATGCCATACATAAATTGAATATGAAAAAATACTAAGTGATCATGCATGTTATCTAATAACGAGAAATATTGCACAAGCTAACATGCATTATACAGTCCAGTGGAACTCTTTATTACAGTGTAAAATGACTCATAATGTAAGTTTGTTTTATTCTCTTGAGAACAGCTTTTTTTATCAAGAATATAGGCAAGCAGGCGTGTGCCTGCAATAAACAAAAAGTACAAGAAAATATCGACTTTCAACTAAAATTTCAAAACTAACTGTCTTATGAAGATTATTAAACCTTATACTGAAGACTTTGTATGCCGTCTAAAAACAAAGCCATTTTTACATTGTTCAACACTGGCCAAAGTAATTTTTAATTATTTTCATGGACATTTTAAACAATTTAAAATTTCGTATTGCGTAGCTGATGATCAATAAAAAATAAATAGACTTTTTTAGTCGTTTAGTAAAAAAATTTGAAGCTAAAAATCCATGGTTGTACAGAAACCATTTTCAGGTGCTAGATCTAGAAGGATGTAAGTTGTTGAAACAAAATTTCTGTTTACCAGTTTTAATACAAACTATTTTAATGTTTGATCATAATTGTTTTCTTATCAAAATTAAAAAATAGTAATAATTAAAATAGTAAATATTACATTAACTGTTTTTAATTTATTATTATTTTTTTATAAGTTTAACAGGACATTAAAATTCTCAAGAAAATTATGCAGAAAGCATTAAAAACTTTCAAAAAGTTTTGTACCCTAACACCAAACCTTTATTTTTTCATTCAACGCACGTTTCAACAGCGAAGCGGTCATCATCAAGAAGTAAACCAAAACAAACCAACCAAAACAAATATATATATATGGTACACCACATAGTATATGTTAATTCTAATATTTTTTTGCAAATTCTAGTCTGTATTTTATTATTCTACAAAAAGTTCCTTCAGAACAATTTCACAGAAATAGACGTTATATTTATAAATAATTCAATTATCCTCCAAAAATGCACAAATAAATAGTAAGAATTTCAAAGTAACATATCATTTGAGGACGAGGTTTTTCCCACTAATAATACAAAATGTTGACTATCTATTATATTTACTTTAAAAATAAATTAAACTTGTAAAATTTGATCTACGTCTTTTTTATTTTCTTGTACATTTTAGTAAATTAAGTACTTTTTATGAAAATACTTTCAAGAGAGTAAAAATCTATGGGATAATTTTCCATATAATGGAGGTTTTGGATATCGTTCCACTGGATTAAGAACACAATTTACAATTATGAGCTATTCTCTTATATTGACTTAAGAATTTACACTTTAAATGTATTAACATTCATCAGCTTAAAAGACAAACACCGACGACAACAGCATTTAATTGTTTACCTCCTTGAACTCCCTGGTAAGTATTGGGTCCAGTAGCATTTAAATTGGTATATATGCTGGGAATCGTATGTGACATAGTAATGGGAGATATTGGTGGACTACATTCCCCTAAAGCGTGAGAGCTAACACTCGTTGCCAAACCGGTGCCTGGAAAGAAAAGTTGCCAATTTTTTCACCTCTTTTTTATCAAATTTTAAGTAAACAGATTTGTTTAATGTTATCAAAGATTTGTCAATTGTATATGTATACCACATTTAATTTTAATTCCTGGCACTCTGTCGAAAATAGATAGCACTTTTAGTTAAAAAGAGACAGATGACCAAAGTTCTTCTAAATTTTCCGAGACAACTTCGATTAGAAGAGGAAATAATGTATGGATACTTGACCAATATATTCGTCGTTTACATTAGACAATCCAAAACAAATTAATAAAAAATAGATATTTTTTAGTTTTGGATTTTTGGGAATAACACCACACTTATTCCATACGGTCAAAACCACGTCTCGTTCTCAATGGCAATTAAGACAAAGAAAAATTAATTAAAAGTATACAGAAAAAATATCGTTGGTTGTCTTTTCGGGCCAAATTATAAGGGTAAACATACTGTGAAGTTTGGTAGTAATCGGAATTAATCTTCTGTGTTCGGTTTCATGTGGAAATTAAAAAAAAAATGCTTGGAACAGTATGGCTCAAAAAGTTGTACTGATCAACGTTATTTATAAATAAAAGTTTTAAATCAATAGTAAATGTGTTTATTAAAAAGAAACTAACATCGCAAATAATTAATGTAATAGATAAAATAAAAATAATCATTTCAGCGATTGGTATCAAAATCATTTTGCCGTCTAATTTCTGCATTGATTTTCTCGTATCTATCTGTGCTTTGATGAATTCTTTTCTTGCTGTTTTATTGCATAAAGTAAGAGAAACTTCATTCACCGTTTTGACTTCTCTTTCTACTATTTGTGTGTGACAAGGAAGGCGTAATAAATTTAATTCTCCTTGTCCTTTTTGTTTAACAAAAAATCTCTAGTTTTTTTTTCTTCCTCTGCCCAACTTTTTTTGTCTATTGTCTATTATTTGTGAACTAGACGCACACAGAACTGCTGCTGCGATAGCTGCTCCTGCCCTGCCTGACACTCCAAATCTATCAATATCTAAATAATAGATATTTCCAAACATTTTAATTTAACATTTTAGAATTGTGGCTTTTTTATTCATAGTTTCTTAACCATTGACAACGGGCTCTGACCTAGATCCCGAAACGTTTGGAATATACACAATTTACAGCAATTTTCGAGATTGTAGTGTTATTTCTCAAAAAGTACTTAAACATTGAAAAATATGTCACAAAAATGGTTTTAATATTAAATTTGTAGTCTGGAAAACCCCGCATGGCATAGTTGTTGTAATGTTTTGGTGTTATTGTTAGCTATTGTTTTGTATTGAAAGATTTTTAACTCTTTAGTTGTATAATAAATCTTTCTGTTTCCTTTAAAAATATATTCATTTTATAATGTTTAATGATATGGAATAATTGGATGTTGTTTTTAATTCGAATGAACTTTGTTTGATAACAATTTGAGATATTACAAAAAATAAACGTATTTTATTTTTAAGCAAAATTAATAATATTTGTCAAATCTAGTTTACAGTTCAAAAAGCCATTCACTTTTAAGCAAAATTTATATTTGCCAACAAGTAGTTTGTAATTCTGGTCAACTTCTAATGTGAATTTGATATTTAATTCTTTAATGCACATAACGGTAACAAACTAAAGGATTATTTATTCTTCAAATTTGTTCATGAATTTTTTTTTATTCCATTATTGTGTAAATGGATAATTGTGTAAAGTAGTTTAGTGTCTTGGCTACAGGAACATTATTGCATAGGTCTACAATACCAGAACTTGGTATAGCGACCTGAATTCGCAGTTGAAACTTATAAGCTCACTATTTTTAATTCTATGAAATTCGTTTTCTTGAATTCGATGCTCAAGATAGTTCTGTAAATACCCAATATCCTTTTGTAATTTAGTTATTAAAACGATGAATGTATTCGGTCTACAATAGTTACGAAGCTTGCTCCTTCCAATATGTTATGAACACTTCCATCTATGTAGCATTGACCAAATCTCAATGCTGCATAAGAATGTCAAAAGTAGCCATTTTTGGTTCGTTCAAGCTTCTGAAATAATAAATCGCTTTGGGTACTGCAGTCCCATGTCTGATTTCTAGTTGTTTTCTAAATGATAATTATGCACTTGTTGGGAATAACACCACATTAAAAACATTAAAAAATGAGGGAAATATCATTCAGAAAGCAAATAGTTAACATGACGTGTGACTTATTCTCACCAAATTTACCCGTTTTCTCACTTCAAGGATAGTCTATTGGCTATTTCTAGCTTGCGACGGCTCGGCTCCTATGCTTTATGATCAAATTCAAATATTCTGTTTCGTCAACCCCTTTTATACCTTTATTACTTTCCTGATCCAATTGCGCATTTCATTGTTCATACCTTGATTTTCATTTTTAATGTTTATTTTATTCTCTGAGGGTCACATTATTCCTGATCATGTTTTCTCTGTCCGTTCTGTCTTTCACCTCGCACATACTGCAGTTTCTATAATCAACTCCAAACTGCTCCAAGCAATACTGACACACAAGGTAATCAGATTACAACATACCATAGATACAAGGTCATTCAGAAACACTGAAAAGAACATATTAAACTTTACATTGGAGAAACCACTAGGCCTATAAATATACGAATAAAAACACCAAAATAAATAAAATAATTCATAATATTTTACCTATGGTTTCACCCGTAACTTGAATTAGATCTTTGAACATCAGAAATATTTGTATGCATTTCTGGGAAATTTGTAATAACTGTATATTTTGATGATTCCATGCATACATTAAATAGCAGCAAATTCAATATGTCAGTTCATAACTTCAACCATTTTAATTTCAAATTGCATATTTTCATATAATGACCACTGTGAAAACCTTATTTGTTTCCTTTATTTAATTGATTTATTGTTCGAAATATACAGACCTTGCCTCAGTGGTGGTGTACACGAATTGATAAAAAGTTCCCTTATTCAACGTTTAAATCACCGCCCGTCATAATATCCGAAGTAAAGAAAATTGGGTAATAAAGAAAAATTTAATATGGAACCGTTCGATCTATTTTAAACTTATACTTTGCCTATTTGACAAATTGAGGATGGCCTTCAATTTGTGCACTTAGGAACCATTAAGTTTTTAAGTCAACTATACTAATAGTGTTAACAGAATTTAGCATACCACATCAAGTCAAGGAAACATTTTTCCCTATCAAAGTTTGAATTGACTTAAGACAAAGATTGAACTACTTGAGAAAACTAGACCAAAGTTCGAAAAGATGAAAAGATCGTTAAGGAGATTTTTGATTATCATGCCTCTTCATTAGGATTTATTCGCCTTAGTTTTTTCCTATTACAGATAAGTATTTGAATATTTCCTCGCAAATATGAATAAAAAGCCACAGAGAAATAGTGGCAACAATAAAACAGAACAAACAACCGACACACCACTAACACCAACAAACCACAAACAGAAAATAATATTAAAAACATAATTCCATAAATTCGAGGCGTATTGGAAAAGTATAAGATTTAGGAAATAGATTCGATGTTAAAACTGTTTTTAAAATAAACAATACACTACGCTCTATCCTTGCACATACCAAATCATTTAACGTAACTCAAAATTCAAAAATATTGTGTGTACAGTGTTATTTATGGTTGTGGATATACATACGATGACCTTCAAGACTTTTAGAAGTAAGGAAAAAGGAACACCAATATAATATTTCCAGAAGACATGTCAGATCAGATTTGGCCAATCATGTATGAACCAGCATCGGCAGCCATAGGATAGAATGGAACATAAAAAAATATTGAAAGAAGATAATTCAAAAAAGAGAAAACTTGAGGAAGCTAAATGATAGTAAACAGCGCGTAGTCGGCATAAAATTGTATCTTTTACATTATTATATGAATCAGTATGCTAATATAGATCTCGTATGTTTCGTTTAGAACATTCGGAACTAAATCTCAAATCGGGCCAAGGACATTTTTCAAATCAGTAGTTCTATGATTTAATATATAGGTGAAATATGTTCTTACTTCATATACTTGAGAAATAAGAAAGTCATTTACAATTCTATAAATGAATCGTTGTATCTTTGTCGACTTGTTTGCAATATATATTTGAAATTTATAAGAATTTATCTTATACCAGTACATACCGTCAACCCTGAGCGTATTTCTTTTAACTTCTTCAAAAGGTAACTTATGAAATTTAATTGTGTGGCTATTCAAATAAATGAGCGGGACAAATAATCATCAAATGTTACATAATATTTAATAATTGATTTAAAACCAGTTTCATGTAAACTGCAGACTGAAGCGAAGAGCGAAATGATCGAAACCAATAACTGAGATGTGAGACGTTCCAAATGATACATTTTATGCCGGCGCGGAGTTCTGTTAATGATATGGAACAGTGACGAACAAGAAAATTTGTATTAAAGCGAAAATTTTAAAATAGCTTCAGCTACAAAACACAACGGTTGACCTTGATAACGAACGACTCCAGAATTGGACTTGAGACGTCTCCAGACACAAAATATACAAAACACTATATTGTAAAAAACATCTCTTTCTCGCAGAATATCTGTAGGGAAGAATTTGTGTACAGACACCAGTTATCCAGTCAATTTTTGGAGATTACCATACAACACTTCCCCCATATTTACAATTTTCAAATATGTATATGTTGCATGAAAAATCTGAGGAAAGAAAACCCTAATGAACGGGCAAAGTAATAAAACTAGATATTTTTTTCTGAATATTTATTTGATAAAATTTCTTGCATAATCGTGTACAAGTATAAAACTTAAATCACTGCATAAAATTAATCAATTATTTATTGAGGGAGGACTTTTATGCGGACTAGTAAAATTTAATGTTTTTGAGCCCGCTGCCAGGCTAGTTTTTCAAATATTTTACATATTCTCATTCAAAGTAAGATTTACAAATGTAGTTATATCCTTATTAGGAGCTGGGAGGACGAACTTTTGTTATATACAAGCTTGCTAAACGACGCATGGCGCGCCGAGGCTAGACACAAAGAGTGTAACGTCGAGACATCAGACATGTATACAATAAATTTTGTTTGCGTATCTGATGAAATTTTCATGGCCACTATAATGTATTCCGACAGCGGGCTGGAATTTTGTATAACTATTCAGCATTAGACGAATTGTTTGTATGAATGTTGGAGAACATGTTTCACGTTCTAGTAATCAAATTATCCAGAAAACACTAAAATATAGTTGATTAAATAGAATAGCATATAGTTTTAATCTAACACAAAAATAACGAAAAGGAATAGGTAGGTTCTAACAGATATTGAGATGTGATTAACTCCGCGATGGTTAAGTTTATATTGAGGAATTCCAAATGATTACAAACTTCTTATAAGATGATACTGTGGAGAGCTCATAAAAAGGTAATGTATCTTAGGATTCCACTGAGTCAAGTTCTACAAGAACTCATTTGCACTTTCTGGTCGATTACTTAAAGATATATGCTTATATTTTGATTTGAAAAACGCAAAGTTCGACTGGTTTTATAAATTTGAAGACGCGAGATGTAAATACCGACATTTAGAATTTTCGAGGAAACTAGCACACAGAAGTTCCGAATCTGGAGCCGTTCCATGTAATTGCTGTTACCCGTAATTCCTAGGTTAGAAAGTCACGATGAAATTTTCAGGTTAACTTCACCTGTCAGAGATATTGAATACTAGAGTATGGTTTTATAAAGTTGATTCAGTATTCAAGTATAAATTCAAGATTAAATTCACCTCAACGACTATGAATATTCATAAAATGAAATTTACGGCGTGTTTGAGACATCGATATTAAAGAGAAAAAAATAACTTATACAAGTGGCACCCATAGAGGTATTATACTTTAGAGCAAGTGAAGCAGCGAAATTCATGTAATAGCAATAGAAAGAGAGAGAGAATAAGCGGATCGTTCCTGATTGGTCAGTGTCAGTGGTGACGCCTACTATTGCTAGGGTAGAGACATAGCAAGCGCACCATGATATTGTCTTTCTCTTTCTATTGTTATTACACTGCCACTTACAGTAACGCCTATACCTAATTCCATCTACAGTATAATACCTCTATGGTGGCACCTCACATTCAAATAGAGTAAAGAGAAAATAAATGTTGTTTCTCTGTAGAGGACAACGCTGCCTATTTTATATACAAGGAAAATGAAAATGTTTACTTCTCCTGGTTCTTTTTGTATCAAAAAATGAAATCCACTAAAAGTTTGGAGTAAAACCGTAACTGGTGGTCACCAAAAACACCATCAACTTATTTATTTAAAAAATGCAATCAGGGGCGGATTCTGCCAGGGTCCCTGGGCGACGCATTAAACAGTATATAAGTAACCAATAAGCTAATAAAACGTGGGAAAACGAGTTCAAGATAATGGCTTAATAAATTGTGACGGGGAGTTTGATTGTAGGTATGAATCATAATTTCCATCTTTGGCTGCCTCCTCAAGATATTCCTAGATCCTGAGTACGCTCGTATTTATCTGCAATTTAGTATCTACGGTTTTTTGAGGGCGCTCTTTCTTCTGAAATTAGTGTCTAACTTGAGCACCCTCTAGATATGAAAAAAATATATAATAACTTTATTTTAAATGGATTCATGCTCGTCAAAATATCAGTGCCAACTTAGAAGTTTCAAATAACTTTTATGTCCATATTGGGTGACAATGTGTATTATTTAAATAATACACAATGTCAAATATTTTAATTTACATCTTAGAATTGTGCCTTTTTAATCCGTAGTTTCTTAACCATTGACAACGGGGTCTGATCTAGACCCCGAAACGTTTGGAATATACAGCAATTTTCTTTAAACTGTGGTGTTATTTCCCAAGAAGCACTTAGACATTGAAAAATATGCCACCAATATCATTCAGAAAACAATTAGTTCTTGTTACTTAGACCTAATTTTAGTGTAAAGTGATTGACAATACACCTCATTTGGAAGTCATTGTATCCGATAAATTGTTCAAGGGCATCAATTTACTTCATTTGAGATTAAAATGTAATTTGCGCAAAAACTATAGAAAACAGATATACTAACACCTAATATGAATTGACTGGGTGTCCTGCCGCATTTAAGCTAATTTCTAACTATGACATTTTATGTAATACAAACTTATATATTTTGTTTACCATATATCAAAATTTTAGCCCATTTCATCTACGGAAAACTCTGATATGAATATGCACAAATCACATTTGCATGATAATAAATCTAGTAAATATCTCGAAAACCGTAAGACTTCGTGTTTTGACCATAAATCCAAAAATCCAAAAACATACAAGGTGTGGCATTTAAAATAAGAATGTTGTTATCTACTTCTTGCATATCCAGAGGGTGCTGGATATTGATACTAATTTCATTGGATAGAGCCTCTTGAACGAAGCCTGGATATCCAATTTCACATAAATATGTATCATAGTTGGCCTAAAGATCTAATTGCCCATCCCCGTGACACACCCGGTATGGGTAAAGCATTAGAAACCTAGTAGAGTTTATGTCATGCAGGGACATTTATAAATAAAATGCCAAAAATCACAATATATTAAAGATGTAATTTAAAAATACTTGCCTATTCACAATTCAAATCATACTTAAATACTTACCTACTCATACTAAAGCATAGATACAGGACCGTGTTAAAATATTTCTTAAACATGGTATAAACTTAACATATGAAAAATAGCCTTTATAGATATTAAAACAAAAATCCACAATGAAAGTTTGGTGATGTCCTGTAATTTAAATCTCATGTTAAAAACTTTTCGCTTTTCCATTTTGTAATATAAAACTTGAGACTTAATAATTTGAGAATAGTAAAAACTAGGGTATTTTATGCAAAACGCTCTAAAGCAGGATAGTTTGGTCTTTGTACGTCTTACCAATTGTCATATACATAGCAATATTATTTTTTCATTTGGGAAGCAAATACCTGTATACATACCTCTGAAATAAGAATCAGAACACAAATTACCTAATAATTGGTTTATAAATATATAGTATAAATGTTTATCTTTATTGGAAATCAAAATCGTATGTGTCGATAGTAGATAAAATGTTTAGCGTCTATAGAATGCTCTGGAAATATTGGTACCAAGGTAACCGATGTTTAACTAGAAATTCTTATGCTTGCTAAATCGACCCCTAGTTAAAATGCTTTTAAAATTTGTAGCTTTCGGATTTTTGTTTTGAAACTCTGGTATTTCATATTTCTGAATGTGTGACTTAAAAGTTTTTCTTGAATTGCAGACCAAGAAAATGGCTTTCGGCTAATTTTATTTATTTTTATTTTATAATTTCTGATAGATCTCAGTTCGTGGATATGGATCTAAAATCTTACTTAGCACAGAGTCTCAAAGTCATCTTCCACATTTTCGTGTTCATTCGACTTTTGATCCACCAGTTAACAACTAACAAAAAAACAGAGTTTAAAGAATATAACCGAAAGCCCTTTACTTGCAATGCAACGCAAGAAGTAAAGAAATCGACTTTCAGAGCTTCTACAATGAAACCAAAACTTTCAGATTTTTTTCTGATCCACGCCTTTAGAAATATCTAATACCAAAATTTAAAAAAAAGTCGAAACCCAAACTTCATTCGAATCCTGCAGGGCACTTTGGAAATCTACTAATACCTAATATCCGAAGTATGTGGAGCATATTTTTCACTCAGATCGTGAATATAATGTCTGGTTCCCACTTTACCACTTAGGAAGAAAAAATACCACAAATAACGACAAACCGTACTACAACACTGGTTATGAGGTTAACAAGAATTTCGCAGAAACTTTTTGTTCACGAATTTCACCACATTGTCATTTCACCCTTAGTTATTATACAACACAAATCTGTAATTGTCGTTATAAATAACGAGCAACCTATTTGAAAATCAACGCTCCATTGAATCATTTTCACGACATCTGATGTTGGAAGGGAATTATATAAAAATATAGGTTATTCTTCATATTCAGCATGTGGAAAACAATATTGCCTACTGGAGTAAACAGCTTCTCCAACGTATTACGCTTTAAGAATAAATATACACTGTCAAAATTCACTGCACAAATATAAAATTATTACTGTAACTATACTATCAACTAACATATTGTTACAAAATTTACCCAAAGCCGGTCGGCTTTTATTTCAGTACGACAACAAACGATTTGAGATAAAAAAAAAACGGTTCTCGAAAAGACTCGGCAGCGGAAGGAGTGATGATTGATTTTACGAGAATTCTCTATGCTGGCTTATAAAAGCAGCAGCTACGATGGAGTTCAGTCATACCGCGACGACTAGCGTATATGGGATTGTTATTGTGATATTTGAATCAGCTGTTTTAATGTAAATAAAGTTCTAGAAAAGTGAAAGTGAATATTAGTTTTATAATTTCAAATTGAACCCCAGGACTATATTGCAATTTGGTGATCAGAAGTAAAGGATTAAGTGTAGTAAAAATCCTAATTTGATTTATGGAAACCCGTAGTATGGACGAAACTACCAAAAAAATAGTCAAGCAGGTTACGGAGGGACTAGACGAAAAAATAGCACAGATTCTAGTAAAACGTGACAAGAAGGAGAAACAACATCAAGAAGAAATTCAACAAAGGTTAGTAAAATCTTTTGATGAAAAACGTAAAATAGAATTAGAAAATCTTGTCACTACAATGGAAGAAAAATAACAAAATCTAGTTTCCACGATGAAAAGTCAACAAAATTTAATTGAGGGATTATTCTTTAAATTTGAATTGAGGAGACAAAATGAATTTAAAATACTAGAAGAAAAATAGGGCAAAACGGAAGAAAAAAGACAATTGCAATTTGAACAATTAATGCAAATAGTATCGCAAGTTAATGAAACAGTTAATGAAAGAATGCAAATAGTTGAATCAGATATAAAAGAAATAAACGACGACATAAAGATCCTAAAAAGTAATGTGGAGACTCTTGAAATCAAAGTAGATGACATCGATTCCGTCCAGAACCAGGTGAAATTTGAAATAAGTGCTATCCAAAGCCAGGTAAAAGCTGAAATCAGTTCAATTAAAGACGCAGTACACAGTGAAGTACAAGATAAAGTGGAAACAGCAATTAAAAAATTGCAACAAGATATGCAGAGAGGGAAATACCAGCACACCGTGAGTACCAAAGGATCCGTTAGCAAACCACCCACATTTGATGGCAGTTCATCTTGGCCCATGTATAAACGGCAATTTGAGGCCGTGGCTACAGCTAATGGATGGGATAATCAAGAAAAATCTACCTCTCTGGTAATTTCGTTAAGAGGTCCGGCCCTAGAACTCCTCCAAAGCATTCCAGTCGAAGAACAAGACAATTTCGACAAGATCATCGCCATTCTGGACAAGAGATACGACAATCAATCCTTGAGCCAGGTTTACCAAGTCCATGTCAATACAGGGTGAGGCAGATGTCGTGCTACAGATAGGGGACAACATGATCCGGCATAGGGTCCTGGTAGCGAATATTGAGGACGATTTTATACTGGGAATGGACCTAATACCCCAGATATGATGTTCTTCGGTTCCTAAATGAGGGATTTGTATTGACACGGCCCGTCAACACATCAGTCACGCCCATAAAAATTGTGGCAAAGTCTTCAGCTAGAATTCCCGGTCGAACGGAACAGATTATTCATGGGCAGCTAGACAACAATCCTGGGAGCTGCGTTGGAATGGTGGAGCCCGTACACTTAGCTCATGACTACTTGGTTGGACGGGCTATAGTTAAAACCGGACGAGATATACCAATCAGAGTCATGAATTTGTCCAACAACGACATCAGAATTGCCAATGGTCAAGAGATAGCTTGTTTTGCGAAGAAGAGTACCAGACGTCGGTGAAGGAGCCAGGGCCCGACAAAGAGTTCCTACAACAGTTTGCTGACCATTTGACACACCTGACACCAGAGAACCAGAAGAAAGTCAAGCAATTTATCACAAAGCACTGGCAAATTTTTAACAGTCAAGATGGAACCACCGTCGCACCAACATCATCCAGCATCGAATAGATACCGGAAAGGCTCAACCCATCAGAATACCACCTAGGCGACTACCATTGGGGCAACAACAGGCAGTCGAGGAAAACATCGAGTCCATGTTACAAAATGGAGTTATTGAGCCATCCATCAGCCCATGGTCTGCTCCCGTCGTGCTAGTTAAAAAGAAGGATGGAACCACCCGATTTTGCGTGGATTACAGAAAGCTCAATGACGTCACGAAGAAAGACAGCTATCCACTACCCCGAATCGATGACACTTTGACCACACTAGCAGGCTCCCGTTGGTTCTCCACACTAGACCTAAAAAGTGGATATTGGCAGGTTGGTCTACACGCAAACGACAGAGAAAAGACAGCGTTCTCCACCAGTAAAGGGCTGTTTCAGTTCACGGTCATGCCCTTTGGGTTATGTAATGCACCCGCTACATTTGAGAGGCTAATGGAGTATGTACTGAGCGGGTTAACCTGGAGGACGTGCTTAGTATACCTCGACGACATTCTAGTCATGGGTCAGACATTCGACGACCATCTGAAGAACCTGGGAGAAGTATTCTCCAGAATTAATAACGCCAACCTGAGACTCAATCCGAAGAAGTGTTCCTTGTTCCAAAAAGAAGTAGAGTTTTTGGGCCACGTAGTATCCGAGTCAGGAATCCGCACCAACGAAGACAAGATAGAAGCCATCCGTGATTGGCCAGTCCCAAGAGACAAGCATGAACTACGAAGCTTCTTGGGCCCTGTTCATACTACCGGCGTTTTGTTGAGGGATTTGCCACCATTGCCGCCCCTCTACATCGGCAGACCACTGAGAAAGAGACCTTCCATTGGAATCAGGATTGCGAAACATCATTCAGTCGACTGAAGGCAGCACTATGTTCCAGCCCAATCCTAGCCTTTCCTACACAGTCTGGCAAGTTCATCTTAGACACCGACGCCAGCAACACAGGTTTGGGGGCCGTCCTATCCCAGGTGCAAGATGGTGAAGAGAGAAAAGAACTTCTTGCAATAATAAGGGCTGTAGACCATTTCCACAAATACCTCTATGGTCGTTCTTAATCCGAACAGATCATGCCGCACTCAAATGGCTGCTGGACATGAAGACACCGGAAGGACAACTGGCCAGATGGATGGAGAAATTGCAGCAATACGACTTTAAGGTGGAACACCGTGCCGGCCGTTTGCACAATAATGCCGATGCCCTATCCAGAAGACCCTGTAGAGCGGAATGCGGACATTGTCTGAAGACGGAACAGCGAGAGGGTATCTCCATCAGGCAGATCCGAGTGCAGGCCAATGAAGACTGGACAACGGAACAGTGCATCCAGGACCAAATGGCTGATCCAGATATCGAACCAATCTTGTCACTCAAAACGAGAGGGGCAGCCAGGCCACGATGGGACGAGGTAGCTAGATACTCCGGCGTGCTGAAATGGTTATGGGCTCAATGGGACTCTCTACGAGTCGACAATGGAATGCTCAAGCGAGTTTGGGAAAGCGCTGATGGACGAGAAACCAAGTCCCAACTGGTAGTTCCGAAGAAAAAGGTACCAGCCATCCTGACCGAAATACATGATGGAATTACCGGAGGCCACCTGGGCATGAATAAAACCCTTGGCAAAGTTCGCCAGCGGTACTACTGGGTGAATTACTTTGAAGACGTCAGAGCTTGGTGCCGCAAAGTGCCAACTGTGCATCCAGTAAGGGCCCGAAGACCCGGACCAAAGGCAAAATGCAGCAGTACAATGTGGGCGTCCCATTTGAAAGAATTGCCATCGATGTCGCCGGTCCGTTTCCCGAGTCTGAGAGGGGGAACAAATACACTCTGGTCGCAATGGATTACTTCAGCAAATGGCCTGAGGCGTATGCGATACCCAACCAAGAGGCAACCACGGTAGCGACGGTGCTAGTAGAACAACTATTCAGCAGGTTTGGCGTCCCGATGGAATTACATTCAGACCAGGGGCGTAACTTCGAATCGAATGTATCCCAGAAGGTCTGCACGATGTTGGGGATCAGGAAAACGAGAACAACACCATTACACCCACAGTCAGACGAAATGGTGGAAAGATTCAACAGGACCTTGGAAAAACACCTATCCAAGGTTGTCAGCAATAACCAGCGTGATTGGGATGAGCATATTCCCCTATTCCTATTGGCATATCGCTCTGCTGTACATAATAGTACAGGCCTGACCCCAGCCAAGGTCCTATTCGGAAAGGAGCTGCGATTACCCTGCGATATGGCATTTGGCTCCCCCGAAGAACCTCCCCAAGACATCGACGGTTATGCCGACCAGCTCCGACATAACATGCTGGCAATACACGAATTAGCCCGAACGCAGATGTTGGCCACCAGTGACCGGATGAAGACGCGATACCACCTCAAGACCAATTCAGTCGGGTTCCAGGAGAGGGACAAAGTCTGGCTGTACAACCCCCAACGGAGCAAGGGTAAATCCCCAAAGCTTACACCCGCCTGGGATGGTCCATACGAGGTGGTCAAGAGGCTGAATGACGTCGTCTACCGGATCTGTCGAAACCCCAAGGCTAAATTGAAGGTGGTTCATTTAGATCGACTCGCTCCCTACCATGGAGGGGATGTTTCTGATCGGGACGATCAGAATTAAAGAGGGGGCAGTGTTACGAAATTTACCCAAAGCCGACCCTGTTTCATTTCAGTACGACAACAAACGCTTTGAGATAAAAAAAAACGGTTCTCGAAAAGACTAGGCAGCGGAAGGAGTGATGATTGATTTTACGAGAATTTTCTATGCTGGCTTACAAAGGAAGCAGCTACGATGGAGTTCAGTCATACCGCGAGGACTAGCGTATACGGGATTGTTATTGTGATATTTGAATCAGCTGTTTTAATGTAAATAAAGTCCTAGAAAAGTGAAAGTGAATATTAGTTTTATAATTTCAAATTGAACCCACGGACTATATTGCAATATTATAGTTCAATAAGTAAGTTTCCTAATTTGTGAACTGTGACTACTCAAGGATTATACTTTGCACATCAAAAGTGGATGAATAATTTTTGTTAAGCAAGAGACAACAGAAAAAAACTGCAAATAGGTCGATTGAAAAATAGTGCCCAACGACAATAATACACAACAGAAACACAACAGAATTGTGCATAAATATACAATAAATCCCATAAATTGTTTGTTGATTAACCAAGAACACTTACTCCAGCAAGACACTACACTAATGCGAACAACATTTATAATTTTAAATAAACCAAATTTAGTTTCGATGAATGTAATAATGCACAAAATATAAATAACCTCTTTCACAGCACCCGACTTATTACAGATGCGAAATTAACCGCTGATAATAGTTTAAGAACTTGTGTAGCAGCCGGAGTTAATTCTCAAATATATGCAAGTTATTTACATATAATAGCATTACCCAACAATTACGTCTTTGTTTAAGAGTATTAAGTTTTTTTTTCAAAGAATAAATACACATAATATGATATTCAGCTTGAAGAGTCTACAGATACTATATAAATAGCATAGTGGTGGATATTATCTAAACTTTAGAAGACCGTACGCTAGTCACACATTTTTTTATGAATTAACAGTAATTGAAAGACAGGAATTCTATATCGGTCTTGGAGCTGACAATGAAGCTACTGCAGCTGTGACATAACATTTCTACATTTGTTGGCATACATAGATGTGAAGGTAAGATTCATATTTTCTTCACACCTTGTATTATTTGCAAAATATATTTCAATAGATTTCTCTTTATGTCCTTGCAGTAATCATGGTCAAGATTACTTACTTAAAAGTACTGCACTAGGCATTTCCATTACGAAAATAATAGTTTTTCATTTCAATTTTTTGAATAATAAGGTCAGCGAATACTTCTGGAGTCAAAAAATCGACCCGACCTTGAAATAGCTTTTAAGGTAAAGATCAGTAACAAATGAGGTTTTAATTTCAAATCTGTTGCCTACTCTTTTTAGTGTTTCTGAGAGACTCTGTATGTTTGGTATTGTTATTGTAGTAATGTATCTTGGGAGTCAGTGTTGCTTGGTGGGGTTTGGTGTTGACAGAGTGCGTATAACAAGAGTGTTGCCCAAGGTATAGGCTAAATGCTGATTGGTTCCGCCATTTTTGCACTGATTCCAGGTTTACCAGAGGACGAGGAGAACCTTATCTGCACCTGTTCGAACGGTTGCATAACACACTAGGCTTTGTGTTATCGATTTTTCAATTGATTCTTATTGGTGGAAAATGAACGCAAAATGACCGGTGCTTTAGGACTTGGCACCACTCTGGGTGTTGATTGCTAGCCATTGTTTGATATTCGATTTTATTTTTGTGGGTAATTAGTAAGCACATTCTTTATAAACGTTTTATTTATTTTATCATTAAATTTATAGACGTCGCAACAGTTGGGTTTTACAGAGACTTGATGATATTTCTTTTTACAGAATTTGGATGATAGGTTAAAGTTGAGATACATGTTAGTGTGAGTCGGTTTTCTGTGAAATGTCGATTATTTTTGTTATTAAAATATCTAAAAAAGATAATTTGTTATTCTGTTCAAGTTCTAATGTAAACTGCCCAGTTTGGTCTTTGTTATATACGTCGTTTAATAATTCATTTAAGTCGTCAAGATTATGTTCCCAAATAACGAATGTGTAACATGTCGTCAACATAACATCACGAAACTAAAATTGTTTGTTTCTCAATTTTTTTTCATTAATATGTTGTTTAAGGCAGTAGTTCTATTATTGTATCAATGGACAATTGAGTACGTTGAATTAGTAAAGAATCATGTTTTGCATTGTATATGAGATATTTTTTCTAAAAAATGTGCACTCTTTTTATGATGAGAGTTAGAATTATCAGTAAGTGATGAAATAATTTTTAAAAGAAAATTCTATGGGCTAACTAAAATTCTTAAACCCAATATCCCTTTAAGACCAATTGTCAGCTCTGTAAATTCACCATGGTAGAACTCTCAAAATTTATTTTAAAAATTATTTCACCACTTACTGGTAATTCCATCTTTCATCTTAAAAACAATGCACATTTCTTAGAAAAAATATCACATACAAATACTTCCACAGTAGCAAGTTTTGACATTGTAAATCTATATAATAATGTTCCTTACACCAAAACACTTCGTATAGTAAAAGAACGTTTATAACGTTTTCAACTAGATAATGATTTCTACCATCAAGATTTTGTCATGGCCATAGCTTTCTGACTGTCTCCAGCTTTAAACATTTCTCTTGAAAAAGTTGAGGAACAAACAATTAGACCTTTAGTTTGATGGCATTATGTTAACGACATTTTCGTTATTTGGTAACATAATCTACAAGAATTACTAAACACTATAAACAACAAAGAACAACAAACTATACACTTTCTATAAGAATTTGAACAAAATAACAAATTATCTTTTCTAGACATTTTAACAACAAAAACGCAATCGAGATTTGAACCAGAAGTTTACGGAAAACCGATTCACACTAACAGGTAGGTATCCCAACTTTAATCATCTATATTCAGAAAAAAACTGTCCCTATATCAATAAATTTAATGAATAAAAAACCTTTATAAAAAATGTGCTTTCTGCCAATATTTACCCAGAAAAAATATTAATAAAGCAACACTGAGCCCCTGCATAATCACATTACTACAATAATAATACCATAAATACAGGGTTCCCCATAAGAGTTGGCCACAGATTTAATGTTAAAACCTCAATCAAAACAAGAAAGACACTAAATTTAATTGCATCAAAAACAAAATCAATGTAAAATACTATCCATTTTTACCTAGTTCTGGCCCACTAAGATATTCTGCTGTGTCCATAATTTTTGAACAATAAATATATTTCAATTATAAATATATTTCAACTATTGACTACGATGTGTCTTCCATTCATACTTTCTCAGTCTAATAAATTCTATTCATTTGATATTCTTCGAGTACTAGTAGTAGATTAATTATTTTTTGTCCAATCTAAATAAATATTTACTTCGAATATTGTTCTTCCCATGCAGTAGATATTCCCAACTAACTTTGAACATAAATATTGTGGGTATATTTTGTTTTAATATTGTGAGATTAACATTTTAAGAATGCATATATCTTTACCTCAAAGGTCCTTTACAGAAATGCCAAGTTAACATTTTCATATTTATAGTAGTAATGAATGATTTTTTGTCATGCAAACTGATAAACGGGATAATCTAGAACTATCAAAATCTTTATTGGCAAAATTTAAGGAACAAAAACGACGACGTATAACCGTTTTGTATAGTCCAAGTCACGAAACGAGAATAGTTGAGGTATGGAAATACGGACAGGCCTCTGAAGTAATATTCCCAGAATAATATTAAACGAATAGTTTTGTAAAAACCCTAGTCCTAGTCTGAAAGTTTAACATATTGCGTAAGTTGCTGATGATAAAATAATTTATATGAAAGTGTACTAATATCATTGAAACAAGAACTTTCTCAAATTTTCATCGTCTTTTGTATATTCTTTAATTTTAGTTACATATTAATTATAATACCAATCTCCTATTTTATTCCCTGTCTATAAGTCGTTTCCAGTTTTAATTTTTCCTACTCCCATTTGGCAAAGTTAAGTTTTGTATGCATTTTAGTTATACGTATAACTAAAATGCATACGATACTTAACTGTGCCAAATGACTCTATTGTGGAATCCCTTGTTATTTTTGATCTGAAGTCTAATTGAGTCTTACTAGAATAATTTGCATATTTCCTATTGACGTTTTCTTAAAGAAGTAATTCTATATTTTATCTCATTTAGAATCAGTTGTGAGATGTCACACATTTTCGTCTGATACACCCGTACTGCCCCTGGATGAACCAGATTATTCAGTAGATTGTCTCTCTGCCCCTGCGGTCGCCACATATGTACAACTTGTATTGTTTATACATTTTTGTGACACTAAATAAAAGATACTAAACTTTTCGAGATTTTTCAATCCATTGACCACAAGACATATATTGTTTCTAGTCGAAAACATTTATCGGTTGCGCTACATTCAACTGATTGAATTCTCGAATAATTATTTATGTATATAGTACATATAACTGAATTTATAATTTTATTATTGAAATGTATTCCGACATCCAGGAGTTTCAGGAAAATCTAGCTCACAGAAACTCCAAATCGGGAGTCGTATTGTGTTTAACGCCGTTTCCCTGTGATTCCTAGGACAGAAATAACACGAATAAATTCGTAGGTTTACTAAAACCTGTCAAAAAAATTACGATTCTAAACTTATTTTTCAATTTCTTTTGACAGGTTTTAGTAAACCTACTAAATTTTTCGAGTGATTTCTAGGAAATGGCGTTACACACAGTACCACTCCCGATTTGGAGTCTTTGTGAGCTAGATTTTCCTAAAACTCCTGGATGCCGGAATACATTTCGCGATAAAATAATAAACATAAATAATTATTCAAGAATTCAATCAGTTGAGGGGAGCGCAACTGATGAAGGTTCTCGACTAGAAACAACATATTGTCTTGCGTTCAATGGATTGAAATGGTCGTTACGGTAACAACGCATTGAGAATGCCAAGTGAGACCTTGGCGAAACGTCTACAGGATTCCGGATAAATATTTCTTCATATATATATATATATATATATATATATATATAATCACTTTTGTAACCTTTTTTGTTTATTATTTAGTCATTTATAAACTACCATTTAGGTAATTTTGCAGGCAGTATGCAGTTATTTCATTTGCATGAAATAATCACTGTTGATTGTGGTTTACGATAAAGTCACAGATACGATTAAATGTTTTACCGTTAAACAATATACAAGTATTGCATTGCATAATAACCTTAGAAATACAAAAATTAAATAAATACATTTTTATAGATATTTTCTCCCAAATATTGCAGGTCCATATTCCTAAGGAAAATTTCATTCTAACACTATGAGAAACTAGAACATCATCCACAAATTATAAATGAAAACCAACTACCTACCTTATTAGTGGTGCTTTAAATAATGAGAGGAGTTTGACAAACCAACCTTAACATAATATTTACATCTACTTTTACTGTGACTGAGAGGATAGCTCTAGGATTAACTACGGTTAAAAATATAATAATAAATCCTTAATTTTTTTCGGAAGGATAGTTGTCACCTACTGGATGGTCTTGTTCAAAATCGTTTGGTATGTATTTTGCCTTTAACTATATTAATAATTCGGCATTTGTCTAAGCCAAATTTCATATGGATGTCACTAGAGAACCCTTCTACTATTTTAAGCACATCAAGCACCTGTTGTTTCGTAGCTGCCATCAACTTTAAGTCGTCCATGTATAACAAATGGTTTATCTTTAATGCTTGTACGTTGTTGTGTTTGAGACTGAACCCAAAATTAGTCGAGTTCAGTTTGTTTGGGAGAGGGTTCATGGCAAGGCAGAACCACAGCGGACTAAGAGAGTCTCCCTGGAATATACCCTTTTGATTGGAATGGGGTCAGTTTGTATCGAACAGTTGGCTTCATTCAGTGAGATTTTGGTTTGCCAGGTGGACATGGCATATTCTAAAAAGTTAATAATACAATTATTCACTTTATAGAGTTTCAGCACCTTAATGAGCCAATCATGTGGAACTGAATCAAAGGCCTTTTTGTAGTCCACATATGCCATGTAGAGATTTCGTCGTTTGGCGTGGGCTTGATTGCAGACAACGGAATCAATTATCAGTTGTTCTTTGCAGCCAGTCGAATTTTTCGCGCATCCCTTTTGTTGTTGAGTAATTATGTCGTTCAGCTCACAATGTTTGAAAATGCGATTATTAATGCACGATGTTATGAGTTTGTATAAGGTTGGAAGGCAAGTGATTGGTCGGTACTTTGCTGGGTCCTGTGCACGTAGGTTATCCTTTGGTAAGAGGTATGTAGCACCATGCGTAAGGAAACTAGGCATCTTTTGTGGGTGGGTAATTACCTCATATATAAGGGCTGTTAGTGTTTCGTGGGTTGCGTACAGTTTCTTTATCCAGTAATTTTGAATACCATCTGGTCCTGGTGCTTTCCAGTTATGTAGGTGCTTCATTATGTTGGATGTGTCTTCCGTTGTAAATGGTTGGTGTTGCATGGCATCACAGTTCTGAAATGCAGCCTCCTCCTCATTAATCCAGCTGGCTCTGGAGTTATAGGAGATTGTTGTGGAAAGCTGTGTTTTCCAGAATTCCTCGATGTCTGTTTTACTGGGGTAACTAGGGGCTTCATTATTATTGGTGTTGTTAAGTTTTCTATAAAACCCTTTTTCTGATTGTCGGAAAAGTGGGTTGTCTAGTTTCCGTTGGTTACTGGTTTTGTACCTTCTCAATCGGCTTGTGTAGACGGAGAGCTTTTGTCGTAGACTGTCCAGGCACTGCTGAGATGTGATGTTTTCTCCATCCCACTGGGAGTGTATTCGGTTATTGTCCATGATAGTATTGACAAGCCTTTCTATTCTGTTGTTCCTGACTCCTCGTTGGTATTCGGTCAGTCATCCAATGTCTTTCCAAAGAGAATTGATTTTCCCTTCAAGTCGTCTTTGCCAAGGTGGTATTCGAGGTGTTTGTCTAAATTGGAGAGGGTCTTGTTTTGGTCTTACTGCGACCCCAATTGTTCTGCAGATGGAAGTTCCAGGACAGTAGATAAGTGTGTGTAGCGACTCTAACGTATTAGCACCCATAACATAGTTTGGCAAGATAAATTTGTTCATAGCCTGGAAGACGATACCCAATTTCTTAGAAGATCTTAGTTTGGGAAGAGCTGGTCTAGTTAGTGGATCTGTCCCACTATATTCTATAAAAGCTCCTTCCATTTCTGCTTGAATCTTCTCAAGCAGGCCAGCGTTGGTTGGCTGTTCTTGTTGTAGTTCTTGAGTCTCGTCCGCTCTTTGTGCCAAAATTGTTTTGGCTCTGGATCGATTGTATTTCGACCAAATAGTTCGCGCTCCACTTCGCTCTTTATTCTGTCCAGTTGTCCAGGCGAAATAAGGCCATTTCTCAAGATGACACGATATTGATATTGATATTGAAATATATATTATTTATATTTCTCTTTCGCAATTTAGATTTTTTTATTTTTAATATGTTATGTGAACAATTTCAGTTAATCCGTATAGAAAATTTGGAAAGGGTTACTCAGTAATTTGTCAACATTCTTGAATCGCATTTTTCTGATTTCTTGGGAATAACACCAAAATTGCTGGAAAGTATGTATATTTCAAATAGTCCAAACGTTTCAGGCTCTAAATCAGACCCCATTTTCAATGGTAATAAAATTGAATACAAATGGAAATTAAAGTTTGGATTATTTGAAATATACAGAGGTTCCAGCAATTGTGGTGTTATTCCCAAAAAATCAGAAAAATATCAAGAGATCACAACTATCTTTCAATCTTTGAGTCGTCTCAGAAAATAAGCGACAAGCAGTTTATGATATTAAAATTAATGGCTTAGTAAACGAATTATTGTTAAAGAGCAAGTACGATAACAACTACAGGAATCTCTTCGAATGTATTATTCAACATTAAAGGAGGTTTGATCAATATCAGTCTTTTCGTTTTAAAGGTATTTGCTTGGTTACGTATTTGATATGAATAAAAACAGTAAACGTATGTCAATAGTTTTATGTATACATACAGTTATACGGAGTAAGGTAAGTAAATGAAAATAATAATAATAATAATAAGACTAGACTAGGCATGTCTGGAGCCGGCGCTGGACATGACAGCATGCGGGACGTCGGTGGCAGGGTGCTGAGGAGGCGGGCCCCTGCCATCCAAACAGCTACAGCCCAAGAACCAGAAGAACCACAAGAACCACAACCAATACAGTCACAACGTCACCATCACCAACGGAGTCAAATGAGAACGAGAACTCCACCCGCAGAAAGTATTGCGCAGGATCAACAGCCAGCGCTCACTCAAGCGGGACTGAAAAGACAGCGCATGAAATGGCCTGGCGCCATGAATGAATTTATAATGCGCACGTTTTAAAGAATTACGAACCTTGGCCAGGACAAGACTGGATATCGCCAAATACTCCATCAAGAGTTCTGTCGTGAGTACCCAGAGATTCAAGTTACTGAACAGAGAATCGCAGATCTATATCGTGTCATCTTGAGAAATGGCCTTATTTCGCCTGAACAACTGGACAGAATAAAGAGCGAAGTGGAGCGCGAACTATTTGGTCGAAATACAATCGATCCAGAGCCTGAAACAACTTTGGCATAAAGAGCGGACGAGAGTCAAACACTACAACAAGAACAGCCAACCAACGCTGACCTGATTGAGAAGATCCATGCAGAAATGGAAGGAGCTCTTATAGAGTATAGTGGAACAGATTCACTGACTAGACCAGCTCTTCCCAAACTAAGATCTTCTATGAAATTGGGTATCGTCTTGCAGGCTATGAACAAATTTATCTTGCCAAACTATGTTATGGAGTTAGGGTCGCAGTAATATCAAATACCTCGAATACCACCTTTTCAATTCTCTTCGGAAAGACAATGACTACCAACGAGGAGTCAGGAACAACAAAATAGAAAGGCTTGTCAAGACTATCATGGACAATAACCGAATACACAGCATCACATCTCAGCAGTGTCTGGATCTACGACAAAAGCTGTCTAGATTGAGAAGAGGCTAGACAACACACTTTCCGAGAACTGTGTTACCCCAGTGACATAGGAATGGAAAACAACTTTCCACAACAATCTCCTATAACTCCGGAGCCAGCTGGACTGCAACTGTGAATGCAACACCAACCATTTACAACGGAAGATACATCCAACATAATGAAGCACCTCCATAACTGGAAAACACCAGGACCAGATGGTGTACAAAATTACTGGATAAAGAAACTGTACGCAACCCACGAAACACTAACAGCCCTTATAAATGACGTAATTGCACACCCACACAAGATGCCTAGTTTCCTTACGCATGGTGCTACATACCTCTTACCAAAGGACGACCTATGTGCACAGGACCCAGCAAAGTACCGACCAATCACTTGCCTTCCAACCTTATACAAATTCATAACATCATGCATTAATCATCGCATTTTCAAACATTGTGAACTGAACAACATAATTGCTCAACAACAAAAGGGATGCGCGAAAAAATCAATGGGTTTCAAAGAACAACTGATAATTGATTCCGTTGTCTGCAATCAAGCCCATGCCAAACGTCGAAATCTCTACATGGCATATGTGGACTACAAAAAGGCCTTTGATTCAGTTCCACCTGATTGGCTCATTAAGGTACTGAAACTCTATAAAGTGAATAATTGTATTATTAACTTTTTAGAATATGCCACGTCCACCTGGCAAACCAAAATCTCACTGAATGAAGCCAACTGTGCGATACAAACTGACCCCATTCCAATCAAAAGGGGTATATTCCAAGGAGACTCTCTTAGCCCACTGTGGTTCTGCCTTTCCATGAACCCTCTCTCAAACAAACTGAACTCGACTAATTTTGGATTCAGTCTCAAACAAAACAACGTACAAGCATTAAAGATAAACCATTTGTTATACATGGACGACTTAAAGTTGATGGCAGCTACGAAACAACAGCTGCATGATATGCTTAAAATAGTAGAAGGGTTCTCTAGTGACATCCATATGAAATTTGGCTTAGACAAATGCCGAATTATTAATATAGTTAAAGGCAAAATACAGCAGGGGCACTTCAAAATGGAAGATGACACCTCAATTGAATCTATGGGGGAAGGTCATACTTATAAATACCTTGGAATAAAGCAGGCTCAACGTATTGATCACATGACTATGAAAAGGGACCTAACAGCAGAATTTTATAGAAAGAAGACTGATGAAAACTAAATTAAACAGTAAAAATCTATTTCAGGCTATTTACACCTATGCGTGTTCAGTACTCAGTTATTATTTCGGTATAGTTAATTGGTGCAAGACTGACATTGAACAATTACAACGAAAAGTTCGAGTTTTACTCACAAAAGCTCAAAATCACCACCCAAAGAGCTTTGTCGAACGTACAACTTTGCCACGGTATGAAGAAGGAAGAGGATTGACAGATCTGAGCAAACTATTAGATCAACAAATTTCCATTTTGCGTAGTCATTTCCAGAAACTCGCAGAATTTTCTGATCATGTGCCTGGTTGATGACTCAACACCACGGCGACTGACACAACAACATGTCCAATTACACCACCAGACCAGAGATCAGAAACTGCTGAAATGGAAAGAGAAGCCCCTTCATGGAAGACATATAAATGACGTCAACCAAGATTATGTCGACCGTGCAGCGTCGAACTACTGGTTGATCTCTGGTCATATGTTTTCTGAAACGGAAGGCTTTATCTGGGCAATCCAAGATCAAGTAATTCCAACTAAGAACTAGCTAAAGTACATCGTTAAAGATCCTTCTATTAACAACGACAGAGGCAGGTACGGTTGCCAAACATCTGAATCTATCCAGCATATCACAGGAGGTTGTCAAGCGTTCGCTGCAACTGAATAAAAAGAACGACACGATGCTGTGGCAAAAATACTTCACCAGGAACTAGCACTGAAACTTGAATTATCACAGTCGGTAAGATTACCATACTATAAATACAAACCAGAATTTGTTTTAGAAAATAACAACTACAAGATGTACTGGGACGGCACGATACTGACCGATCGGACAGTTGCTCACATTACACCAGATATATATAGTTTTGGTAGATAAAGTCTCTCGGGAAACAACTTTACCTGACATAGCAATTCCTTAACAACAATAATATAAATATCAAGCAAGCTGAGAAAATAACCAAATATAGAGATTTGGAATTTCAAATAAAGACTCAGTGGGGCATGAACAACACACGAACTGTACCAATTGTTATGTCAACGACAGGACTAGTCCCAAAACATTAAAATTATTAAATATAAAATTAAATTAAACAATTTCTGGACGAACATCTTTACAAACAAATGCAAAAAGCAGTCCTGTTAGGAACGGCCCGGACGGTCAGGAAATTCAGAAACTGCTGCCACGACTCCAACCACGGGTCTGAAAACCTGGCAAGGGCTCCCACAGAGCTAAACCCTTTTGATATCTAGGATATCTGGGGTTTAGTGAATTTTCCCCTAAAGGCGCGTCAGAGGAGTGGCCATACATTGTATGGTCCTTAGAAATTCATGGAGGTGAGGCACTCCCAGTAAACGAAGGATATCTGGGGTTTAGTGAATTTTCTGGCGCTTGGCGTGCCTTATGTGATGCCATACTGTATGGTCAAGTCGGGATGAGACATCGAACTGGTTGATCTTGAAACAAGTAATGGCAATTCAAGATCAAGTAATTCCAACTAAGAACTATCTAAAGTACGTTGTTAAAGACCTTTCTATTAACAACGACAGATGTACGGTTGCCAGGCATCTGAATGTATCCAGCATATCACAGAAGGTTGTCAAGCGTTCGCTGCAACTGAGTATAAAGAACGAAACGATGCTGTGGCAAAAATACTGCACCAGGAACTAGCACTGAAACTTGAACTATCACAGTCGGTGAGATTACCATACTATAAATACAAACCAGAATCTGGTTTAGAAAATAACAACTACAAGCTGTACTGAGACCGCACGATACTGACTGATCGGTTGCTCACAATAGGCCGGATATAGTTTTGGTAGATAAAGTCGCTCGGAAAACAAGTTAAATTGACATAGAAATCAACAATAATATAAATATCAAGCAGGCTGAGAAAATCCACGACTCAGTAGGACATGACAACACGGGCCAATTGTTATGTCAACGACAGGACTAGTCCCAAAACAGCTATTAAACAATTTAAAATAACTCGGTCCGGACAAACCTTTACCAACAAATGCAAAAAACCGTCCTGTTAGGAACAGCCCGGACGGTCAGGGAAACTGCCGCCACGACTCCAACCACGGGCCTGAAAACTTGGCAAGGGCTCCCATGGAGCTAAACCCCTTTGATATCTGGGATATCTGGGGTTTAGCAAATTAGTGAAGAGAGTGTGCTGCCATACATTGTGTGCTCAAGTCGGGAAATGGGGCAAATAATAGTTAATAATGTATTGAGCCTTTTTACTTCTGAAGCGGGAATGCGATATCATATAAAGTGTGTATGAGATAAGATTTACATTACAATACAATATTGGAAATCATAAGAGATTTAGTAGTTAAATCAGGACAGTTTTCATATAAACAAAATTCAAATAACCTAATTAGGAAGACTGTAGGGTAAGGTTATAAATGTGGACACTAATGATGGAGTAATCGTTCGTTACAAAGTAACGCCGAAACTTTTCATCCTATGATTCCTGAATATCATTTTCATTATATTTTTCATTAATACATTTTTATAAATGCATTACATACATTTTTGTGTTTTTAAACATGAAATTGAACAGAGCTATTTCTTGACAAGAAGATTAAAATTTAGTTACTATATTCGGTTATCATGTTCTGTACATTTAGGGTAGTTATTTTTGTAAATTGTTAAGGTGTTTTGGTATTAATATCGATTTCAATTTTCATTTTTCAAGCTGTAACCTTATATCAAAACTTACTGGTTTCTATTTTGAAGAATAATTAATATGAATTTTCATAAACTGTCGGGCTTTCATTTCCAAATTTAAAACTATAATTAACAGTAGTCAACCCGTACAGGTAATTAGGAATTGATTATTGACGCTACATATATATACGATATACTGAAAGTAAACTTATGCCCAATTAACAAATATAAGTAACGAGTACTAAGTACCGATATCACAATTAGTAACAATTTATTAAATCTCACTATAATCTCCATCCCTAGTGCCAATGGCGGATCAAGGGGGGAGGGGGGCTAAGGGGCAGCAGTTTAGCTTATAAAGAGTAGAGAAGGAATAAGAGACTGGCAGCATGTAGTGATCTTTTGGAGGAAGAAGAAATGTGTAAAAGTTTTTGATCGACGAGATCGAAGAAATGGAAAAAGAAAAATTACGTTAGTGTGGGAAATAAAAAAATGTGTTAGGCCAATTTGCTAATGCGAGGAATTTAGTAAACATTTTGTACAGTTTTTATGATGAGTAGAGAAATTAAATTATATAAATAACCGTAAATTTTAAGTTCACAGTAATTTTTACACTTGTTTTATTTTTGTGGTTATATTGTAAATATTGTAGGTAAATAAAATAAATCGAAATAAAATGTATTGTTTGAAAACCCGGCGGTTGTAGTATGCATGTTTTGATATCCAGGAGATAGTCTGAATTGCCTCTCGATCCAGCCCTTTAGCCTTACCCAGGGCGCACCACATGGGGGCAAGCTAGATTTGCAATAATAATTGAATGGCAATTGCCTGTGCGGATATCTGACAGTCATTTATATCCAAGAATTTTAATTCACAATATAGGGTGGTACCAAAAAAAAAAGAATTTTAGTTTCATGTTATACCTAACTTTTTTATTTACAGACAGATATTAATTTAATTTGTCTAAAAAATAATTGATGTTACAGTGCTGCCATCACATTTTTAACATCTGTTTTAAAAATTAAATGGTGGACATGTCTAAACTTTACAAAACGTTGGTACATTCTTAGGTCTCTGTGTACATTTATAAACAAGATTCTGAGAGCCTGAATATTCCTAAGTCCAATATGAGAAATTAGCTATCAGGATGTAAAATATACCTACTTTCATGTTGTCTTGGTCAGTTAATTTTTGGCAGCTTCGTATGCTCTACATCTCCTTTTTCTTAGAAAAATTCAAGCTTTCGGGATCTTAGTTTTATATCTATACAAAGTGACCCAAGAAACTACCAGAATGTTTTAAAATTTGCCAAGGTTTAACTCATTTGAAAAATATAAAGTTAGCGCACTAACTCCATCAGCTGTCTCTTAAACAAGTTGAATTAAATTAAAATCGGTACATAAATAAAAACCTTATAACATGCAATAAAATTTCGTTTTTTTTTTTGATAACCCTATATATCTATAAAGAGGCAACTAGAAGTTGTAGAAAAGCGAGTCATGAAATGGTCGTGTTATATGTAAAGGTTTCAATTCAGAATTTCGAACTTGACTTCTGATATTCTACAAAACTTTAAATACATGACATGGTGTTTCTGGGCCAAACCTGTCATCGATGGCGCTACCCTCAAAGAATAATATCTCCAAAGTATTTATATATTTCATAAACAAAATATTTATAGAGATTCCTACTATGTACCTATATTTTTCATTATTAAACCAAACGCTTATAATGCATGAATAATTTTTCAAAATTTCATACCTTTGAGGATATAACAAGTAAAGACAGATCCCACTGAGAAGCAATATATTGTCTTGTATTTAAAGGTTTATAAAAGCTCAGTCGAAATTATAAAGCAGCTCCTGTCAAAACCACTTTCCGCCCCCCCCCCCTGAACAGTTATGTTTCAACAGATGTACACTAAAATACTGAATGTTCTATTTTTTATATTACAGTATATCTACAATGTTTATTGTCCCTACAGACAACCGACAAGAAGAAAAGCAGCATATAAAAATCTCTTCACTTTTCCTGCAGATCCAAGTATCAACACATTAAATTTTCTAAATATATTTACAGTAAAAGGTTTCGTATGGGTATACAAACTTTCAAAATTAAATAAGGACTTCAACTACGTTCCGACTGTTTCTACTGTACTTTTTACTCTACTAAAATCTTGCAATCCTATATCTATGATTACCTCTACCAAGTACCTTCTAGTAACTGGCAAGTGATAATCTAAAATATTGTTGTTTGACTATTTACTATTTTTCTAATCTAACTTACCTAAAGTAGTAGAACGACTATGGTCTAATTCAGCTAATATTCGGTTATCTTGTTCTATTTTAGCCATAATTCGTTCAATTTCTGTACCTTTATTGCCCCAAGATTGGCCGCCTATGTTGCCTGTCATCGGAGCAACCGGTACACTCGTGCCCATTCTGCTTCTTTGGGATGCTGCCAGCTCCAACTGCAATTCCTCGCACCTGTAACAATAAAAATTTGGCTAAATATTATCCCTGTAGATTTTCAGCGCATTATGACAATTTAAGCGATTTTTTGCAAAATTAGGCTTAGACTAGTTTTTGCTGAAGTAGATTCTTAAAAATATATGTGTTTTGTGTGCTCCATACCAGAAAATGTGGTATGTCATTTATAAACAAATCGATGTTGTTGCTAAATTGATAAGGAGGCGATAAACTACCTTGCGCGTGAAGCGGCGACGACTTGAATTTTCAATGATATAATGACGATGGTGAAAGATAAGAATTCGCCAAAGAAGTGATTTTCAATTTTACAGTTTACCCAAAATATCGGCATAAGCAGAACCAATAATAAAAGTTCCATTGTGAGAAAGCAAAAGTGTAATATTCTAAATGATGCAATCATTTTAATGCCCAAAAAAGTTAAGTAATTATGTTTTTGTATTTAAATAGAAGATTAAAAATGATGTTCAAATAACATTTGCATCAAATTCATTGATTCGCTGGAAGATGAAGATTTATTAAAGTCAGATACAAGTATCCCAGAATTTTAAAACTATTATAAACAGTCGTCAAAAAAGGTCTGATGGTCTGATGGCCATCTATAATTTTTGGAAAAAAGCGGAATTTTAACAAGAAGAAACTGAGACTTGTACTATAGCTGGAGTTAGAATTCATGTGGAAAAGTAGTAAAGAACACTATTAACTTTGATTTCATATTTACCAAAAATCAAACTGTTTGTTGAGTAGAGTACGTGTACGCCGAATGTATAGCCAGTTAAGTGAATTTGAAGGTGGTCGAATTGTTGGTTTACGGGAGGTTAACTGCACAAACAGAAATGCAACCACTGTTATGAGATGTTGTCAAGCATGAATTGATAATACCCAAAATCGTAGAACAGTAGGAACCGGACGTTTAAGGGGCACAATGCAATTTAAGATCGCCGTCTAAGACTTATGGCCTTTAAAAACCGATTTTCGACAACTCGAAATTTGACTGACGAGTGGTTAGGAGGCCATCTTTTACGTGTCCATCATGGCAGGAGGGAGTTAGTGCGGCGAAAAGCTTATGTTCTATTATATTTGTGATATTCGAATCAGCTGTTGTGTATATTTCATGTAAATACGAGTTTCTAGAAAGTGAGAGTAAACATTAGTATTTAAATTTTAACTGAACTCACGGAATATATAACAAATTTGGTGATCAGAAGTGAAGGATCAAGTGAAGTTAAAATCGCAATTTGATTTATGAAACCCGAAGTATGGAAAAAGAAAAAATGGACGAGACTACAAAAAAAATATTCAAACAGATTACTGACGAAAAAATTACCCAGATTCTGGAAAAACGGGACAAGAAGGAGAAACAACATCAAGAAGAAACTCAATAAAGGTTAGTGAAATCTTTTGATGAAAAACAACAAAATCTTGTTTCCACGATGGAAGAAAAACAACTGAATTTATTGGAAGGACTATTCTAGAAATTTGAAGAAAAACGACAAAATGATTTTAAAATATTTGAATAAAAACGAGATCAAATTGAATTAAGAAGACAGAATGATTTTAAAGTAACTGAAGAGAAAAGACAACTGTAATTTGAACAAATAATTCAAATTGTATCGCAAGTTAATGACACAGTTAATGAACGAATGCAAATAGTGGAATCAGACATAAGAGAAATAAACGACGACATAAAGGTCCTAAAAAATACCGTGGATACTCTTAAAACCAAAGTAGATGACATCGATTCCATCCAGAACCAGGTGAAATTTGAAATAAGTGCTATCCAAAGCCAGGTAAAAGTTGAAATCAGTTCAATTAAAGACCCAGTATACAGTACAAGATAAAGTGGAAACAGCAATTAAAAAATTGCGACAAGATTTGCAGCGAGGGAAATACCAGCACACCGTGAGTACCAAAGGTTCCTTTAGTAAACCACCCACATTTGATGGCAGTTCATCTTGGCCCATGTATAAACGGCGATTTGAGGCCGTGGCTACAGCTAATGGATGGCATAATCAAGAAAAATCTACTTCTGTGGTAATTTTGTTAAGAGGTCCGGCCCTAGAGCTCCTCTAAAGCATTCCAGTCGATGAACAAGGCAATTTCGACAAGATCATCGCCATCCTGGACAAAAGATACGACAATCAATCCTTGAGCCAGGTATACCAAGTCCAACTGAGTGGGAAAATGCAAAAATCCAGTGAAAGCCTCCAAGAATTCGAGGCAAAGATTAGACGGTTAGTACACTTGTCCTACCCAGACCTGCCAGAGGAAACAAAAGACCAGTTGGCCACACAGGGTTCAGAGATGTGGAAGTACAAAGAAATTTAAGACTGAGTGGCGTCAAGAAGAGTAATGAAGCTCTACTTCGGACTTTGGAAGTAGAGACCGTCATGAACATTTCCAAGTCGGCGGTCCGAGCAGTTTTGCCGAGATAGCAGCAGCATCAATGACCGAGCAATTACCATCACCATGGACACCAGCGCCGCTGTGTCCATTGCCAAGTCCAGAGTTTTGAAGGCATCGGAAATCCGGCCAGTTACCAACAACATCCAAGTCAGAACAGTCACCGGTGAGTCCATGTCAATACAGGGTGAGGCAGATGTCGTGCTACAGAAAGGGGACAACATGATCTGGCATAGGGTCCTGGTAGCGAATATTGAGGACGATTTCATACTGGGTATGGACCTAATCAGCCAGCAGGGATTTATGTTCGACCCGAGATATGATGTTCTTCATTCAGTTTCTAAATGAGGAATTTGTATTGGGACAGCCCGTCAACAGTTTAGCTACCTCCATAAAAATTGTAGCAAAATCTTCAGCCAGAATTCCCGGGCGAACGGAACAGTTTATTCATGGGCAGCTAGAAAGCAATCCAGGGAGCTGCGTTGGAACCCTTTTTGTCCTTAAGAGACAGGAACAGTGTATGATTACATCCCCCCTACCTTTTCGTATAAATTTGCAGTAACTAAAATCTATTAGAGAAATTAGAATTATTAGTAGGCTTTTTTGGAAAAATCGACTTGAAACAAATGAATATTACTTTAATTTATTCCGGATAGATCAAAGCATACTCATGATAGCATGAGACAGAATATACACATCATTAAAACATACAGGCATTTTGTTGAAAAGCAAAACAAAATTAATTTGTTGTCATCCACAATTGTAAAACAGACACACAGAAACAAACAAGGAATTGAACAAAGTATAGTAAATGTTCGATTTATGAATTCTTCTTAAATATCCGTCATATGAGGCACTCTGAATTTCTTATGGGGAAAAAGATCAAAATGAATTCCTAACTCTTTCCTGGCAATATTCTCTTGTTGTTAGCAGCATAGACAATATTTTTTATTCGACCTCAAAAAAATCTGATGAACTGATATCGGGAGAACGAGAAGGACACCATTGTTCGCTACCTAACGATCGTATTGATACCACAGCTGATTCCAGGTCAAATCTAATATAAGAAAATAATTTTCGAAAATGTCGATATATCAAAGACTAACAATAAACGGAAAATATTTTTTAAATTTCCAATAAGCTTACTATTCAAATTGTTATCATACAAATGCACCACAAGCACACCACCACTTTTATTGCAGCAAAAACAATGAAACTCCAGTAACCTTGAAACTCATAAATTTTTCCCTATTCGTCCAAATCATTTTGTGTAAAAAATGTTCCTTGTGTTTTTTTTTAGAATCGTGTTAATACTTATCACATTTATTCCCATATCTCTTTCTGTCGCTACTAAAGAACTTTCTGTATACGCTTTAACTATGCCAAGACTGTAACTTCATTATCTTCACTATCTACTACAGGTTTCCATTTTTCTTGCTTTTTCACAAACTGCCCGTGTGTTTTGCAATAGTGAATGTGCCGCGGCAGCATGTCATGAGATGGTGTTGGTCTATCCGGGAATCCCGTCCTTTATCACATTCCCCGTAAATAATTAACAAATTGAAGTAATCTTCGTTTTTAGGGTTCCATATATACAATATACGGATACCCTTATAATATCAGTCCGGATTTCTGCGTCTGAAATTTGGTATCAATGTATAGTTTGGTGACCTGATCAGGAGTACATATTGTTACGGAATTTACCCAAAGCCGACCCTATTCAGCACGACAAAAACGCTTTACGATAAAAAAATACGATTCTGGAAAAGACTCGGCAGCGGAAGGAACGATAATGATTTCTACTGGAAATTCTACGCTGGTGACACACCACGATCGCCAGTTAGTTATACCGCGACGACTAGATATGAAAATGTATTGTGAATCAGCTGTTTTAAATGTGAATAAAGTTCTAGAAAAGTGAAAGTAAATATTAGTTGTTATAATTTTTAAATTGAACCCACGAAGTATATAACAATTGGTGAAGGATTAGTGCAGTTAACATCCTAAATTGATTTATGGAAACTCGTAGTATGGAAAAGATAGACGAAAAAATTGCACAGATTCTAGAAAACGTGACAAGAAGGAGAAACAACATCAAGAAGAAATTCAACAAAGGTTAGTGAAATCTTTTGATGACAAACTTAAAATTGAGTTAGGAAATCTTGTCACTAATATCGATGAAAAACGTAAAATAGAATTAGAAAATCTTGTTTCCACGATGAAAAGTGAACAACAAAATCTTGTTTCCACGATGGAAGAAAAACAACAAAATCTTGTTTCCACGATGGAAGAAAAACAACAAAATCTTGTTTCCACGATGGAAGAAAAACAACAAAATTTAATTGAAGGATTATTCTCGAAATTTGAAGAAAAACAAGGTAAAACGGAAGAAAAAAGACAATTGCAATTTGAACAACTAATGCAAATAGTATCACAAGTTAACGAAACAGTTAATGAAAGAATGCAAATAGTAGAATCAGATATAAAAGAGATAAACGACGACATAAAGATCCTGAAAAATAATGTGGAGGCCCTTGAAACCAAAGTAGATGACATCGATTCCATACAGAGCCAGGTGAAATTTGAAATCAGTGCTATTCAAAACAAGGTAGAAACAGAAATCAAAAAAATGCAACAGGACTTACAGCGAGGAAAATACCAGAACACCGTGAGTACCAAAGGTTCCTTTAGTAAACCACCCACATTCGACGGCAGTTCATCTTGGCCCATGTATAAACGGCAATTTGAGGCCGTGGCTACAGCTAATGGATGGGATAATCAAGAAAAATCTACTTCTCTGGTAATTTCGTTAAGAGGTCCGGCCCTAGAACTCCTCCAAAGCATTCCAGTCGATGAACAAGGCAATTTCGACAAGATCATCGCCATCCTAGACAAACGATACGACAATCAATCCTTGAGCCAGGTATACCAAGTCCAACTGAATGGAAAAACGCAAAAATCCGGTGAAAGTCTTCAAGAATTCGAGGCAGAGATTAGACGGTTAGTTCATTTGTCCTATCCAGACCTGCCAGAGGAAACGAAAGACCAGTTGGCCACACAGAGTTTCATAAACGGCATCAGAGATGTGGAAGTTCAAAGAAATTTAGGACTGAGTGGCGTTAAGAAGAGTAATGAAGCTCTACTTCGGGCTTTGGAAGTAGAGGCCGAACATGTCCAAGCCGAGGGTCCGAGCAGTTTCCTTCAACCAGGAAGAGTCAGAGTCACCATTTCAAGCGCTGCTGGCTGGTCTGAACAAAATATTAGAACGGTCACAAAGAACTGGCACCAGAGGGGCATGTTACTGCTGCGGACGGACAGGACACTTCCAACGTGATTGTCGAGTGAGGCCACCTGAACGATCACCGACCAGGGGTAACCAACAAAACAGTCACTTATCTAGGTACCGTCAGTCAGTCAGCATAGGGGGGCGAATGCTGACTGTCCCTCCACCAGCCCCCAAAACGTTATCCATCCGGGGATTTTGCCGAGATAGCGGCAGCCTAGTCATCAGAGGCTCCATCAATGGGCGAGCAGTTACCATCACCATCGATACCGGCGCCGCTGTGTCCATTGCCAAGTCCAGGATTTTGAGAGCATCAGAAATTCGGCCAGTTACCAATAACATCCAGCTCAGAACAGTCACAGGCGAGTCCATGTCAATACAGGGTGAGGCAGATGTCATGCTACAGATAGGGGACAACATGATCCGGCATAGGGTCCTGGTAGCGAATATTGAGGACGATTTTATACTGGGAATGGACCTAATTAGCCAGCATGGATTTATGTTCGACCCGAGATATGATGTTCTTCGGTTTCTGAATGAGGAATTTGTATTGACACGTCCCGTCAACACATCAGTCACGCCCATAAAAATTGTGGCAAAGTCTTCAGCTAGAATTCCCGGTCGAACAGAACAGATTATTCATGGGCAGCTAGACAGCAATCCTGGGAGCTGCGTTGGAATGGTAGAGCCAGTACACTCAGCTCATGACTACTTGGTTGGACGGGCTATAGTTAAAACCGGACGAGATATACCAATCAGAGTCCTGAATCTGTCCAACAACGACATCAGAATTACCAATGGTCAAGAGATAGCTTGTTTCGAGCCAGTAGAGACCATCATCAATTGCGAAGAAGAGTACCAGACGTCGATGAAGGAAACAGGGCCCGATAAAGAGTTCCTACAACAGTTTGCTGACCACTTGACACACTTGACACCAGAGAACCAGAAGAAAGCCAAGCAATTTATCACAAAACACTGGCAAATTTTTAACAGTAAAAATGGAACTACCGGTCGCACCAACATCATCCAGCATCGAATAGATACCGGAAAGGCTCAACCCATCAGAATACCACCTAGACGACTACCATTGGGGCAACAACAGGCCGTCGAGGAAAACATCGAGTCCATGTTACAAAATGGAGTTATTGAGCCATCCATCAGTCCATGGTCTGCTCCCGTCGTGCTAGTTAAAAAGAAAGATGGAACCACCCGATTTTGCGTGGATTACAGAAAGCTGAATGATGTCACGAAGAAAGACAGCTATCCACTACCCCGAATCGATGACAGTTTGACCACACTAGCAGGCTCCCGTTGGTTCTCCACACTAGACCTAAAAAGTGGATATTGGCAGGTTGGTCTGCACGCAAACGACAGAGAGAAGACAACGTTCTCCACCAGTAAAGGGCTGTTTCAGTTCACGGTCATGCCCTTTGGGTTATGTAATGCACCCGCTACATTTGAGAGGCTAATGGAGTATGTACTGAGCGGGTTAACATGAGGACGTGCTTAGTGTACCTTGACGATATTCTAGTCATGGGCCAGACATTCGACGACCATTTGAAGAACCTGGGCGAAGTATTCTCCAGAATTAATAACGCCAACCTGAGACTCAATCCGAAGAAGTGTTCCTTGTTTCAAAAAGAGGTAGAGTTTTTGGGCCACGTAGTGTCTGAGTCAGGAATCCGCACCAACGAAGACAAGATAGAAACCATCCGTGATTGGCCAGTTCCAAGAGACAAACATGAACTCCGAAGCTTCTTGGGCCTCTGTTCATACTACCGGCGTTTTGTTGAGGGATTTGCCACCATCGCCGCCCCTCTACATCGGCAGACCACTGATAAAGAGACCTTCCATTGGAATCAGGATTGCGAAACATCATTCAGGCGACTGAAGGCAGCACTATGTTCCAGCCCAATCCTAGCCTTTCCTACACAGTCCGGCAAGTTCATCTTAGACACCGACGCCAGCAACACAGGTTTGGGGGCCGTCCTATTCCAGGTGCAAGATGGTGAAGAGAGGGTGATCGAGTACTACAGCCGTGGATTCTCGAAGCCAGAAAGAAATTATTGCGTCACCAGAAAAGAACTTCTTGCAATAATAAGGGCTGTAGACCATTTCCATAAATACCTGTATGGTCGCCATTTCTTAATCCGAACAGATCATGCCGCACTCAAATGGCTGCTGGACATGAAGACACCGGAAGGACAACTGGCCAGATGGATGGAGAAATTACAGCAATACGACTTCAAGGTGGAACACCGTGCGGGTCGGTTGCACAATAATGCCGATGCCCTATCCAGAAGACCCTGTAGAGCGGAATGCAAGCATTGTCTGAAGACGGAACAGCGAGAGGGTATCTCCATCAGGCAGATCCGAGTGCAGGCTAATGAAGACTGGACAACGGAACAGTGCATCCAGGACCAAATGGCTGATCCAGACATCGAACCAATCTTGTCACTCAAAATGAGAGGGGCACCCAGGCCACGATGGGACGAGGTAGCTAGATACTCCGGCGTGCTGAAATCGTTATGGGCTCAGTGGGACTCTCTAAGAGTAGACAATGGAATGCTCAAGCGAGTTTGGGAAAGCGCTGATGGACGAGAAACCAAGTCCCAACTGGTAGTTCCGAAGAAAAAGGTACCAGCCATCCTGACCGAAGTACATGATGGAATTACCGGAGGCCACCTGGGCATGAATAAAACCCTAGACAAAGTTCGCCAGCGGTACTACTGGGTGAATTACTTCGAAGACGTCAGAGCTTGGTGCCGCAAATGTGCCACATGTGCCGCCAGTAAGGGCCCGAAAACCCGAACCAAGGGCAGAATGCAGCAGTACAATGTGGGCGTCCCATTTGAGAGAATTGCCATCGATGTCGCCGGTCCGTTTCCCGAGTCTGAGAGGGGGAACAAATACATTCTGGTCGCAATGGATTACTTCAGCAAATGGCCTGAGGCATATGCGATACCCAACAAAGAGGCAACCACGGTAGCGACGGTGCTAGTAGAACAACTTTTCAGCCGGTTTGGCGTCCCGATGGAATTACATTCAGACCAGGGGCGTAACTTCGAATCGAATGTATTCCAGAAGGTCTGCACGATGTTGGGGATCAGGAAAACGAGAACAACACCATTACACCCACAGTCAGACGGAATGGTGGAAAGATTCAACAGGACATTGGAACAACACCTATCCAAGGTCGTCAGCAATAACCAGCGTGATTGGGATGAGCATATTCCCCTATTCCTGTTGTCATATCGCTCTGCTGTACATAATAGTACAGGCCTGACCCCAGCCAGGGTCTTATTCGGAAAGGAGCTGCGACTACCATGCGACTTGGCATTTGGCTCCCCTGAAGAACCTCCCCAAGACATCGAGGATTATGCCGACCAGCTCCGACATAACATGCTGGCAATACACGAATTAGCCCGAATGCAGATGTTGGCCACCAGTGACCGGATGAAGACGCGATACGACCTCAAGGCCAATTCAGTCGGGTTCCAGGAGAGGGACAAAGTCTGGCTGTACAACCCCCAACGGAGCAAGGGTAAATCCCCAAAGCTTACACCCGCCTGGGACGGTCCATACGAAGTGGTCAAGAGGCTGAATGACGTCGTCTACCGGATCCGTCGAAACCCCAAGGCTAAATTGAAGGTGGTTCACTTAGATCGACTCGCTCCCTACCATGGAGGGGATGTTTCTGATCGGGACGATCAGAATTAGAGGGGGAGCAGTGTTACGGAATTTACCCAAAGCCGACCCTGTGTCATTCAGCACGACAACAAACGCTTTACGATAAAAAAATACGATTCTCGAAAAGACTCGGCAGCGGAAGGAACGATAATGATTTCTACTGGAGAATTCTACGCTGGTGATATAAAAGAAGCACACCACGATCGCCAGTTAGTTATACCGCGACGACTAGCTTATATGAAAATGTATTGTGAATCAGCTGTTTTAAATGTAAATAAAGTTCTAGAAAAGTGAAAGTAAATATTAGTTGTTATAATTTTTAAATTGAACCCACGAAGTATATAACAATATCGTAAAAGAAGAAATTTTGATTTTAGGGGTACTAAAAAAAATCGACAGTTCTCCCCCCCCCTCCTTGATCTCCGAAACTACTCAGCCTAAAATTTTGAAAAAAAATAGGAAATATAGAACGTTGCCTGAATTTTGCAAGAAAAATAAGGAGAAACCATTAATATTAATTTTGGGGAGCAAATTATAGTTTTAAATGAAAATTTAAAATAACTTTTTTTTCAAACGCATCATGTAATACATCAAATAATATTTCCTATTCTAAGGAACACAAATATATTTTTTTCATATTAAAAAAAATTAGGTGCAAAGATATTAACAAAAATATACCAAAATTTACCCAATCCCCCTCCCTTATCTCCGAAACTATAAATCGTAAAGTTTTGAAAAAAAAATAGAGCTATAGGGTCTGACCTGAAGTTTACTGGAAAAATAAGGAGAAAGATCTACTTTTAATTTTGGGGGGCAAATTACAGAATTAAATGGAAAATATAAAATTAAAATTGTTTCTAACGCATCATGTTATATATCAAATAAAGGGGCTCATTATGACGAAAGCAAATATTTTTTCTCATATTTTTAAAATAAATTAATAAAGGATGTTAACAAAAATATAAAAAAATTACCCATTCCCCGCTTCTTATCTCCGAAACCATAAGCTGTAAAATTTTGAACAAAAATTGTATAGCGCCTCACCTGAACTTTACTGGAAAAATAAGGACAAACCCCTAATATTCATTTTGGGGGGCAAATTATAGAATTAAATGGAAAATAAAAAATTATAATTGTTTCTAACGGGCTCATTATGACGAATACATATCATTTTTTTAATATTTTTAAAATAAATTATTTAAAAGATATTAAAAAAATATTAAAAAATTTACCCAGTCCCCCACTTATCTCCGAATACTATAAGACGCAAACATTTGAAAAACAAATAGAGGTGTAGCCCCTCACATGAACTTTACTGGAAAATAAGGAGAAACCCCCTAATATTGATTTTGGGGGGCAAATGACAGAACTAAATGAAAAATAAAAAATAAACATGTTTCTAACGGATCATGTAATATATCAAATCACAGGGCTCATTATGACGAATACAAATACATGTTTTTAATTTTTTTAAATTAATATTTTAAAATATTTTTTTATTTACAGGACAAATACAAAGAAATCCTTAATATTAATATTGGGGGCCAAATTATAGAATTAAACGGAAAATAAAAAAATATTTTTTTAAGGCATCATCAATACATCAAATGAAAGGGCTCATTATGAAGAATACAAATATATATGTTTCATATTTTTTAAATTAATTGTTTACAAGTTATTAACATAAAGATATAAAAAATTCTCATTTCTCGCTTTATTTCCGAAACCATACTACCTAAAATTGTGAAAATAATTAGGGGTATTGGAGCTCACTTGAAATTTATAAGAAAAATTATTAGAAAACCCCCATAGTAATTTTAGGGACGAATTATACAAAATGGAAAATAAAAATTCAATTTTCAAACGCATCATATAATATATCAGATAAAAGGCTGATTTTTATCGTTATTATCAATTACAAATATATCATATTTTTAAATCATTTGTTTAAAAAATATTAACAAATATATTAAACATCGACTTAATTCCCACTTTAGAAACTAAACTATTTAAATTTTAAAAAATATAATTTATTCGTACTTTTAAATAATTTGAATAATAGATTTAATAATTTATAATTTAAAACTTGACCTATTTTGCCCTTTATCTTCCAATCTAAATAGCCTCAAAATTCAGACAGTAGATTCTCTAATGTTAATTTTTGGGGACCAATTAAACGGTTTCATATAAACTTGGAAGAACTAAAATTTCCGTTTGATTATTAGAGATATCTGAATTATTAGTAAGCTTTTTTGAAGGAATCGACAAGAAACAACTGCTGAAGTGTCAACAAACAATATTTGCTAATAATTTGGCGTTAAAGCGTAACTATATCTAATACTAAGGGTTTCGTACCACCTTCAAGATTCGAATATTCCAGTTTCAGACAAGCAGGAAATGAGTGCATTTTCTTATATTTAAATTTAAATTTAAATTTATAAAAAATATACACTTTGATTTTCCACACATAGACTTTTTATTTTATCTGCTTTAGGATTCGCTTGATTTTTATCAAAATACATATGTATTTAATTTTCTAATTTGGCCCCCAAAAAGTAACATTAGAGTTTTATTTTACTAATAAATTTTCAGAGATGCGTTTTATAATCTACTGTCTGAGTGTTGAGGCTCTGTAGATTGGAAGAAAAACGGCAAAATAGGTCAAAGTTTAAATAATAAGTTATTAAATCTGTTATTCAAATTATTTAAAAATATAAATAAAATATATTTTTCAAAATTTAAATAGTGTAGTTTCTAAAGTGGGAATTAAGACGATGTTTAATATTTTTGTTAATATCTTTTATACAAATGATTTAAAAATATAATATATTTGTAATTCACATAATGAGCCTTTTATCTGATATATTACATGATGCATTTGAAAATTGAATCTTTATTTTCCATTTAATTGTATAATTTGTCCCTAAAATTACTATAGGGGTTATCTAGTAATTTATTTTCCGTTTAATTCTATTATTTGGGGGTCAAATAATAGAATTAGGGATTTTTTTCATATTTTTCCTATAAACAAAAAAATGAGGTCTTAGAGTTTTGGGAATAACGGGAAGAATGGGTAATTTGTTTAAAATATTTTTTTAATATATTTTAAAATATTCATTTAAAAAGATTAAAAAAATATATTTGTATTCGTCATAATGAGCCCTGGGATTTAATATATTACAGGAACCGTTAGAAACAATTATATTTTTTTATTTTCCATTTAATTCTATAATTTGCCCCCCAAAATGAATATTAGGGGTTTCTTCTTATTTTTCCAGTAAAGTTCAGGTGAGGGGCTATACTTCCAGTTTTTCAAAATTTTTCAGCTTATGGTTTCGGAGATAAGGGGGGAATGGCTAATTTTTTTTTAATATCTTTTAATTAATTTATTTTATAAATATGGAAAAAATATATTTGTTTTCTTCATCATGAGCCCTTTTATTTGATATATAACATGCTGGGTTAGAAACAATTTCAATTTTATATTTTCCATTTAATTCTATAATTTGCCCCCCAAAAAATATTAGGGGTTTTTCCTTATTTTTCCAGTAATGTTCAGGTGAGAGGCTATACCTCCATTGTTTTTTCAAAATTTTCCAGCTAAGGGTTTCGGAGATATGGGGGGATGGGTAATTTTTTATATTTTTGTTAATATCTTTTAATTTATTTATTTTAAAAATATGAAAAAAAATATTTGTTTTCGTCATAATGAGCCCTTTCATTTGATATATAACATGATGGGTTAGAAACAATTTTAATTTTAATTTTCCATTTAATTCTATAATTTGCCCCCCAAAATTAAAAGTAGAGGTTTCTCCTTATTTTTCCAGTAAACTTCAGGTCAGAACCTATAAATCTATTTTTTTCAAAACTTTGCGTTTTATAATTCCGGAGTGAAGGGGGGGGAATGGGTAAATTTTGGTATATTTTCGTTAATATCTTTTTAAATATATATTTTTTTAAATATGAAAAAATAATATTTGTGTTCCTCAGAATGAGACCTTTTATTTGATATATTACATGATGCGTTTGAAATTTTATTTATTTTTATTATATTCTATAATTTGCCCCCTAAAATTAATATTAATGGTTTCTCCTTATTTTTGCTGTAAAGTTCGGGCAACGTTCTATATTTTCTATTTTTTTCAAAATTTTAGGCTCAGTAGTTTCGGAGATCAGGGGGGGGGACGGTCGATTTTTTTAGTTTTTCCCCACAGAAGTACCCCTAAAATTAAATTTTTTTCTTTTACGATATGTACTCCTGATCGGGTCACCAAACTATGCATTGATACCAAATTTCAACCTCTTCCGTCCAGTAGTTTAGGAGAAAATGGCTGTGATGTGACACAGGCAGAAATCCGGAGTGATATTATAAGGGTATCCGTATATTGTATATATGGAACCCTAAAAAACAATGTTGGGGTCCACTTCCGGTAGAACCGAAAGTCGTAGACAACTAAAACCAGATCCTGGAAAAATCGCCGTATACCAAATTTCAGATTAATACTCCTAGTAGTTTCCCATATACATATCGACTCAGCTCATCATGATATACCCTGTATACTGTCTGTCTGCCTGCCTCTGTCTTAAAGCGATATACTACCGAATGGATTTTCGTATTGTTTTCACCAATGAACAGAGTAATTAAAGAGGAAGCTTCATTTGTATAATGTATTAATATTTTGTGTAAATTGGTTGAAAGTCCAATAAGCAATTTTCAGTTAAAAAAGTCAAACTCCGTATATCAGTTACTGAAGTTCATTATTTTAAAGTTTCTCCCGTGTTTCAATTTTCGACAGAAAAGGCTGCGTGTTAGCTATCAAATGTTCACCTAATAACAAACTTTCAAGGCTGTTTGAAAAATTTTATTTCACGAAGGGTGCAATTTATAAGATACAGATCTAAACTAAAGATGAAAAAGGTGTTCACATTTATAAGCCAAATTGCGAATTACTTGTAGAACAGGTATGAAAGAAATTTAATAACGCTGTATTTTGATACTTTTTTTAAATACAAATATATAATTGTCTTCTAAACGTTGTTTATGGCATATTCTTGATTACTTTTATGTTTTTTTGGGCAATAACACCACAATAGAAATAAAACGACGTATATTGCAGGAATACCAAACGTTTCAAAGTCTATTCTGACTTCATTGTCAATGGCTTTATATTTATTGATGTAGATGGCAAAATGAAAATTTGATTTATAAACAAATATGCTGAATTTTTGTTCAAACATGATGCCTTAAAATAAACAAAAAATGTAAACTATAAAAAATGCTTAGAATTACAACTTATCAGAAATGGAAGAAATCAAACCATAAAAGTAACAATTTTACATAAATTTAAAAATTTAATTTTAGAAACTTCAATAATAATTCTTGAAGTTGTTGTAAGGCATATACCAAATAAATAATGTCTAAGCAAACCTCAATAATATAAAATTAAACTTATATTCGAACTTGGATAATCACTCAGTATACTGAACGAGGTTGCTTTTTTTAATTAAAAATGGAAATTTAAGAATTTAATTTTTTGATTTACAATTTATTTTAGCAGGAAGTTGGAATGCTTTTTCCTTAATTTTGTACTAAATTATAAAGAAAGTTTTGTGCTCCAAAACTAACTTAAAAAATATACAATTGCCACGCAATTTCAAACAGCACGAATTCTTCCGATTCAAAATGCCTGGAGTTATCTAGTAATCGCAGGGCGACAGCACAATAAGTGAACACCACCTGATTTGGGAGCCTCTGTAGCTCATTTCCCTTAACCTTTTGGATCCCACTATTTAACTCATGTTTAAATTGTTCATGATATTGTTATAACATTTTATTTTACGCTGCCAAAATAGCAACTCTTCTAGAAAAGTATAACAATGTACCGAAAAATACCATCCCGTTCGAGAGAAAAGAAATATCTGCGTTAGTAAGCTAGCATCCCGACTGGGAGATTCAAGAGGATCGCAAAAGTATTTAAACGCCGACGTAGAGCAAGACTGGTGTTCAGTAGATAGCGATGTATTAGAACAGCTGATTCCGCAGTATGAGTTCATAGATCGTATTAAAAATAATTATCAGTAGTAAAATTTAGTGGCTTTGTATGTAAATAAAGACGAATATATTAGGTGTAAAAATTGTTTTGAACCCACCTGTCCACAATACTCGGTACGTCAGAACTGAATTAACTTTTAACATCTCAAGTTATTTGTGGCAAAACCTGGAAGCATGCTATGGACGAGACTAGCAACGAAATTTTCTTGAGGTACAGGAGAAACGCCGAAAAATTACTAGTAAAACGTGACAAAATAGAGGCACACATTCGAGAAGAAATTCAGCAATGGTTAGTGCAACCTTTTGAAGCGAAACAGATTCAATTAGAAAATCTTCTTACCGCAATAGATGAAAAACAACAAAACGTTGTAAACACCATGGATGAAAAGCAACAATGTTACTGTTACAATCACAAAATAAATAATGAATACTTGACAACTTTTAAAGCTGCACAATGGAATCACAAAACATTCAAAATGTTATTTTTTATTTGAATTAAAGTCAATGGAATGACTTGTGTCACATTATTTGTTTTACTAACCATAAGTATATAACATTAATTCGTTCATTCTGATATTTTTCCTGAATCCAAGATCATCTACTTATTCATACAAATTAAAATACTCAGTTTTGTTCAAACGATTGTCAAATAATGATTTAATAAACTAACAACCAATCGCTACGAAATATTGCTTCAAATTGTGGAAAATCCTAGTTTAAAAAATCAGTCTTAATAGAAAAATTGCTCCAGGAGCAAAAAGATGAGCTGCCATATTTTACAATTTCTCAGACTGCAGAAAATTTCTACCACCATCATACTTTCATTAAGAGATTACTTAGAATATATGCACCCTAAATATATGCATCACAAAACAATGCTCAGATATTCACTAGAGTCACTCATTAAAACAGAAATGGTTTCGCTTTGACCTTGAAACAACATACATTGGTATGACTTTTCGTTGCTTTAAAATAACTTAAACCGATTCTGCTTACTAGTATAGAAACTGAACAGTCTTTTTTGTTAATTGGTCAATATGCAACCAATACTGAACGCAATCTGACGATATTTTTGAGTATATATATTGGGAAAACTGTGAAACCTTTGGTATGTCACAGACGTATAATTACAAAGTTTTGTACCCTAACACCAAACCTTTCTTTTTTCACTCAACGCACGTTTGCTCCTTGATGATGAAAGCTTGGCTGTTGAGACGTGCGTTGAGTGAAAAAAGAAAGGTTTGGTGTTAGGGTACTAAACTTTGTTTGAAGACGCGAGATGTAAGAATGACACCTCGAAGAGAGTACTAAACTTTGTGTTTATACGTATATTAAATAATATATCTTAGGATTTTCTTTACAGTTCTTAATTTTTTATTTCATTTCCTCGTGTGTAACCTGCTTTCAGAAATGTTATGTTAGCCATACAATATCAAGAATATACACAAATTCTCGAGGAATATAAGTTTTTGTTTTCAGGAAAAAATGTCAGTTTTAAACACAAAATCGCAGACTTATCTATGTTTTGACAAACTTTTAAACACATTGGTACTTCCTTTAACTTAAAAAATAATATTCTGAAAATTCTTTGATATTGCTGAGTAAAACGAGAGATCGCGCATTAGAACCCGTTAAAGGTAGGTATGTCTACGGCTAATTTCCTTCACCGTTGGTGTTTAGAATTATTGACAGCTGCGAAAATGGTGCTAGCTAATGAAAATTACTTCAAATCTTGCTACGACTTCTTGCCGTGAGATAAAAAAGTTATATCAAAAAATTTCGACTAACATAATCAATTAAGAAATGTAAGAACTCAAATACTGTAATTAAACTGTTATTAAATTGATTGATCTAACTAGTGGTGGTTTAGAAAAATATACTAAGTATTTCGAATTTAGCAGTTAGCCCTAAAAGAAGGCCGGGGACGAATCTGACCGTTCCGCACAATATCAAGAGGACCTTACTCTAATAATCATTTAAATATACTCTTGACCTTAAAGTTAGGAGACTATTAAGCTGCAGTTACCATTTAAATAAGTTTAAAAGTAGGAGAGATCCAAAATATATTATTTGCTGACGAAAAAATGTTCATTATAAATCATTTTAAAAATGTCCAAAAAGATATTTTTCAACAAAAAAAACTTGACCCATGGGCGGATCCAAAAGTGGGGGCGATTGCGGCGATCGAGAGCTTCAAAGTTAGTACATTTAATATTAAAACGAGGAAATATTTACCACATTAAGGCTACATTTAAGGTAATAGTCCAAGAAATATGGGTTTAAAATTATATTTTGGTAAATGTAATACAGGATCGCCCCTCTTGAAGCATGAAATCGCTTCTACTTGACCCACCAGTTAACCGTTTGTTTAGTTCAGTAATTATGTAATATTGTCAGGGGGAATATCAGGAAATTATAAGGTTGATTTGATTGCTATTGAGCAAGGAATCAAGCTGAACTCAGAAAATTATTGGGGTACTGTTTTTGTACCAGGATCTGACACCCTGTAACCTTCAATATTCAGTTCGCAGCTGTCAATAATTGTAAATAACAGCGGTATCACTATGCCTATTGTGTTCTGCAAACAAAGAGAAATTAGACATCAGGACGTCAAATCATACCTACTTTTAATATGCCTATAAGGAGAATGGTGCGAAGCCCGGAAGCCACGGCCGCTCATTTTCCACCAATAAGAAAATACGAATCAACTTTAAAATCGACAACAGGACGCCCTGTGTGTTATGTAACTGTACAGACCCGTGCACATTTTTAAAAATCATGCTGGGTTGTCAGATTGCTTGAAGAGAAAATTCCTAAAAAATCAATATTCTTTACGCATTCGACTTACCGAAAAATATCATTCAAGAGATCAGCCATTTATGCTAAAAGTTGATGTTAAAATTAATTACCTACAAAGTGAAAACAATAGCTAATAAACAATTTAATGTATCTACCAATTTTGTCTTTAAAAAATAAAATTTTGATAATAGAATTATTAAAATTTTTTTAAAACCTAATTGGGGCAGTTAGTTTCGTTTTTAAATTCCCCGACTATCGTAAGTACGCAAACAGCAACTCTCAGTACTTTGTAATATGCAATGTGTCAACTAAAATCAGGTTGATGTTGCAATCTTCTGATAACTATTGAATACTGTTATCAACATTTTATAATTTAGGTGGTTTGTATTTTACGGCTTCTATATCTATACTATTATAAAATTGTAAGTTTGTCTGTTTGTTTGTTTGTTTGTTTGTTTGTTTGTTTGTTCGGGCATCACGTAAGAACTACTTAACTGATTTTGCTGAATCTTTTTTTGTTGCGAAGCCTATAGTTTGATTTAAAATCTGGCAGACATTTTATCTCTCTAAATTGACAGAAACGGTAGATATAGCGAAAAAACTTCTACCATGTTGGGTAATTCAGTTTCTCAATTGGTTCCACCGCACGCACAAAATATTACATACTGGCATCAGCTTAGCTTTTATTCAAAATTCGGAATGTGCAAATGTAACATGTTTCGATTTAACAAAAATCAACATATATCAAGCGTAATTTTACAGTAATTTTCTGTATATAGGAAACTTAGAGCGGAGTAGAATTACATGTGTCCTATAAGCAGCTGGATATATTGGATGTGGTGGAAATAAGGGGGGAGTGGAATTAGTTATACGGGGTGGTCCAAAAAAGTTATATTGAGTGGGTCATGAACAGTTCCATATAACAAGTGGTTGAAAAAGGGTAGAATATTTATATAGTGAATAAAAAAACTTAAAGAAATGTGTTAGGTAAGCAGTTAGGATCTTTGAATTCTGTTCATAAGATACTATAGTTATGAAATGGGTTGAAGAAATGTTAGAATTAATTATTTATACAGGGTGTTCGAAATATAAGATGGAGTGATGGAGAATTATAGTTTATGTTGTGATGTAGTTACATATATAGGATGGTTGAAATATCTAGCGGAGTATAATTGCAGCTATACAGGTGGGTTTAAAAATATTTTAAAGTAATGGTAAGATCAACAAGCTGTTCCATTTACTGGATGGTTGAAATATAGGGTGTGGTAGGATTCTAAGGATACAGGGTCATACAGAATGTTATATTTGGTGGCAAATAAATAGTTGCATATAAAGGGTTGTTGAAATATAAGGTAGTTACAGTTAGAATTATACAGAGTGGGTAAAAATTGCTAGAAAAATTTTCTTATATAGCACTTGCATATATAGAGTACCTGAAGTATGGTGCGCAGTAAAGTTATAGTTATACTGTGACATTGAATCTCGGTTAGAAAAAGTTGTAAATGAAGGGTGGTTTAAATAAAGTGTGGAGAGAAATTATAAATATAAGGAAAAAATGTGAAATAGCATAGTTCATAATAAGTTGCAAAAATCGGATAGTTTAAACATAGGGTGAAGAAGTGTTAAGACAATTATTTAAAAAATGTTATATTGGTTGATCAATAAGCAGTAGCGTATCCAGGGTAGTTGTAATACATCCAAGGTGATTCAAAAACATATTGAAGAAAATTGTTATTTTCGGAGCCCCATAAGCAGTTATATTTATACAGCATGGTAGAAAAAATGTGATACTGGGTGGCCGAGAAGCTGTTGCAAATACAAGGGGGTTGAAATTGTAGGTGGATTAGAGTTATAGACAAACAGGTTGGATAATTTTTTTTGTAGGATAGAAAAATCTGCATATAAAGGTTGATTAAATTATAGAGTAAAGAGAAATTTTACTTTAAACAGTCGTTCAAAAAATATCAGAAATAATTGTATACAGCGTAGACCATAAGCAGTTGCATAGCTGAAATATAGGGTAGAGAAGAGTTATAGTTAGTTGTTCAAAAAGTTATATTGGGTCACAAATAAACAGCAGCATACAGGATGGTTGCAATATAGGGTGAAGTAGGGTTACAGTTATTCAAGGTGATTTAAAAAAATGCCGTATAAAATTTATATATGGGGTAGCCCATAAGCACTTGCAGTTTGAGTGAAATATATTCGGGATTGGTGGATTTATGGTTAAGTAGGGTGGTTCAAACAAGTTAGGATTTTTTTATGTAGGATAACCCATATGTTTCATAAGTTATTTCTTTTTGCGAATTCTTGAACATTCCGTACGCGGGTGAAACCGCGGGTAACGGCTTGTAAATTTAATAAAATTTAACTACGAATTCCAGAACGATAAAATTATACTGATATGGTGAAATTTACTTTAAATCATCATCATCTGGCAACACAGTGACAAACACTAAACATCTATTTTCCCGTTGCTATAGTAAACCGAATATTAGTGCAAAAAGGCAGAACCAGTCAGCATTCAAGGCTACTGCCAGACTGGCGGGTTTTCACGCTGCGTTTTCAACGTTTTTTTTTTGAGTTCTCACATAGTAGGCCCCACCAGCAGTTTTTCACGCGCTTGAAATACAGCCCTACCCTGGCCACACAGAAGGCACGCGAATGACTTCTGTTTGGTCGTGCTCTATGACGAAATGAATATCGCGTTCGTTTCTACCAGTGTGGCCACTCAACAGCGTGAAATAACGCAGTAAAATGAAACCGATTCTATCCTTCGGCGGCTAGCCTTGAAGATGCGCCCGACACTGACCCGTTGGGTGGAAATTCACGCCACGTCTGGCCTCGCCGATTTAAAATAGTACTGCCTATTGTGTTTGCGTTTTTTCCTGCCGAAACGCGGCGTGAAATCCCGCCAGTCTGGCCTTAGCCTTAGCCTGTATCTTGGATTCTAACGCGCTACCTCTCGTTTTACTCAGAAATATTCCATATTTCAGCATCTCACTTTTAAGCTATACAGAATCACCCAAGATAGTTCCAGCAAGTTTTAAAATTTGCCAAAGTTTTGACAAGTTTGACATTTTGTTTGTAAAACAAATTTAAAAAAAAATGAAGTCAGCACACAGACTCCATCAATTGTCTCTTAAACAAGCCAAATTTAATTAACCAACTTTCTGAAGTCATAATTCCGACTAAAACAACCTAAACATTTAAGCCGACTCAAGTAAAACAAAACACCGTACTGGAAATTTTGATAAGACTCCGACAAACACTACACGAACTGGGAGATGACCTTCGAAATTTGCTAGGGTTCGGTGTTAATTATAAAAGGGCACTGTGCATTGTGTTCATTAGTATTAGTTTATTCGAGTGAATTGTATCAGCAGAAATCAGCTGTTGTAAATAAATAGTGCAATTATTTTTGTGTGAAAATAAAAGTCATCGAAAGTGAATATGAATATCGGTGTTTTAAATTAGTTTCTTAACCCACGGAGTTTATTGCAATACATACACGGTGTTCAGAAAGTCCGAGTACGACTGATTTACTCAGTGGAAAAGCATTTTAGAGGAAAAAGTTAAATGGATGATAATATTTTTCCCCGGCTACCCAATGGCCATGTCCGCTTTGACCTTGACTATAACCCTGAAGGAAATGTCAAGGTCAAGTCGATTTTTTCAAATGAGAACCCCATTTTTTTATGTCGGAAGTGAAAGGAGCGGAAAATTGCACGTCCAATTTTGGCCTTGACCATTTTTTTGACATGCCCTTGAAGGTGAAGGTCAAATTGAGGTAAAGCATGATTAGGCGCCGAGCCAGGAGACTATGGGGCTTAGAAACATTTCTTTGATTACAGAAACTTAGGATTTCTACCCGGCTACCCAATGGTCATGTCCGCCTTGACATTGACCACGACCTTGAATCAAATTTTAATTAAATTTTACTGTTTTGTCGAATATTAAAAAATTGGGGTGTTTTAGTGATTGACCTTCACTGACCATCAAGGTCATGTCAAAAGAAATAGTCAGGGCCATATTTGGACGTGAAATTTTCGGCATAAAAAATAGGGTTCCTGTTTGAAAAAATCGACTTGACCTTGATGTGAACTTCAAGGTCATAGTCAAGGTCAAAGCGGACATGACCATTGGATAGCCGGTGACAAACATTAAACGTTATCCATTTAATTTTTTCCACTAAAATGCTTTCCCACTGAGTAAATCAGCCATACTCGGACTTTTTGAACACTGTGTATAATAGGAAAATAAAATTCAATTTTTTTTTTGACAACCCTTTTACACTTCGTAACGATGAGTGTAAAATTGTTCAAAACATAAGTTTCAAAAATATTTTCAAAACATATCCTTCATTCAAAAATATAAACTTTACCTGACTGTTTCTAAGGCTACCTTCTTTTCCAACTCCCTAACTCTGGATTGTCTAGCTTCCAACATTTCCGGACCACAACCTCTGAGCGCTTGAAGAGCTTCGGCGTGTTGTCGTTCCAGTTCGGCCCTTCGAGCCTCCGCTGCCCTAAGTTGCATTTCCAAATCCATTACCTGCCACAAAAAACTATAGGATAATTGTAAAATCCTTTCAACATATAAAGTCTATTGGAAAAATATAAGTTATTAAACGTTTCACATAACTAGTAAAAAAACAGATTGGTAGGTTCATTCTAACAGTTGAATTAGATTAAATAAGACGTAATTTTCTGATATGGTTCACCTGTGTTTGGATGGTATCTTTCATTGTTAACCAAATTCGAGATGTAATCTTACTTATATCGCTGTTTTTTCATCGGATGCAATTGTGAACCACGTTATGTATTTTTTTCCTAATGTGAGTTTTTAAATAATAGAATCAATATTTTAGAATTAGTTGGTGCTTAATGCAAGAAAGAAACATTTCGTTTTATCTTATAAAGAATAACAATACCACTGTGAATTCCTGTATTTGGTTTTGAAGAATATTCCACTTAAAGAACTGAGAGGTAAGTGATATATTAAAAAACTTTTATCATAAGGGTGTTGCTAAGATAATTCAAGCTGACGGTAATGTTCTGATCTATATATAAATAAGCAAAGACAAAACAGTTCGTTTCTCCTCTGTTTTCTACCGATTTTCTTTCCTTCTTTTTTCTTCTTGGTTAAGTAGCTATCGACGAGCTTTAGTGTTATCAATATAATATTTTATAGACAGTTAGTATTTTCCTCTACCTACGGCGTAGAACTGAAGCCTTTATTCAGAAGTGTCTGATCGTCATACGTTACCCTCAAGGTTTTTTTACGCGCATAGAGGAGTGGGAGCATAGTTTAAGTTTATAGAAGTGTGGTCAAAAAATACCCGAAATTTTCGTTTTTTGAAAAAAATATTTATTTATTCATTTACATCGATGTTGTCCCCTTCAAAGTTGGCCCCACTAGATATTATGCACTTACGCCAGCGCTTTTTTCAATCCTCAAAACACTTCTGGAACTCGATCTTTGGGATAGCTTGGAGCTCTTTCTTTTACTTTTACTGTCATCTGTGCTTGTAAAACTACGACTCTTTAAGGTTTTTTTTTATTTTTGGAAACAGGAAAAGTCACAATAGGCTATGTTTGGCGAATATGGAGGTTGGGGGATTATTACAGTGTCATTTTTTGCCAAAAATTCACAAACAAGCAACGATGTGTGAGCAGGTGCATTATCAAGATTCAAAAGCCATGAACAGTTTTGTCCCAAATCCGCACATTTTCTTCACACTGCTTCACGCAAACGGCGTTGAACTAGTAGATACTACTCTTTATTGACCGTTTGACCATGTGGCAAAAATTCATGTTGCACTATGCCATTAATATCAAAGAACACAGTAAGCATAACCTTGAAGTTCTCCCGCACTTGCCGAGCCTTTTTCTGTCCTGGACAGCCAGAATGCCTCCTGTGGGACGATTGAGTCTTTGTTTCGACTACATATCCGTAAACCCAGGTTTCGACACCTGTTATTACTCTTTTGAGCAAATCTGAGTTGACGTTGACTTCATTTAGTGACTCTTGAGCAACTTCCATAAGCCGCTGTTTTTGTTCAAAATTCAACAATTTTGGGACTTCATCAGCGACTTCTCTGATTGTGATTCGGCGATCGTTCATAATCATTTCTTTGACTATTTTCACGTTTTCGTCGGTTATTGATGTGTTGGGGCGTCCGGGGCGTTGGTCATCTTCAACGTCTTCAAGACCATCTTGGAAACGCTTATACCACTCGTAAACACTTGTTTTTACCATACGCCTTTGTTAACATTTTGCACACTCTGTTACACTTTATTTCATTTTTTACGCAACACTTAATACAAATTCTTTGATTCATTTTTTTAACAATCGAAAATCGCCGAGCTCATAAAAATACGTCTAACCTTACCGGCTGCCACAGACAAAGTAAACAATGAATACAGCTCAAAAGTGTATCATACTTCAGGGGCATGTATACCAAATTTAAAAAAATATCAATCGGACTCTCCAAACCCGCGAAATTTAAACATTCCGGGTATTTTTTGAACACATCTCGTATGGAAAATGACAACAATATTTTCGACAACAAAATTAAGAAATTGGTATCGGATCTCGAAGTCAGCACCATATTTTTAATAACAGCTTAACCTAAAATAACATAACCTAACTCATCTTAAACTCTCGATCGCTAGAGGATATTGTTCTATATACTCTGACTAAAAGGACCTCAATAATGTTCCATCCAATTACGGGCATTTATCGCAATCCAGAAACCGGCAAGAACGATGTTGATTATATTTAGGATTGTTAGGTTTTTATAAAAACATTTGAATGACAGAATTTTAAATGTGACAAAATTGAATGGTAGAAATATCTGATTACATACTGTCGATTTGTTTATGCCATTGTATATGCCAAAATAATATTATTCATGTCAATCGTAACCGTAACGAATTAAGCCACATCTGACATACCTCAATAACTAAAAGAGAATTCAACCTGTTGTTGGTGTCGTATTTCAATAATAACTAGCTGGCCAGTGCCGGCTTTGAACGGATAGACAAATTGGTTTAATCTAAACATTGTTAAAAAATTTAAAATAATTTCTAGTAGAACTCAATCGGCGCAGCACCTGTCCGATTCAGTTGTAAATCTAAACCATTCCAGGGACTCACTCAACTCACGCAAACAGTTTCATCAAAATCGGCTCAACCTTTAAGAATTAAAAAAATACGCCCCAAGGTTAAATAGTCGTTAAGTTTTCTCGAATTTTCCAATTTCTTGTTTCTTTTTTTCCGTGAGAACTTCTACAAATTATTAGAAAACTTAAAAAAGGTAAATAAAAAAAGTCGTTCTCAAGTTATGACATGACATATGATCTGTGGACATGACCAAGGAGAGCGGTGATTCATTTTTAGGGTTCTGTATATCCGAGATACAGAAACCCTTGTAAAATCACTCCTGATTCCTCGGTCTTTCAAATCACAATTTTCTCCAAAACTGCTGGACGGAAAATGTTCTAATTTGGTACCAATGTATAGTTTGGTGACCCGATGAGAACTACATAGCGCAGATAAAGAAATCTGGTGATCTGAATTCTGCTTGGGTGAACATGAAGGGTTAGACGACGTCGAGGAAAAAGACATTAATGTCAATTTGATGTTGAGAGATAACATGAAAGCGCAACATTATTTGCAGGAAGTGGTGGAGCCGTATGTACTGCCTCACCTTAATCGGCTCATGGATCACAATATTCAACAAGTTAATGCTCGGTATCATGTTGCTCGGGTTAGTTTTTTACCTCAATGACTTCATTAATCGGCAAAATTTCCGCATTTGGGGTGACACTGTTTTGGTGTGCTTTGTAAGTGGGTGAATTATTGGGCCGGTTTTTTTTTGAAGATTGGGAAGATAATGCTTTAGCGGTGAATGGCAATCGTGCTATAATGACGCAGTTTTTTGTGCCTCAATTGGAACGCGTAGCCCTAGGTTTTATCAGGTCGGTGCCACATGTCAAACCCCTCATGAAATAGTAACTCTCTTGCATGGGTTTTCTCCTGGTAGTGTCACTTGTCGTTTTGGTGACCAGAATTGGCCGCCACAGTCTAGTGATTTAACACCTTTGGAATTCTGTCTGTGGGGTTATTTGAAGTCTCAACAAGCCCAGGAGCACCAAAGCATTGAAGGTCGAAATTAGGCGTTGTATTAATGAAAGGGTGCCTTTCATTAACATGTATACAATAATGTTTTGTTTCATATATAATTCCTAAATACATTATGAATCAATAAATATTTCACTCCTCTATAAATTGTATCTCCAAAATTCACTATAATTAATGTTTGTTAAAGTTTTTATTTTGAAAATTCGTCACTTTTTATTGGTTTTTATTGGCTTATTGGTAAAACTTGTATTTTTCGAGAAAAAAGTCCCATCAGAGTATATTTAAATAATCAATATCTTCAACAGATTTTGGTTTTCGAAAGACTCGATTTACTTTTTACGGAAAATTGCCTGCAAACAAATCTGTACATTTTTTTCCACTTGTAATTAAAAATATATGTTTGAAGCGGCTGTGAGAGACAGGGTTAAACCCATTAATCTTTCCGTTAGATAGCTTGTTATCCTCACGAAAATTCAAGAGCCTTTCTGCCAGTCATCGCACACGTGACTAGAACGTGCCGTTTTTTATTTGTAACTTCCATAAACTCTATAATCGAGGAAACTACTTCTCACAAGACGTATTTCCTTTCTATATATTTATAGAGATACTCTTTTATACTGCATCACATTTTACTACTAGTCTATACATTCTTTGCGCATATAGTTAACCTCATGCTTGAAAGTTCAACCTATTCCCGGGAAAATACTAGCGACGTACTGAAAAATCACCTTCACGTAAAATATATCAGGTTAGGTTACGAGCTTTCTCCTCAAATTTTTCATGTAAATCCACTAGCTTGTCAGTTCATGCTTAAGCGATTAGCTTGCCGTCTTTCGTATTACTCGTTTTGTTTTAAACTAACATCGATCGATCTCATATAGCATTTTATGAACGATTGTAAATTTCGAGTAGCTTTAGTGCAGCAACGGATATTTAGTTGTTTATTTTTTCAGCGGATAAAGTTAAAAGCGTTGAATTGAGGGCAACGACGTTGGTAGAATAATTGATTGCCGTCTATGTTAGAATGTCATGAATAGCTGAACAGAATGACTTATCGTATACAGACTTGAAAGACTCAGAAACTCAATTTTATAAAATAAATGAAATGCTATTTTTTGTATTCTTTTCTTCTTTTTTAAGATGAGTTACCAATATTATACCACAGTATTTCGAAAAGCAGTAAAAAATGCTGCTCATTCTTAAGTCAAATTAATAACATAGAGAATGCTGCTAACTTTACAGTGTTCTGGTATCTATCAGAGATATAAGAGATGATGGTGTATAAACCACCCTAAATGACAATCCCACCGTCAAGTAGTTCATCAAGTGATTGCCGGAATAAATATTTGATCAACTGCAAGTTGGACTCGCATACAAAGGGATTTGATACAACGTAATGAATCAAAGTATATATCTTTATAATATTCCATTTAATTCTATAATTTGCTTCCTAAAATTAATATTGGGGTTTTCTACTACTAATTTTTTCTATAAAGTTGAAGTGAGGCCCTATACCTCTAATTATTTTCAAAATTTTAGGTCGTATGGTTTCGGAAATAAAGGGTAGAATGCGTTTTTTATATTTTTGTTAATATATTTAAAAAAAATTATTTTAAAAATATAAAATAATATATTTTCATTCCTCATAATAAGTTCTTTCATTTGATATATTGCATGAATTAATATTAAGGATTTCTTCTTAATTTTCCTACAAGCCCAAGTAAGACCACATACACCATTTTTTTTCAAAATTCTAGGTCTTACAGTTTCAGAAATAATGTAGGGGAATCGATAATTGTTTAATATTTTTCGAAATATCTTTTGAATAATATATTTTAAAAATATGAAAAAATATATTTGTATTCGTAATAATAAGCCTTTTGATTTGATATATTACACGATGCATTAGAAACAATTTTAATTTTATATTTTCCACTTAAATCTGTAATTTGAGCAAAAATAATATTTGGGGTTTCTCTTTATTTTTCCTGTAGAGTTCAGGTGAGGCCTTATATCTCTAATTTGTTTCAAAATTTTACTTCTTATAGTTTCGAAGATAAGAGAGGGAGGGAATGGGTATTTTTTAAATTTTTTTAGTATATTTATATTAATTATTTTAAAAATATGAAAAAATATTGTATCTTCTTAATGAGCCCTTTGATTTGATTTGCTTATTACGTTAGAAATAATTTTAATTTTGTAATTTACATTTGTTTCTGTAATTTCGGCCCCAAAATTCTCCATATTTTTTCTGTAAAGTTCAAGTGAGACCCAATATCTCTATATTTTCTTCAAAATGGTACGTCTTATAGTTTTGGAGATAAGGGAGGCAATAGCGCTTTTTTATATTTTTGGTAATATATTTTAAACAATTTATTTTAAAAATACGAAAAAAAATATATTGGTATTCGTCGTAATGAGCCCTTTGCGTTGATATATTACTTGATCCTTTAGAAATTATTTTAATCTTATATTTTCCATTTAATTCTGTAATTTGCCTCGAAAATTAATATTATGGGTTCCTATTCTACTGTAAAGCACTATTTTTTTTAAATTTTACGTTTTCTAGTTTCTGAGATAAGAGGGGAATGAATGAATTTGTGTTTATTTTTATAAATATCTCTTAAACTAATTATTCTTTAAATCTAAGAAAATTTATTCTTGTTCCCTATCATTTGATGTATTATATTATACGTATGAAAAAATTTTAAATTTTTCATTTTATTCTATAATTTGTCCCCCTAAAATTAAAATTTGTTGTTTCTCCTTACTTTGGGCAACGTTGTATATTCCCCAGTTTTTTTCAAAATAGCTCAATAGTTCTGGAGATAAGGGGGTAGGGGAAAAGATTAAAAACAAAGTACAAATTGCCCCCTGAATACCACCCCAGTTAAAATTAATTGCTACCACTTCTCAAATCACTTTACTTACTTATTTCAAATAGGCTCAGAAAGTTTGAACGGTTTAAATTAAGCAGTTTTGAAAAAAGTCGAGCCTCAAGAGAATATTGTATTTTTGTAATTTTGCAAAAAATTATCTTTTTTTTTCAAAATAACTTAAAAACTATCTAGAGTACAAAATTGTGGGTTTTGTTTTTTTTTAATTTTATGTCTTTTGTAGGATAAAAATTACGTTAGATATAACCGTGTAAAGTTTGTACATGTTCGTAAATAGTACTATTAGGCCTACAAATTGGTAATTTGTGGAAGTGGTAGCAATTAATTTCAACTGGGGTGGTCTTTAGGGGGTAATATAAAAAGAGCAGTGCTATCAGCAGCATTAAATGTCATACATTGTACTATTCACAATTCACAATGCTATAACAGTTGTTTAGATTTGCAAGAAGACAAGAAAATTTCGACTCATTTCAATCATTCTGCTAACGTTCAGACACAACGCTATCATCCTCAATTCGACATGCCGTCACGACTCTGAATAGTACACTTTTAACAAAATTTTTCAACTTGGTAGAGAACCATATACACTCCATCGCCATCTACTTACTACAAACACAAGTATTAACACCAATGACTGAAGAAAAGACATTTTAGTGATGACAAATATTCAGAGTGATTTTACTTTTTATTAAATTTAATATTTCCAATATTTAACTTATTTAAAAAATACTATTTCTGCATCCATAAAGTTTCATATAAAAACTCTTAAGATGCGCAATCACATCGGCGGGTGTGAGCCTTCAAAATCCGCATCCACACTCGCATTCGCGGATGTGAAAAATCTACATCCCAACATCCCTGGTCAAAACTTAGTTTTGATTAGAGACTTAGAGCAATTCAGTCCATTGAACGCAAGGCCATACATTGTTTCTAGTCAAGAACCTTCATCACTTGCGCAACTGATTTAAATGTCCAATAATTATTTATGCTTTTAATACATTTAACTAAATTTAATATTTTACCGCATAATGAATTTTCACATTTAACAGTAATAGGAAAAACTAGCTCACAAGGACTCCAAATGGGGAGCCGTACTATGTGTAATTCCTAGGATATAAATAACACGAAAAAATTTGAAAATTAACTAAAATCTATCAAAGAAATTGTTTCTAGTCGAGAACTTTCATCAGTTTCTTCAATAATTTTCATAGTTTTACTACAAATAAGAGAATTTAATATTTTATCGCGAAATGACAGGAGGCTAATGAAACATCGACTCACAGAGAGGAGTCGTACTGTGGATAACGCCGTTTCCTTGTGATTACTAGGATAGACATCACACGAAAGAATTCGTAGGTTAACTTAAACATGTCAAAAAAATTATGATAGCATCTTTTCGAGATTTTTCAATCCATTGAACGCAAAGACCTTCATCAGTTGAATTCACAGAGACACGGCATTACACACAGTACGAGTTTTTGTTAAAACTTCTAGAAGTCGAAACTAATTTCGCGACAAAATATTTAAACTTAGTTTCATTCACACCATTTTAGGTGATTTATTTTCTAGTTCGATATCTTGGTTCGTTAAATAATTAAATTTAATAGGGTGGTACAATAAAATAGTTCATAATTATCCTGTTTAGTACTCGACTTAAGAGCACTTCTACACATGCTGATATTTCTCATTCCTATTCATGGTAGGTGTCGTGTTCACTGTGTCGAAAACTCCGACTTAACAAGCCATCTTGCTCATTCTCGTGTGTACAAGTAGGGGCCTCTATTCAGAAGCTTTCGATTCAAAAAACACATTATAACACTGCCTATATCGTTTTTTCGATGTTTACAGCAACACATTTATATACAAATTAGTCGTAAAAGTGTCTAACATTTTCGCTAATTAATCTTTAATGTCACATCGTGATAAAAAATTGATTAAAAAATTCTCGGAAACACAGGCATTTTTATGGCGTCAAAAGAGCAATCACTGTTTACAAAGAGTGGTCGACAAAGGTCAAACCTCTGTTGCATGTTCGGAACCGCTATTCATACCAAGTCCTTTTTCGCTCATATCTCTAACAAATTTAATCGTTGGCCATTATTCTAAACTGAAAAATACCTGTAACGTTATAAAGTTTTTTATGCAATATTTTCATTGCAGAAAAATATCCGTCACACTTGTTTTCGTTAATTACATTTCGAGCAGTGCACGCAAACATATTTTTATTGATTATAAGTTAAAATAGAGGATTATTTCAACACGTAGCATGTAAAATGTGTTTAGAGCTATTATGGCGTGCGTCTACGTAGAAAAGGTGTCTTTAATGTTTGCGAAGTTCACGAAGTTGTCGTGATTCAGGCAATAGTTAGGGCTGTCACCAAAAGCCGGCAAATAAAATTGAACATGATTTGCAATGTGCAGTAAATTGCTACAGGCGAAAGTCAATTTCAGAAAATGTTATAAAAACTTTGAACTTAAAGGAGATAGAAAAGTCTGTATGTTATGCATGCTTTGGAAAAACAGAAATAATAGGGGGCAATATCTACTAGTTACTATCATAACGGCTATTTAAAAGTTCTTTTACCAGACAAGAATAAAGACTGTTAGTTTAAAAACAAAAACCGACTCCAAAAAAAAATAAACTTAACTAAAAAGCATGAAATATTTTTTGCTACAACAATTAAATACTTTTTATGAAGTTGGTGCCAAGCTAAAGTGAAAATATTTTGGGAAGTACATTTATAAGTTGTAATTCGCAACTTTTTTTCAAATTGGCACCGACAGAAAAGTTATTTAATTGATGTAGCAAAAAATTATTTCATGCTTTTTAATTAAGTTTTTTTTGAAGTCGGGTTTTGTTTTTTTTAATGTATTTATTTTACAATTTTTAATGATCCAATGGTTTAATTGGATTCAGTTTTCAAATCTAAGTAAGTTTTTCGATATTGCCTAAAATAAGATATTTTAGTTTTAAGAATCAATTATTACTTTGACCAACCTCGTTTACTGTTGAATAGAATAACTTGTTTTCTAAATATGTATTATGTTTTAAGAAAAGTTTGTATATGATTCTAACTTAGGTGGATCCACAATACTGACAATCTGAGTATGATCATTCTTTAGGTCTGTTAATTATACTGACATTCATTTAATAGTCTCCTCTCTGCGGAATCTTATAATAAATAGTGTTATAGTTTTAATTGATATAGCATATTAGGATATTTCTAAATAATATTCATACGAACGTTTTCCGCTTGAATCCAACCTATGAACACACACTACACCACCTGAGAACCTGCATCTTGAAGTTGATTAACTAACATTTATTTCGATTTACTTCCAATCAACTTTCAATTCATTACAATTTTTAATAATACAGCACAATTGGATGCAGTGTTCAAATCTAATAAACTTTGTTTGATTACAATTTGAGATAGTATAAAAAAATAAAGGTACCTTACTTTTAAACAAAATTGACATATTTTTTGAAACCTAGTAGTTGGAAAAGTTACATAAATACTTATTATACAATTTTTAGTGCAATGACGTAAGGAGATGACATTTGTAATTTTAATTACTTCTATTTGATAACGATTTTAGATATTAACAAAAATAAATATACTTCACTTTTAATCAAATATTCTTTTTGATGACAAACCTCGTCTACAGTTAAAAAATGACATGGAATGATACAGTGTACGTTTTAGACCATGTAAATCTGTTTATGAAGATTAACTTAAAATTATTAATAAATAGAAATCGTTTGATTTATGAATACACACTGTATATACAGACTAATCGAAAAGCTTTACTTCGAAGTTGATTAACTGGCATTTATTTTGATTCATTCAATTTATTTACAATTTAGTTCAAAACAGATCCCCCGCAACTAATCCAATTTCTTATTAATTTTTAATCCAGCGACTCCACCAAAGTTTACTCTATAAGAAAGTCGCTAAAAAATTTTTCCTTATTTTCTCAGAAATGGTACAAGCTATGTTATTGAAAAAAATATGGGACCACTTCGGGATATCCCGGAACAGGATTCACTACATACAGTCGAAATTCCTTGAGCCGTTTGCAAATAATCGTTGAACAAACATAAAAAACATAGATACAGACGAAATGAGAACCTCCTTCTTTTTGAAGTCGGTTAAAAAATAACAGCTTACAGGTATTGCTTTACATTACTGGCCCTTACCAAACACATTAACGTAAGCAGAATAATCTGCTCTATTTCCTCTGTTAGTAAAAATACTGTTTCAACAAGAGCGCAAGATTTTAAGGTTGAAATATATATTAATTTAAAATGTATACATTTGGGAAATATGTGTGAAAGAAATGTGTTGTGAATCACAGTCATTGCTTTGCTGGCACAGAATTTATAATAATAACATTATTATAGTTGTTTTCTGAATTATACTTGTGGCATATTTTTCAATGTCTAGGTACTTCTTGGGAAATAACACCATTATGCATGAACTTCTAGGAATCGTCTTCAGACAACCTGTTAAAACAGAAGACCGTGGTGGCCAATTTTGGTTAACTAAGCAGAAAATGACAAAACCAGGGGGAAACGCGTATAAAACAGTTAATGTTTCACGAGCGGTATGATATGTGGCGCCGTTCTGCTGAAACCACATGTTATCAATAAATATGGGCTCCAATTGAGGCTAAAAAAACTGCGTTTTCATAGCACTATAACATCCACCATTCACCGGTAATCCATTCCCTGCCTCATGTTCAAAGAAATACGCACTAATAATTCTTCCAGACAATAATAAACACCAAACCGTGACACATTTCAGATACACTGCTTTTGATGAATCTGTCGTGGATTTTCTAAGCCAATTTACCGATTAAGGACGCCTTCGAGGTGAAAATGGGCCTCATCACTGAAAATTGCGCAACGATACAACTAGTGACCTCTCTTCGATTTGCTAGCAAAAGTTGATTCAATTGGACTTTGTAGGCGTATAGTTGTAAATGTTTAGTAAGAATACGCTGATGAGTGGTTGTTGTAATGTGCAGTTCTTGGGCACGATGACCATTCGAGTCTCTGGACCTTCGGCCGTACTCATGCGAACTGGCATGCCGTCACGTTTTGTCGTGAACAACCTCTACAAGCTCATGTCTGGTGTTTCACATCATTCACTGAACCAGTATTTCGAGTTGTTCGATTATTACTTTGATAATAGATGAATGAATGAACATTCTGCCTACCGATTACTGGACGCACTTTATGAGTAGTGGCAATCAAACCTTTACCATTAATGTTTAAATGTGCTGAAATACCCTCTTCAGGGGCTTTTAAATAATACTGTACTAGCCTTTGTGAGTCTCATACTGGAAAACAAATAAGCTCAATGAAACATGAGCGATACCCCGCTAGTTTATTGGGTTTAAAATTAGTTTATGACCTTCCACCATTATGCCACTGGGATCTCCACTATGGAGTATGCAAATAAAATAAATATAACAAAATTTGGTTTAGCAAATAGGATTACCCTAAGGAATTTTGTGTATGAAATAAATACTAAATTTACTTCTGTAGGGTTGCTTTTCTTTTGTATTAAGTGGACTAAATTAGGAAATCATAAAATTACGATTACCCTAAATTACAAAAATCTTAATTATTGTACTTGTAAGAAGTAAACACCTTGATGATAACAACTTGTTGAAACGGCTTTGAATGTTTAAATAAAGGTTTGGTGTTAGGGTGCAACACTGTGCTTTTACATTTGTGACACAACAAAGGTTTCATAACATTTCCTTTAGGGCCGGCATGTTTTTTTTTTGAAGTCATCTGCCCCGTCGCATTTGTAGTCTTCCTCCTCCCATTTTTTCCCACTATCTCCAATGGATTATGTGTTTATTGCATCTATAATCTATAACCTTTTTGTCTAATGTTTTGCCTAGTAAATCTTCAATTTTGTAATGCTGCTTGTTCGCTAACGTCTTTAGTTTGAGTTGCATTTCTAATGCAAATGATTCTTTTTTTTTGTTTTTTTTTTAATGTTATGTTTAGCATTTGTATTTTCATAGATCTCTGCGTTCTTCAATTTTCTCCAAATATGCTTTTGTAAAGTAATGTCCCTTCTATATTGTCATCGTTGAAATTGGTTATTAGTTCCGTATCTATCTATGGTCTAACATGCTGTTTTGTGGGAAGTTCTTCAATGCAGAAGTATTATTAACACTAGTGAATAAAAAAACCAGTGTTCAACCCAGTGCTCAACACTACCAAAAGCATCTTGAAAATCTATAAACGGCATAAAAAGTGATATTTTAATATTTCTGCTATTATTTGATTATTTGATCGTTTCCAAATGTTTAGGACTTATACTCTATCTTTGTGAATTACACTCATGTGTAAAAAAGCTGCAGCATTAGTCTTGTTTAAAAAATGAATGTTTAATTACATTGCGTTGTTCACCTTTCATAGTGGTGGAAAGAACTTGATGTTCATTTTTCATAGTTATAATCAGGGTTTGGTTTTTTTACTCATAGCGATTATAATATTTTCCAATTTCTCATTAAAATTATGTGTTAAGCATTTGTCGAATTCCTTGGTGAATCAACGTGTCTTATATCGTTTTTCGAAAATTTTACTCAGTTTTTCATCAAGTTTAACTGTGATCCTTCTAAAAATTCTTAATTATTGTAGATTCTGCACTTCTTGTCCTCAAAATTAAATGTTAGTTTCTACGTATCCCACCTTATTATAAACCAAAGTCAAAAATCACGAACTAAATACTGCTACTGACAGAGTTTCTTCTAAACTTGAACACATTGTCGACTTCAACCAATTCATAAAACTGTCCGTCTCCTCCCAACAGACCCATTTCCGAAGTGCTGACTTTCTCTCACTCACAACTCTTACTACTTACTTTTCCGCAAATAATGGAAAAAAAATTGCCGTTTTTTTGTGTAGTATATGACAATCGAAATTTTTCAACTGTTTTTGATTAAGTTCAGAAGCGTAATATAGTATCATTTATTAATCACAGTTCAATCCTTTAGAATAGGCGGCCTCTAATGTAAGCGTTGTAATAATAGTAATGGCAATGTATGTTTTAACTTATAAAAGTGAAACTTAGAGAATTATGAAAAAAGATCAACGAAGAATTCAAACATCAGAAATATAATTCTTAAGGAAAGTCTGCAGCCTAAAAGACTAAATAAAAAATGTGGATATATGTACGAACTTTTAAACAGAAATACTACGAACCAAAAAATAAAAGCTAGACAAATAAAATCAAAAAAACATATCGAAAAACTGAAAGACGCCAAACTGCTTAAACATGTAATAAAATATAGACCTCGAGGAAGACGAGGCTTGAAAAAATGAGGCGAAACTTGAAGCGAAGAAGAAAACTGATCCTTTATCAATGAATTAAAACGCCAAGAACTGTTAATTCTAATATTCTATAAAAGTCACTTTCATTTACAAGTTTAAGGAATAATCGTTCATGCCCAAGTGATATATTTTCTAAAAGGTCTATCGAATAACATCCAATAAACTGAAATCCAGACTCAACTCCTAAATATTACATACTGCCTGTTTGCCCTTGTAGGTCAGGTTATCGTATAGAATCAATCTTGCGAAATATTATATAAAGCTTCCGATACATTTCACTAATGGTTGTTCTTCGCTAACTTTTGTCAAAGTGATTTCAAGTTTCTGAATTATTTATGATTCCTCATTTAACGTTGAACGATACATTCGGATTTATTAAACGTTTCCAAAATTATGTTGGTAGTACAATGGAAAATATTTTTTTGCTTGAATTTTTATCGGATATTTTTATCTTTGCAATGTTTCAATGAATTGCGACTAAACTAAAAATATCCGAAACACAGTCTCGTGTCATTTATTTACATACAGATATTGGAAAACATCGATAACCAATTATTGATTTTGTAACAAACTACATAAATTCCATTTTTTATATTTGATACGCTAGATATCATGGCTCTCTAGATATTTGATATTTATCATGGATTATACAGTGAATTTGGTACCGAAAAGATTGACGCTGTTTTTGAAAATGCTCGTCAGACTAGTATAAATAAATTTTTAGAGATACAATAGGTGTCAAGAAATGCGATAACTTTATACTATTACCTTTTGGAGGAAGTCGATTTTTTTTATATTAGCCGACTTCAAAGTAGAAGTAAAAAGTTGAAAATAATTAACAAAACATAACACTGTCCAATAAATAATACCTAAAACCCTGCATTACTTCATATATACTACTTCATCAAACTTGATTGTTGCTTATAGTTTATTAATAATTTTCAAGTTTTTAGTTCTACTTTAAAGGCGGTTGTTTTGATGAATTGCCACTAAACTAAAAATATCCGAATTACACTCTCGTGGAAAACATCCAATATAATTTTAAGAATTATAGTTAAAGAAAAACTATAAAAATACGCTTTAATAGCAAACCGAACTAAAAAGCAGATAATAATTTTAATTAGGAACAGTTTATATTACAGCAGTAGAAAATGGAAAAATCAATCATGATTAATTACCTCAAAATAAAAATATAATAAAATTTAAGTTGACAGAAAAATTCGAATCAGAGTAAAAAGCGTGAGGTGCATTTCACTATATTTGCATAACTCTCCTCTTATATATAGAATAATTGAAAAATTTAATATTTAAAGCAATTAGAATAGTAGTGAAGGTATACCTAATCATGTATGTATACCTTCACTACAATTCCAACGACCCATCAGCAACGAAAACTGCAGCACACCAGAAGCCCTCAAAGAAGAACAAGTGAAACTTAGAGAAGACCTTTGGACGAATGGATATTCGGAAACCATCATTACCAAGGCGTTTGAAAAGCTGGACAAACAACCTAGGCAGGAAGAGGACACCACGATAACAACTCTACTATTACCGTATACTAAAGGTTTGTCTAAGAAACTTAGACAAATTGCACACAGCTATAGAATCAGAAGATTACAAGAACGAGGTCGGACGCACCAGCCAAATAATATACCAAATAACTGTATATACAGCATACCTTGTGAATGTGGCAATCTTTACATTGGAGAGACAAAGCGACCGCTGGACACCAGGGTTAAGGAACACCGCATAGCTACTCTGGGCTAGCTAATCAGGCATGGACCGAACCCCGTAATATCACCTGGGACCAGGGCAGGGTAATTCACAAGGAAGAGCACTAGTACAAGAGAAAATTCATAGAGACAGAACAGATAATATCGGACGAAAATATAATTAATGAGGCCAGCGTCCAAATTAAAAACATTTGGCGACCTCTTCTTCGGCCTTTGCCGAAGCATCACCGACAGCCAACCGCCAGGTACGACGACGCTGATTGGACCGGATAAGACCCAATGACCAGGACCGGCGACGCATGATCGGTTAAGGGTATAAATACGAGGGATAAACTGAATTTCCTATCATTCACCTGATGCTGATAGCAGATACAAAGCTATTGAAACGTTGTGAGATCAATCACTTCAAGACGATGGAAATCCAAGGAAACTTCTAGGAACGAGTTACCTTGTCTACCAGCTTCAGACAAATATATAACTCATTGATTTTTTATAATATATTTCATTTTTCATTGCCAGGTCTTTCCACTAAATACAAGTAGCAAAGGGGGTACTAAACTAACATTGAAACCTCATCGTTATTTAGAAATACATAATTTCTTAAACCATTTTATTAATAAGCTAAAATAATATTGTGTGGTAGTAGTATATTTAAATAATTTACTGTTTAACAAAAAATATTTCCAAGGGCAGAAATCCAATTAAGTTTAGGATTATGTTAAGTCAGTTTTAAGCCAAACACTTCGTTCTGAAGGCTCCAAATTACTGTAAGCACACTTACGACAGCTTAATTAATTTTTTGTCTGATAAGAATGCAAGAAATCTGGCCCGGATATTCTAGGAGGCCGAGCATGTAGACGACAGATTGAATAAAATCAATTAACCTTGAAATTAAGCGCAGGAAACAGCAAAGAGGATCAACCTCTCTAGGGATTACCAGTTGTTTGTTGGAAAAGTTGCCTATTTACATACGAAAGACATATTTATTATTGTGATTAGAATTACCGGATGGGCCAATTAAAACGAAGCACTGCCAGAATTTCATATATTGTGAGTTTAACAAAAAACGTTCGGCCTGTCGATTTTTTTAAGTGTTCAACGCTTCTTAATTTCACAAATTTGATGCAGCCGTTTCTGAAAAAAATAAGGAAAAGAACGGTAAAAACCGATTTCTCTTAGTATTGCTCGATGAAAAATATGTTAACACCGCTGAATTTTATCTGGAAGAAGAAGCATTTCGTGCATAATTTTCAACTCTATTACTTCAACCAGGAGCGGTTCAACGCTTAAAATAAAATGGGATTAAATTGCATGTGACACCTCATTTTAATGACCAAATTCTCTTTGGACAGATCAAACATAAAAATTGAAAAATATCTTCTACAGTTCTCATTACATTTCTCAACCAAATCTTTATATTTTTTCTTCTGTGGCATTCTGTTTGAGTAAAGAATTTATAAATATTGTAGTTTTTTATCTTCCTTAGAAGTAACGGCCGAGTATTTATATAAAATTTATTTTAATTTAGTAATAATAATTTAATTAGGATCTCGCAGGGTTCTTTCTGTTACTATCATTTTTTTCCTGTATACTGTTTATTCTACTGCAGAAGTATCTCTAATTGAGCTATAATATGAAAATGGTAGATATGCTAATAATTCAGCACAGGTATTTAATAAAATGAATGTACATATATAAACGTGTTCATCGAAAACACATAAATGAACTTGCCGCAAAGTTTAACGAGAACAATCAGTGCCAAACCAAAAACCAATCGCTCCAGATTGAAGAATACTGAGAAACGAAGCTCTCGAAGTTGCTGTTTTGGACCACTTCAACAGGGACAATCACCAAGCAACTACTTTTAATACAGGGCATATCTCTTTAGAGAACTTGCAGAATTTTAAGGACTTCTATATTTCCCCTCTACAATATTCTTCTTGTACAAACATTAAGCAAACATGACTAACAGCTATTTAGACTTTTTCGAGATTACGACTGAAAGAATAATAAATAATCCGAATTTAAGGTTCAACATTTGTTTTTCTGATGTTCTATTCCATGAGGTTCACACTGAATATCCTGAAAAATAAACATCTAGATTGAAATGTCGAATGTTTTATTGATCTTTCACTCCAAAGAAATCTAAATCAGAAAACGTGTCTGCAATTATTACAAAAACCAATCGATCCTGCATTGATAGAAATGCTTGAAAATAGCAGGTACAATGCCTAAGAGTTGAAATTTTACCAAGACGGTACACCACCTTATTATAACCTTGCTAACTAACTAAGCGAGTACAATACACCTCAAGCCGTTTCTCGCTTTCCAAACCCCAGAGTATTCTGAAATTCCAATCTCCTTCCTCACGTCCTCTGGCTGAAATGTCCCTCTCAACTTGCTTGCTATAAGTTTGAGATGTGTATCTCTTCCTTTTGTCTGGTGGGTTCCAGTTGATTATTATTTTGGGCCTTTTCGCGTATCTAGCGTAGAACATGGCCGTAGCAGACAAGCCTTCTGTTTCGATATTTGGTCCCTAATATCGGTATTTCTGCTATTTACATGTTTCAAAACCCTACATCCAAGTTACAGTCAATTTCTACAGACTTAATTTTTTGTTTCTTTACGTCGCTTATTTACTAGATTTCTGAACCATATAATAATACAATATCTACTACACTGCTATAGATTCTGGTTTATCTCCTATTTCGTCAGTTCTTAGAGCAAATAGGACTCTCTTGTCCCATTCTACTGATAATTTCCCATTTACGATTGCGATCTGTTTACCAGATTTCCAGATATTTATATTCCTCATATTCTGCAATAACTTAACCCTGTATATGAAGATATCTGTAGTGACCGCCAGCTACTAAATACTCGGCCCTTTGGTAATTGATTTTCAATCCGTTTTCTTCATAGATTTCAGCAAGCTTTCTCGTCATGTATTCGATGTCATGTTCATCCCTGCTATTATTATCCATAGACCTTCTCCGTTTATGAAAAGGTTTTCTAAATATATTTTTTAATTTTATAGATGCATTACTTATTAATGGAAGTGCTATCGAGTATTTCAAATAGTTTTTGCTCTGGTACCGTGTAAAATGTCTTTTCCAATTCAATGAATGTCAGAAGGACCTCTAAATTCCCTAATTTCAATCGCCAGACTTTCTGTAATATTTTTATTCGATAGGAGCAAGTGAACAATTTTGGCGAAACAGTGGCATGGAACGACAGAAAATATTAACTGTGGATCAGAAGGATGATATTTTAGTGAGAGTTGTGGATAATTCTGAACTAAGAACTCGGAGTTGAGCAGCTATAGCTGGAGTAAGCTATTCTTCAGTTTATGTGTTAAGAAAAAAGAAGAATGATGATCTTACCACTTTACACCATCAGAAACTTGAAATTGTGTCTCTGGGGCCAAAGTAACATTAAAAATGCATTTTGATAATTATGATGCTACATTAAGAACGTTAGAGAAGAAATATCAAAAAATAAGGTAAAAAAGCTACCACAAATTGCAAGTCTGCAAGGAGCGGTCTCATCTTTGCATCCTTGTTTCAGTAACAAATACCTAAAACCATAGTTTTTTATTTTGTTATATTGTATTTACCGGTTGTTCCAATTTGTATTTATTGTATGTAAACGAAATTCTTTTGGTTCTTAGATTGAATAAACTAAATTTTTATACATTGCATTAGTTGTCCAAATGTGCCATATAACTAATTAAATATACTAACTCACATATCCGTACAGGCCATGAGGTCACTTTCTATAAGCAATTGAAATGAAATCAGAGGTCATATGAAATTTGTTACGATGTGCATGGACGATCTAAATGATCGCCTTAGCGTGAGCTGTTGGTACTAGGTATGTAAGGAATATTTGCATT